>CM038040.1:130006334-130515973 GCA_021397845.1 Areca catechu | reverse complement strand
GTTCAAACAGTTCTACCATTGCCCTTTTCTAAAATAAACTCTTTTTCTAGAAAAGTGGCATGCCTGCTAACAAAATCTTTTGTTCAGTAGGATGGTAAACAGATATCCTCTACCCTCTCTGGGATATCCTACAAATAGACATTTATCGCTCTAGGTTCCAACTTATGTCCAAAATTCCTTTTAACATAAGCTGGACATCCCCATACATTAAAATATTAAGATATGGTTTCTTTCCACTCCAAATTCATATGGAGTACTAACAACGGATTTACAAGGTACCTTG
The DNA here is from genome assembly GCA_021397845.1 of Areca catechu. Taxonomy (NCBI): domain Eukaryota; kingdom Viridiplantae; phylum Streptophyta; class Magnoliopsida; order Arecales; family Arecaceae; genus Areca; species Areca catechu. The sequence goes on along the minus strand of CM038040.1, from coordinate 130,515,690 downwards.
TTCAGAATGTAAACAGCAGTTTCTAGGGCATGACCAGAAGGAAATGGGTAAATTTGTGAAGACATCATGGATCGTACCATATCTAATAAGGTACGATTCTCCTTTCAGCTATAACATTTAGCTGTGGTGTATAAGGAGGAGTCCATTCAGAAAGAATTCCTAACTTTAAGATAATCTAAAAACTCCGTGGAAAGTATTCTCCTCCTCGATCAGAACGAAGAACTTAATACTTTTCCCGGTTTGTTTTTCGACCATACTTTGATACTCCTTAAATTTATCAAGGCTTCAGATTTATGTTTCATAAGATACACATATCGAACCTAGAAATCATCTGTAAAAGTGATAAAATATGAGTATCCACCTCTGGCCTGAGTTGTCATGGGACCACATACTCAGTATGTATAAGTCCTAATAACTCAGTTGACCTTTCTCCATGTCCGGTAAATGGAGTCTTGGTCATCTTACCCATGAGACATGATTCGCAAGTTCCTAATGATTCATACTCATAAGGATCAGGAGTTTTTCCTTATATAACTTGTTTATCCTAGACTCATTAACATGAACAAGTCGATGATGCCAAAGTAAGTATCATTAAAGTATTTTTATTTTCTTGTATTATTGACATGAAAAACACTATCATTGGAAGAAAGAGTTAAGAGCCCATTGCTAAATATGCCAAAACAAATAATTTTATTAGATAACATTATCGAGCAAAAACCTGCTCGTTACATCCATTACATATCCTTGTTTAATAACAAAGGAATAGATATAATGTTCCTAATAATCTTTGGCATATAGTAACATTTTTCTAACTCCAGATCTTCCCTGAAGGCAACTTCAAAATATAGGTCCCTACAGCTTCTGCTTGGATGATATCAACACTAGCACCATAGAGATTGAAGTCACCTCCTTTAAATACTTTAAGCTTGTGGAGGTCCTGCAAAGATTTGCATATATGGTAACCATAAGCGGTATCCAATACCCAAGTATTGATATAGACGAATTAATGTCAATATGCATGTATCTCATACATACCTTTTGGTGCATCTGCTGCACCAGGCTTCACAGTTGCAAGGTAAGCGTTGCAATTCTTTTCCAATGTCCACTTGTCTCAAAGAAACAGGTTGACTGTTTGAGGCCTTCTTCCTTTCTTATTCTTATTGATGCCACCCTTAGGGTTTAGCCTCTATTAAAAACCTTTTTGCCAGATTTCTTCTTATTGGTCTATCAACAAAAAGAAGTGGAGCCTTTCTTTCTTAACATGGCTCTCTGCTGTTTTTAACATATTTAACAGCTCAGGCAAGGAAGTGTTCAGTTGTTCATGTGATAATTCAAGACAAACTGAGAAAATGACTCCGGGAGTGATTGCAGGATTAAATTCTGATTCAGCTTCCCATCCATAATAAACCCTAATTGACCCAATCTGGTGATTAAGTCAATTACCTTCAGAACATGATCCTAAATGGATGTTCCTTGTCATCCTTGCACGAATAATGCTTAGATATTTCATATCTAGCAGTTCTGCTTTGTTCTCATAAAGCTCTTTTAAATTGAGCATTATGGATTGAGTATCCATGCTTTCATGCTGCCTCTGTAACTCATTGATCATAGAGGCCAGTATGATACATTGACAGTGAGGGAGTCATTCTGCCACATTTTGTAGTAGCCATATCTTCTTGTGTGGCATCATCCCCTAGTGGATTAAGACTAGGGGTATCAAGAATATAAGAAAGTTTTTCTGAACTCAGTACAATCTTTAAGTTTCTCAACCAGTCCACATAGTTTGGACCAGTCAGTTGTTGGTATCTAAGATACTTCGCAGTGATAATGAAGATGCCATTTATCTACATTAATAAAGAACAATACATAAGCAAACAACCATGAAATGACTTACATAATTAAATTAGGTCTTCATTTAATTATGTCTCCCACTATTTTATGAAAAATCATAGCCGTCACTATGATAATCGAGGAAAAACCCTGATCAGTTTTTCTTAGTGAGATAGAGATCTAATAACTTATAAACAGATCTTGCAGAAAATACAACAAATCTTTTATAAGCTCAAGATAGGAAACACTTCCAATTATATCTATATAATTCTCAAAAATAACTTGGCTCTATAACATATTAGTCTTGCAGAAAAATACAACAAACCATAATGTTCTAGTTAAGTGAAGACCCTTTCATTTCTATACAGTCAGTACTCAAATATAATGCCCTTGCAGATAACACAACAAGGCATTATACTGAATATACTGTAAGCATATCTATGCACTAGACTATATTATGTCAATCACCATATTAGGTCTTGCAGATAAACAACAAACCTAATGTGGTCATAACACAATAATGATCCATCATGAAGAAGGCCAATATATAGTATTTTTAACACTAAGCATTTTAGTCAAGATTTAAATATAATCAAATCGGCCAGGCAAGTGGAAGAGATGTGGAGTCCCCCGTTGCTTTCCTAGACACCAATAAAAATTGGCCAGGTCAGTCAACGGAACCAATTAAACCACGATTCTCTTTACCTTCCCAGAACCACCTTTCTAGACACCGAATGATCAATTGTTCATCATGACTAGTGATGCTTATTAGTTAAATTACTATGACTTAATATAATTTAAGAGGAGGGTTTTATAAAATTGCCAGCACATTCTTATAGAACATATCACAATCATATCACTCTGATAAACAAATATATGCAAAGGTGTCATATACTAGGACAACCATTACCACATAATGGATCCACCATTATGCCAGGGCAACCTTATTTCAGTATGATGACTTCAAAACTAATCATAATCTCTATAATAATTAGGGTTTGAGTGAAAAACCCTAACTAGTGGCATACACCAAAACATATATGCAACAAAAATATGCTAAGTGTTATAGCATATTAGGACTTAAAAAACCCTAATATGTAACACTCAAAATATCATAGATCATAGGCCTAATTAAGGTGGCTCTGATACCACTGTTGGGTTTCGGTGCAACGCAGCGGAAGTGTAATTTCAAAATGAAACTAAATTCACACCAAAAACCCTAAAACAGGAACTCCTTAAATAAGACTAGATCATATGATAAGCATATCAATGTAAATTAGGATTAGGGTACCAACCTGTAATCGCTAATTCCAACAAAATTTGATGTTGAAGGGGTGATTGAATTCACCAGGCGTCCAAGTGTCCGCCCTCCAATGGTGATCCACACAGAGCAATGATCAAGTAAACCTATCTTCTTTTCAATGGTTCCTTCTATTGAGTTCTTCTTCCTGGAACTCAATTGCTGGACTATGGCTTGAATTCCTCCACACAAGAGCTTGCCTCCCTTTCCTTGACCTCTTCCTCCTTCCACTAAGACCTTGGCCCTTTAAAACCCTTGTCTTGAAGAAAAGACCTTGTCCTAAGAGGACAAAGGCTTGTTTAAGGTGGATGAGAAATTAAGACAATGATGTCTTAATGTAAGAAAGAAAGAATAAATCAGAACTTCTTTCTTTCCTTTACCGTCGGAGACTTTTACTCTTATCTTGTTCAGTAGCAAGTTTCGACAGAGGTGTACTCTGTAAAGGAAACAGTGCAAGAGCAAGAAAAGAATAAAAGAGCCTTTAGGAGAGGAAGAGGAATAAAAGAAAAAACACATATTACCCGAGTTTGATCTTTCCTGCCCCTTAAATAATTTTCAAAGAGGCGCCTACAAAACTCTCCATAAATTCCTTCTCACGCCCTTCTCAATTCTCACGCCCCATCCTCCCATCTCACGGCTTCCAGATTATATCCCATGGCTTTCCTTAAAGGAAAAACCACGATGTTTTAAAAGGAAGGGAGTCGCAACTTTTCATCTCCGAAGAGATGTTATTTCGCGCACCCGGGAGGGAACAACTTTTTTCTTCTTTTTTAAAATCCCATCAGCCATTGGATTCCTATCCAAGGGGGGTAGATGGTGCGCTAATCATAAGAAAGGAGGCCGCCCTATCTTAATTCATCGAAGAATTAAGCGGGGCGCGCCAAGAGTCCATGCGCGATGGACTCTTCCAAATGGCGTGCCAAGAGTCCATAAGCGCATGGACTCTTGGCATTTGGCATGGGAAAGCAAAGGGGGCATGTGGGGAGGCTAGCTTAGTTACATGGCTAGCCAATAGGGTTAGCCATAATCCTATTTCATAATTAGGTTTAATTAGGTCCAATTAGAACCCAAATTGAATCAATCCGGAATCCTAATTCGAATCTGATTCGAATAGAAGCTAGGTTTGCAACACCTGCTAGAGTGTTATCCTGCAAAGATGATTTAATTCTAAATTAAACTCTTGATCAATCCTCTTAACTGTGTGACCCATTGGGTTCCACATCTAGCCAGTAGTGGGTCCAAACAAGTTGACCTAATTTGATTAGAACTCTTTCTAATCGATTTAGGTCAAACCGGGCTTACCCGATTCGATCAATTAGGACTCTTCCTAATAAGTGATCTTTGAATTTTATCAACCCACAAGACAAGATTGATGTCTAGCAACGTGTCATGTCTACCCGGAAGATATGAAAATTCTGGTGAATACCAAAATTACCCTTCAGTAGAGAGTTACTGTACAATTAAATCTTTCGATCAGCCTGCACCCAAAATATAACTATGGATATGGATATATGTCAAATCCAATATTATATTTTTTCTAGCTAAATCTTATGTTGATGATTCAATTATCTTGATATTAGAAACCATCTCTAATATCTTTACTTTGATCAAAGATTCCTGAATCATCATCCGATTGGTAACTAGATGGATGCAATCTCCTCTTACTAAGAGTGATCGATTCCTTGTTGACCTACTCATTACCTTCATATCCAATTCACCATTCCCAGTATCGATCCTGTGCATGACTCAGTGTCATGATTAGGATTGAACCAAAGCATGGGTTCATGTACATAAGGTACTTATGGCAGTCTCAGGTCAAGGGATTACTTGTACCACTCCAACTATGAGAACCTTCTATTGACATGTAGCTAAGACTCCATTAGATGTTCTCAAGTTGGATCATATCAGTGAACTCATTCTCCAATGAGCACCCACTCCCAGTATTAGTGTCATACACAAGTGACTGTGAGAGAAGTCACACTTTCCAGTATATATGGGATGTGCTAGTCTTACCGAAAAACCCTGATCCCCTACTTAGGGTTCCTTTGACTAAGATACTTTAGATTAAGGTTTTAAGATTTTAGGTCTCACTGGTATGATCTCATCATAACCCTAAAATCATAGCCCTAATCTATGGGGTTCATCATATAATATAAACATAGCATATGATGAAAATAATGCCTTTATTAGAAATTTGTCAATTACAATGGTTTGGGAGATACAACATAGATTGGCTTATAGGGCATATCCCTTTCAGCATCATGGTCGAAAAGCCAGGGTCGTCCTAGAATGATACTACCCACACCCATGGGTAAGACATCACACCAGATCGATTCTTCTAGTAACTCATTTGATCTTGATCTGGCACCTAGACTTTACAGGGATCGAAGTTGAATCTATCTAGGACACTTTGTAAGGGTTGGGGTGGGGTACTGTGGCTAGTCCTAAAGATTTGACTATACTCAAGGAAAGGGCATTAACACAGCTTCCACTATCAATGATGACCTTACAAACCTTATCTCCTTGCATGATCAGGGTCTGTAGGATGTTGGTCCTACGCTAGTCTTCCTGTACTATGTTTTGGGCTAGGATGCATCGGACTACCCCTACAAGGTCTTCAGATTCATATACTTTTTCCTCTCCCTCATACCCTTCCACACAACTGGTTTTCGGGGTCATAGACATCCTCTTCAGGTTTTAAGGTTGGTTCGGGATCAGTCTCAGTTGGTTCTTCTATGAATAGGGCAGAGGCGGTGCATTGGCTAGCAAAATGTCCAGGTTTATGACACCTAAAGCATTTACCTTGGGAATCAGGTCTCCTCTGGACTTCAACAGCCTTAAACTTTTCCTCTCTACTATACTAGGGTCAGTAGGTTGGGGTCGACTAGGACTGGGTCGGGCTGGGTTTGGTCTACTTGGGTCAGTTCGATTTGGGTTTGGTCGACTCGGGTAAGCTTGATTGTAACCTTGGGTGGACAGGCATACGGCTCAGGTTTCTAAAGGGCTCAGGTCTTCTATAGGTGGGAGCTCTCTGGAAATGCTCATAGAGCCTAGCAACTTGGTAAGCTCTTCCAAGAGTTTGGTTGATCTAAAATACAGCTCTCTCGGATGTCTAGGTGTAGGCCAGCCCTAAACCTAGACAGGGTACCTCAGGTGATTCAACAACCTTACATCACATAACATATCATCAAAACTTGGTGATGTAATCGGCCACACTCTTACTCCCTTGACTTAAGGTATGCCATGGTCCAACGGTTTCTGGGTGTAAGATGCAGGTAAGTATTTCTCCTAAGCTTTTCTCTCATCTCCCCCAGGCAGTTATGGGTAATTGACCTTTCTGCTCTATGTAGTTCTCAACACTGTTCCAGAACAACCTAGCTTGGTGAACCAACCTAAGTTTGGCAAACTTAAATTTAGTTCTCTCAGACATAGAGTACCAGTCAAAATACTGCTCCATGGCAGACTCCCAATCCTCATATACCCTGGGATCTAAGCTACCATCGAAGGTGGGTGCCTCAAGCTTAATGCTCCTAAGGGCTCTTTCTTCACGGTCCTCTAGATTGGGTCTCCTAGGACGGTATCAACAAAGGGTCAGGGTCTCTCCCAAAGTCATCCTCAAAGTAGGGGTCTTGTGGCAGGTTCCTCCTTGGGTGAGGGGACTCAGGACTGGGTTCAGGTCAGGGCCTAGCAGCTTCCTCTAGGGGTCTCAGTCTGGTCTCCATCTGGTCCAGTCTATTGATCAACTGGGTCATGGATTGGGTTAAGGCTCCAATGTTAGCTCGCGTTGGTCCATGATGTCAGTAGAGGGTGGAGAAGGTGGGTGAAAAGAGGTTCCTGATCTAGTGCTCATGTAACAACGATGCTATGGTTTGCTAGACCTAGGAGATCTCTCCAAATGTAAAGTCAAGAAGATGAACCTGGAAGTAGTAACTTGGCACCTGGCCAGGTAAGTATAAGGGGAGTGGAGGTTCCTCTTTGCTTGCCTAGACACCAATTAGAAATTGGCCAGGTAAGCGAACCAACCCACTTCCCTTCGGGCTCTAGTCCCTGAACCACTTGCCTAGACACTGAAAGTAAAAAATATGGTTGCAGGTGCCTACGCTAAGCATGCAACAGCACAGGGAATAGGTAAGTATTTTAAAACATTTTAATAAATGCGGAAAATACCTACTCCCCACATGATCTAGCATATGCAAGATGCATGTATTGGCATGATACAGGACATATAATATTTATAAATGTTTTAATAAATCTAGATCTACACATGCACCGAAAATAAAACCCAAAAACATACCTTATTCCCAGCTGGAATAAGTCTGGGATAAACCTGGAATAGACTGGAATAACTGGAATAAAGTTATTCCAGTCGTCTTCCACCTTGGGCTGAAAACTGGCTTCCGAAAAGTCCCTGGAACGCTGCCTTCCGGACCTCCGATCGCTCCCAAATTTGAGCTGTAGATTCTTAAGGAATTCCTCTTCGATTTGGCACTAGTTTCTGCAAGAAAAACTAAGCCAATAAATCATAAAAATTTGTCGAAGTCTGCTGTGCAAAAATAGCAGCAGAACAGAGTAGCTGTCTTCGTCGTTGGATTTCGGGCAACTGGAGCGATCCCGGCTCGCGTGGTTTGCTCCGAGGAGTAGAAGAATACTTCCTCTAGAGGGGAGACATGCCCGGGGCTCTCCGATCCCTCTCCATGCATGGTGCTAGCCACCGGAAGATGGTTCACGGTCACAGGTTGCTGCAGCAAAATAGAATTGCTGCAGCAGGGATTTTGAGCACGAGAACAGGGATTAATGGCTTGGTTTCTCTTCCTTCTACTCACCAAAACCTAGCCCTCAACTTCACAGGTGGAAAGGAAGGGAATCCCAGCAAACAAGAACTCTCACAGCCCCTTATTTTTATTCTCACACAGTGACGACCTTCTCTCTGTTATTCGAACCAGGGGACTGCAGCCAAGAATATATAAAGGAGCAGCAGCAAGGGAGATATATGCTAGGAAAGGCCAAAGGATTTCGGAGGCTTAAAACCACCCATTAAACCAGCATTTAGGAGTAATAAAAATGGGTTTAAAGTGCAAGCGGTGGAGGAGGCGAGAAGACGTCCAACAACGTCGGACGATAGGAATTCCCCCAGCGAGAGGAAAAAGACCGTGTGAAGCGGTCAAAGGGAGAAACAACGGTCCATTAAAAAATCCAGTTCAATCCAATTATAACCGGTCCATTTGAATGGGTTCAAAGTAATTTAACCCAAAGGTTGAATCCCAAAAAAAGGTTTAATTCAATTTGAACAGTCCAAGCCCAATAAATAATTCAATTGGTTCACAACCAATTGAAGGCCGAATTTACCTCCGAATCAGTTCAAATCTGATTCAAAAAATCCTGGCGCAGACTTGGTCAGCCCGAAATAATTTTTGGCTAACCCAACCAAGGGCAAGACCAGGAAAAAGTGCTCAAATAAATACCGTATCCATAAAACCGAAGCGATTCCCATCGTACTCGGTATCCGGATCAGAGAGTTATCCTCTGTGGCGTGTGACCTCATAGGTTCGAACCTAAACGGTAGTAATGGAACGATTCCAGTACCAGCATAGGAAACCATCTAGCAATGGGTCCCGGCGTCCGGATAGGTCGAAGATGCGGGAGCATACAATCGAACCTCTGCCATATGGTTACTGTATATTTCATCCCTTTGACCTCTAATGCTCAGGATGACTGATATTGGGCTGCCAACCCAGACTAAGTCAGTCGACCATGTGTCTCAATCTTGCAAGCCTAGTGACTCTTCACTAGGGCTACCCCGGCCAAGAATTTGCTAAATGAGATACAGCGAGACATTCAATCCAAACTGTTCGGATAGGTCAATTCCATCTTGGTCCATCACTGCTCCACAAGTACTTGCCTGTACCCAGAAACCTTCCGTCACCGGATTAAAAATCCGGTAGTCCAGTACCAAAGCACAGGGAGTTGCTTGCAAGCTACCGTGATGACCTAGGTCAGAGGGACACATATACCCATATCTAATCGTGAATATCCCTTTGGCAGAAAGGGGTTTCATGGAGTCATGTTCAATGAAATATCATATATCCCACTTGCAGGTCACATCAGTGTCACACACACACTCATTTGGTCAAGAGGACAACCAAATGATGTGAACCGCAACAACCTATACTTGATATATTGCCATCCAGTACAATATATCCTTTGGCTGTGAACAAGGTTTAAGGACCAGTCGATACATCCTCTCTGTATCGAAGTCAGTGTAGCCCTAAGGACTTCATCACATGGAAAAAGTTCATTTTTAGGGAAATTCAATACGTGATGTGCTGCCAAAAATGATATTTATTAATTCATTGAAAAAGTACAATACTTAGCACAACCGCCTACAACCCAGGCGATTGGCTTTGGGACACAATTTCCAACAACTCCCACTTGTACTAAAGCCAATCAGAAGAGTATCTAATACCCATTTCCTTTTATAATAGTCGAACTCTTTTATTCCGAGGGCTTTAGTGAAGGGGTCGGCCAGATTTTCTTTTCCATCGATCTTCAGTAGATTGATGTCGCCTCGTTCAACGATGTCTCGTACGAGGTGGTAGCACCGCAGTATGTGCTTGGTGCGGTGATGAACTTTAGGCTCCTTAGCTTGAGCAATGGCTCCAGTGCTGTCACAGTACACCGGAACAGAACCATCTAGGGAAGGTGCCACCCCTAGCTCTCCAAGGAACTTCCGCAACCACACAGCTTCCTTTGCTGCATCTGATGCTGCAATATATTCTGCTTCGCATACCGAGCTGCAACAGTTGCCTGCTTGGAACTTTTCCAGCAGATTGCTCCTCCGTTCAGGGTAAATACAAACCCTGACACACTCTTGCTATCATCTCTATCTGACTGGAAACTGGAGTCAGTGTACCCCACAAGTTTCAAGTCAGGTTCTCCATAAATCAGCCATTGATCTTTAGTATTTCTTAAATATTTAAGGATGGTCTTAACCACCTTCCAATGCGCCTCACCTGGGTCAGACTGGTATCTACTCACTACTCCTAGTGAGTATGCCACGTCTGGTCTAGTACAAGTCATCGCATACATGATAGAGCCTACTGCAGAAGCATAAGGTACTCTACTCATGCGCTCTCTTTCCTCAGGAGTTGTCGCACAATCCTTTTTGGAAAGAGTAATTCCAGAACCTATCGGAAGATAGCCTTTCTTGGAATTTTCCATGCTGAATCGTTTCAGCACGGTGTCTATGTATGTAGACTGGGACAGTCCCAAAAGCTTCTTAGATCTATCTCTATAGATCTTCATACCTAGTATGTAGGAAGCTTCACCCAAGTCCTTAATGGAGAACTGAGATGATAACCAAACCTTTATTCCTTGCAATGCTGCGACATCATTCCCGATTAAGAGAATGTCGTCAACATACAGTACTAGGAATACAATCACAGAACCATTAACCCATTTATAGATGCACGGTTCTTCTCCGTTCCTAACGAAGCCGTACGATTTGATACACCTACCAAACCTTAAGTTCCAACTTCGAGATGCTTGCTTGAGTCCATAAATGGACCTCTGCAACTTGCATACTTTTGATTCATCTGTGGATGTGAACCTTTCAGGCTGTATCATATACACCTCCTCTTCCAGCTCCCCATTTAGGAAAGCGGTTCGGACATCCATCTGCCAGATCTCGTAATCAAAATATGCTGCCAAAGCAAGCATGATCCGAATGGACTTGAGCATTGCCACAGGGGAGAAAGTCTCGTCATAATCGATACCATATCATTGACGATATCCCTTGGCAACCAGATGGGCTTTGTAGGTCTCTACCTTCCCATCTGCGCCCCTTTTCCTCTTGAAGATCCATTTACACCGATGGGTTTTATTCCTTCAGGCGGATCAACCAATGTCCAAACATTGTTGATTTCCATGGACTCCATTTCGAATCGCATGGCTCCAAGCCATGCCTCAGAGTCAGATCTCTGAAGTGCATCCATATAGGTGATCGGATCCTCATTGTTCTCATCGAGCTCAATGGGATCGCCGTCCCGGACCAAGAAACCATAGTATCTGTCCGGCTGACGCGATATTCTACCGGATCTCCTAATGGGTTCTGGGTGTGATTCAATCACAGCCGGTTCTACGATGTCCTTAGAGTGTGTAGGTTCTTCTATTGGCTGAACTTCATCAAGTTCAATCTTAGAGGCTATAGTTCCTTCTCCAAGGAACTCCTTTTCCAAAAAGATAGCTCTAAGAGCAACGAACACCTTTTGTTCATTCTCCAAGTAGAAGAAATACCCTTTGGTTTCCTTAGGATAACCAACAAATAAACACCGATCAGACCTAGGACCAAGTTTGTCTGAGTCTACATGCCTTACGTAAGCCGGACAACCCCAGACCCGAAGGTGTGAGATTGATGGTTTACATCCATTCCACATCTCATTCGGAGTGGAGACAACAGACTTACTTGGAACATTATTTAATAAGTAACAGGCTGTCTGAAGTGCATATCCCCAAAAGGATAGTGGCAGAGTTGCAAAGCCCATCATGGATCGAACCATGTCCAACAAGGTTCGATTCCTCCTTTCGGACACACCATTCAACTGTGGTGTTTCTGGAGGAGTCCACTGAGAGAGAATTCCATTCTCCTCAAGATATGTCAAAAAAGCACTAGATAAATATTCGCCACCTCGATCAGATCGAAGGGTTTTAATACTTTTTCCAGTTTGCTTTTCTACTTCATTACGGTATCGTTTGAACATTTCAAACGACTCGGACTTATGCCTCATTAAAAAGACATAACCGAACCTTGAAAAGTCGTTTGTAAAAGTAATGAAATATTTGTATCCTCCTCTAGCACTAACTGTCATCGGTCTATATACATCAGTATGTATTAGACTTAGAAGTTCTGTAGCTCGTTCACCTTTTCCAGTAAAAGGTGACTTGGTCATTTTACCAAGTAAACAGGATTCACAAGTGGGCAGTGATTCAGAATCACTGACCTCGAGGAGTCCATCTCCTCGCATCTTGTTTATTCTATTTTGGTTAATATGACCTAGCCTACAGTGCCAAAGATACAAATCGTTGACATTATCTAACCTTAGGCGTTTGCTAGAGTGTACATTACACTAACAGGCCTTGATAGTACGTATATGCCATTATTTAATCTAGCTTTCATTATAACAGCATTATTCAAAATAACATTGCAAAAATCTCCTTTTATTGACAATTCAAAACCACAATTGGCCAAAAGGCCTACAGAGATTATGCACATAATGAAACTAGGACAATAGTGACAGTCGACTAGTTCGACAGTACAAGACTCAAAGACAAGATGCAGGACTCCAACCGCCAGTACTGGAACACGATTTCCATTCCCGACGCTCAGAAACTGTTCTCCATCTTCAAATCTTCTGCTAACTTGAAGTCCCTGTAACGAATTACAAACATGAATTGGACTACCAGTATTCAATACCCAGTTAGCAGTATCAACAATTGAGTAATTACAAGATTTATCATATAAATACCTTGTCCAGCAGACTTCTGCTTTCTCGGCCTGTTCGGATCAAGGGATGCAATATAAAGAGGACAGTTCCTCTTCCAGTGTCCCTTCTTCTTGCAGTGGAAGCACTCTGCAGAAGACTGATCAGCCTTAAACTTCCTGGTCTGACTCGGGCCAGGAGCATTCTGCGCCTTCTTTCCCTTTTTATTTATTTTCTTCTTCCTTTCTTAAAGGGACGATGACCTCTACTTCCTCCCACTAAATTCACCACCCCTTTATTAAGTTGGTGGTCTTTCTCGAAAGTCTGTAGCAACCCCAAAAGACCATGGTAGTTGACTGTAGGCTTATTCATTCTGTAATGATCAAGAAAGTCAAGATAGGAGGAAGGAAGAGAATTCAGGATCGCATCCTTGCCGAGCTGCCGTGCAAGGGGCATCCGAGTTTGCCCAGTTTTTCAATCAGCTCGATCATGTACAATACATGATCAGTGACTGAACCACCATTCGGCATCTTGGAGTTGTAGATGGCACAAGACACTTTGTACCGTTCTACATCATCCGGGGTGCCGAAGGATTCCTTCAATTTTTGAAAGATTTCATCAGGTTAGGGCCTCCTCGAATTTGCGACCGAACTCATCGTTCATTGCAGCAAGCATAATGCAACGGACAGTAGTCCGATCAGAAACCCACTTCATGTAAGTGTCTCTGACCGCACTTCGTGCATTTGCAGGAGGGATTTCAGGCGCCGGATCCGTTATCACATAGAGGATCCGTTCATGCTCCAGAACAATTCTTAACCTTCGATACCAAGTATCGAAGTTATGACCCTTCAACTTCTCGTTATCGAGAAGTGACCGGAGCGACAAGTTTGAAGACATCTAAAAGAAAATAAGACCAAATTAGTTTATGAATTAATAACTTAACTAAAAGACTTGGACTTTAGTCTAAAGGTTTCTCCCACTAATTTTTCAGATTGGTAGCCTCAGACTCCAATTCGTGAAAACAACATTTTTTCAAGCGGGTACTGAAATCCAATAGGCCTCGCATGAGCCCGACTATGGCCAGCTCACCCATACGAGCCTAAAGGTAGGTTCGTAAACCAATTGTTTTCCTAAACAATTTTCAGTATAGAATTTTGCCCCAGAGAACTCCCCAATCGGCCTAGGGGCCTCCTATTGCGGGTCTCTGGTTAGGTCCAACCATTAAATGACAAATCCAATGCTTCCAGCTAACTAAAGACCAAGCCCGACTATGGCCGACCCACCTGGTCCCGTTAAGGAGGTTGCACTGAATCATCATCGATCAGATAGAAATTCCAGTCGCCTGATGTACACCCGTTCTATGGAACTGCAGATGCACACCAAGCTAGTGGACATATTTCTATCCAACTTAATGGGAGGCTAAGACACTGTCAACTCCTTGACTTAGTCTTTTTAAGGACCTAATAATTTTAGAGGATTTTTTTTTTTTTTTTTTTTTTTTATAGTTGTGACAGAAGAAAAAGGTAAGGACATGGATCATCCTCCACTGAATCAATCAGATTCCAGGAGGGTTGAATTAAATCAATAATTGATCCATGGGCACCTATTGATCAGTCAGACCGATCAACCTGGGTGACATGGGTTAACTCGAGTCATTGAGCTTTTCCAATCAGTTCTGGTTGACTCGACTAGCCAGGTAGGTGAGATCATGGGTGAGTATCCGCCATTAACCATCTTTCCTAGACACCAACCAAGTTGGCCAGGAAAGAGGTAGCCTCATACAACCATGATCACAATTGCCGAACCTACCTCGATACCAGTCGGTTTACCAGACTCGATCAGACTAGCCTAAAGACTCGGGCGTCCACTGAGCCACTAATTGGATCCATTTTAGATGAACGATCAACTAATCTAACTATTAGATAGTTCTAAAGAAAGACCTTAAACAACTTTTGTTTAATCTTCTTTTAATCCGGTTCAACTAAACTTAGGTCTAACCAGTGATGGACCCAACTAATCAGCTAACCCAATTAACCCAATTTGGCTTATGCAAATTTTATTATATTTCATAAATCTAAAAATTTTTATTAAGCCAAATACTTAATTAAAATATTTTTTAATTAAGTCTCTATGTAAAACAATTTTACATCTTAAATTTTGTATCATATCTAGATTTATACTTTTATAAATATTATATGACCCAAATAACAAAATTATAAATCATGCCAAAATTATAAAATAATTTTAATTTCTTTTTGATTTCCTTAAAGGATCCTTCTGAAGAGGCCAACACAGACGAACCGCATCGTGTCAAAGACACACGGCCATGATGAAGGTCTCAACTAGGTTCTTAAAAGTACTCTCTAATCCCAAGATTAAACAATTTAATCTACTATACATGCATCAAGATATGTTACACTAGAACCTGGCTCTGATATCACTGAAAGTAAAAAATGTGGTTGCAGGTGCCTACGCTAAGCATGCAACAGCACAGGGAATAGGTAAGTATTTTAAAACATTTTTAATAAATATGAAAAATACCTACTCCGCACAGGATCTAGCATATGCAAGATGCATGTATTGGCATGATACAGGACATATAATATTTATAAATATTTTAATAAATCTAGATCTACACATGCACCGAAAATAAAACCCAAAAACATACCTTATTCCCAGCTGGAATAAGTCTGGGATAAACCTGGAATAGACTGGAATAACTGGAATAAAGTTATTCCAGTCGTCTTCCACCTTGGGCTGAAAACTGGGCTTCCGAAAAGTCCCTGGAACGCCACCTTCCGGACCTCCGATCGCTCCCAAATTTGAGCTGTAGATTCTTAAGGAAGTCTTCTTCGATTTGGCACTAGTTTCTGCAAGAAAAACTAAGTCAATAAATCGTAAAAATTTGTTGAAGTCTGCTATGCGAAAATGGCAGCAGAACAGAGTAGCTATCTTCGTCGTTAGATTTCGGGCAACTGGAGCGATCCCGGCTTGCGCGGTTTGCTCCGAGGAGTAGAAGAATACTCCCTCTAGAGGGGAGACACGCCGGGGCTCTCCGATCCCTCTCCACGCGCGGTGCTAGCCGCCGGAAAATGGTTCACGGTCACAGGTTGCTGCAGCAAAACAGAATTGCTGCAGCAGGGATTTTGAGCACGAGAACAGGGATTAATGGATTGGTTTCTCTTCCTTCTACTCACCAAAACCTAGCCCTCAACTTCACAGGTGGAAAGGAATGGAATCCCAGCAAATAAGAACTCTCATAGCCCCTTATTTTTATTCTCACACGGTGACGACCTTCTCTCTGTTATTCGAACCAGGGGACTACAGCCAAGAATATATAAAGGAGCAGCAGCAAGGGAGATATATGCTGGGAAAGGCCAAAGGATTTCGGAGGCTTAAAACCACCCATTAAACAAGCATTTAGGAGTAATAAAAATGGGTTTAAAGTGCAAGCGGTGGAGGGAGGCGAGAAGACGTCCAACAACGTCGGACGATAGGAATTCCCCCAGCGAGAGGAAAAAGACCGTGTGAAGCGGTCAAAGGGAGAAACAATGGTCCATTAAAAAATCCGGTTCAATCCAATTATAACCGGTCCATTTGAATGGGTTCAAAGTAATTTAACCCAAAGGTTGAATCCCAAAAAAAGGTTTAATTCAATTTGAACGGTCCAAGCCCAATAAAATAATTCAATTGGTTCACAACCAATTGAAGGCCAAATTTACCTCCGAATCAGTTCAAATCTGATTCAGAAAAATCCTGGCGCAGACTTGGTCAGCCCGGAACAATTTTGGCTGACCCAACCAAGGGCAAGACCAGGAAAAAGTGCTCAAATAAATACCGTATCCATAAAACCGAAGCGATTCCCAATCGTACTCGGTATCCGGATCAGAGAGTTATCCTCTGTGGCATGTGACCTCATAGGTTCGAACCTAAACGGTAGTACTTGAACGATTCTAGTACCAGCACAGGAAACCATCTAGCAATGGGTCCCAGCATCCGGATAGGTCGATGATACGGGAGCATACAATCGAACCTCTGGCATATGGTTACTGTATATTTCATCCCTTTGACCTCTAATGCTCAGGATGACTGATATTGGGCTGCCAACCCAGACTAAGTCAGTCGACCACGTGTCTCAATCTTGCAAGCCTAGTGACTCTTCACTAGGGCTACCCCGGCCAAGGATTTGCTAAATTGAGATACAGCGAGACATTCAATCCAAACTGTTCGGATAGGTCAATTCCATCTTGGTCCATCACTGCTCCACAAGTAC
The DNA here is from genome assembly GCA_021397845.1 of Areca catechu. Classification (NCBI taxonomy): domain Eukaryota; kingdom Viridiplantae; phylum Streptophyta; class Magnoliopsida; order Arecales; family Arecaceae; genus Areca; species Areca catechu. Next base: position 130,498,811 of record CM038040.1, on the reverse strand, counting down.
TTGCCTGTACCCAGAAACCTTCTATCACCGGATTAAAAATCTGGGTAGTCCGGTACCAAAGCACAGGGAGTTGCTTGCAAGCTATCGTGATGACCTCAGGTCAGAGGGACACATATACCCATATCCAATCATGAATATCCCTTTGGCAGAAAGGGGTTTCACGGAGTCACGTTCAATGAAATATCATATATCCCACTTGCAGGTCACATCAGTGTCACCACACTCATTTGGTCAAGAGGACAACCAAATGATGTGAACCGCAACAACCTATACTTGATATATTGCCGTCCAGTACAATATATCCTTTGGCTATAAACAAGGTTTAAGGACCAGTCGATACATCCTCTCTGTATTGAAGTCAGTGTAGCCCAAAGGACTTCATCACATGGAAAAAGTTTATTTTTAGGGAAATTCAATATGTGATGAGCTGCCAAAAATGATATTTTATTAATTCATTGAAAAAGTACAATACTTAGCACAACCGCCTACAACCCAGGCAATTGGCTTTGGGACACAATTCCCAACAGACACCAGCTACACAAGCACACACCAAAAGCAATCTAGCTTGGCTCGACATTTGGGTTGACCCGACTTCGTGGGTGTCCCAAGCTCCCTAGAGCAGATTAAACGTCTAATTGATTTTAGTTAATGGCTAGGGTTCGATATGCCGGGTGGTGGTTTTTGGGCTAGGGACAGGTAATGAAATCCTGACCCTATGTTAAATTGACGCCCTTAAGATATGTTATGTAAATGAAGTACAATAATGACTAATGAAATGACTTAGAATTTTTTTTTTGTTCTTTTATGTCTTTTAGATGGGTGAATGCTAAACAAAATGCAGGAATTAAAACATGCAAGAAACTAGCTAGATGGAGGAATGAATCAAAATGAGATGCTTGCTAAAATTTCAGACCTGAGATTTTCTCAGGCAGTATTTTGGCTTGTAGAAATTCTACAAACTGAAATAAAATATGAGAAAATAGACAAAAATACTCTGAAATAAATGCGATCTAACAAAATAGAAATCATAAAATTTGGATGTCTCTTTAGGAAGAAACAATCTAATGATCAGACCATATACGGACTGACCAGAATGCAAAAAATGAAACTAATGCACTAGTCCTAGCCTTGCTCTGATGCCAGAAATGATGTGGAACAAGGGGGTAAGGGCTAGGGATGCTGGATGCTAATAAGGATGCTTACGATGCAAAAGGAATTCTTTTTAGGGTTGATAATTTTTTTTGTTATGTTTCTTGTTGTTCTTCTTCGTTGTTTTAAGGTTTCGATTCCTGATCACAAGCAAAGATAAGAAATGCGAAGAACAGTAATGGAGGCTTATTCTAGCAGTTCAAAGCCCTAAAAGTAAGAACGAGAATAGGACCCCGGGATTAAGAAATCCCAGTAGGACTAGCTCAACCTACAATATCTACTTAGGAGATAAAGAGAAGGCAAACCTCAAACTTCTGAAGCTCCCGGTGAAGAGATCGCTCAACTCGGTGGATGCGGCCTGGATGCCCGAGCAGTCGAACCTGTGGGAGCTATGGCTTTGGGTCTGGAGGTCGCGATGGCAAAGCTGACTGTCTCCAATGCTCAAGATGCCAGGGAGGACTTGTAGGCAAACAAAAGAAAGGTCAGTGGATTGTGGAGATGTACAGAAAGGAATTGAACTGGAGTTGGGAAGGGGCTTCGAGCCCGGTGTCCGGCTGGATTCTGAAGTCGAAGTTGGAGATAACTTGGGGCCTCGCACCCCGCGACGTCCCGGAGGATGAAGGAATGTGGCCTCACACCACTCGACATCCTGGAGGATGAAGGATTCGCGAGGCCCTGGGGCAATGGACAGGTGGCCTCACACCACTCGACGTCTCTGGGGATGAAGGCAATTCCACTCAAACCTAGCCTAAGAGACAATGGTTGGAGGGTGGAAGAAACTCAAACTTTCATGAATCACTCAATCATTCATTCATTCATTCATTAGTTCTACAAGGGAGGGATTGGGTCCTTTAAATAAGCACCCAAGGCCCTTTTGAAATTCAAATTACAAGACTCATGGTGGCGCCCAAAATTTTTCCACATCCCATCTCTTTGGCCGACCAAATATTTGGAGTTGGGCGTGGCATGACCAAAGGCTTGGAGAGGGGGATTGGTCCCTTGACTTCCTTCCTTAACATGCTTATTTTGGGAAGAAGGAGTGGGGCATGGCTTGCTTGGAGGGATGTGTTCCCTTGGGCTCTTCACGCCATCTTCTAGGATTGATTCTTGGCCGACCAAGGGAGAACTCCATAGGGCGTTGCATGGTTGAGGGCTTGAAGAGGGGAGTGTGTCCTTTGACCTTCCTTCCTTGCAAGATCACTTTGGGAAGAAAGCTTGGGAGGAGGCTTGCTTTGAGGCTTGGTTCCTTCAAGGATCTTCAACACCCTCTTTAGATGGAACAAGGCGTGTTGTGGGGGAGGGAAGAGGGGGATGTTGTCCTAGGTGTGTGGAAAGCAAGAGGATGGCACTTTGTTTCCCTTCTTGGATGCCCAAGTGGCAGCTGATGTGGCGCCACGTAGGTAGCTGAGGTGGCACCTGAGTTGGCATTATCCCAAGTAGAAGGGGTGGGTTGGCCCACCAGAACTTGATTTGGTGAAGAAAACCAGAGTGACTTCAATTGGGCTTGGGCCCAGACCAAACTCATACTCGAACAAATACAGGACTCATGACCTAACTTGACCCAAATTGGTCAAGGTACAGGACTAAACAAACTTTGACAAGAAATGATAATAATGTTTTGGGCTCAAGGCCTTATTACAGGACTCATAGAAAGGGGGACCCTAATCTGAGATCCACAGAGGGTTGAGGAGCCTCTGTCGGATCCTGGTGCCCACACCAGACCACCAACCCCCTGGACCACCTAGAAAGCTACAAAGCCCTTATGAGGGTCCAGGAAACCATCGATGCCCTCTTTTTCATCACCTTCTCGTCTACCCTTCGGAAGGTGGCTCGAGTATGGTTCACCCACCTCGAGCTTGAAAGTATCGTTTCCTTTACTTAGCTGGAGCAGAAGTTTGTGGCCCACTTCGATACTTGTCGGAAGGTGCCGTGAGAGAACGATAGCCTCTTCTCCATCCTGTAACAAGACCATGAGCCCTGCGAGACTACGTGGCCTACTTTAAGGTCACCGCATTGGAGATCTACAATCTTGATGAGCCAGTCACCATGTGGCACTGAAGCGAGGGCTCAGGACCTCCCGCCTGACCTACTTGCTCGATAAGAAACCCTCCAAGATGTACTCCGAGATCTTTCTCCAAGCCCAATAGCACATCCACGTCGAGGAAGCGGATCGTACGAGAAGGAAGTTGGACGGAAAACCCCTGAAGAAGCTAGCTCCCCCGGAGGCGTCTGGGGCATCCAAGCCAGGGCCCCAAGCCTTGAACTTCCACTAGGGGCCGAGATCGAGGAGCATCCCCATTCCAGAAGAGAGGTTCACACCTCTCCTCGCCCCGAGGATGAAGATCCTCATGGAGATCGAAGGTGAGTCTTACTTGAAGTGCCCATCTCCGATGAAGTCGTTTGCTGGTTGTGACAAGACAAAGTACTGCTGCTTCCACCGTGACCATGGCCACGACACCGAGGAATGCTACAACCTCAAGAAAGAGATAAAAGAACTCATAAGGAGGGGCTACCATGGGAGGTACGTGGGGGGCAAGGCTCTCATCGAACCTCAAGCGCTCGCCGCTCTCCTACCGGTCCCTATAGTCGATAACCGCCCTACCGAGAAGCCGGTGGGAATGATATGCTGGGGAGTCGAGCATGCTTCCAAGAAGGCTCAGGGGGTAGAATATTCTGAAAATGTACTTCCCTTACGAGGGAAGGGAAAAATGGGGAAAAAAATATAAATAACGATGCCATGGTCATCGAAATGACGATCGTGAAGCATCTTGTAAATGGATTATAGTCGATAGTGGAAGCTCGACTGATGTCCTTTTTTTATGATGCCTTCTCCAGAATGAACTTGTCCTCTGCTCAGCTCAGACCTGTGCACGCTCCCCTTGTCGGATTTACGGGAGACACTGTAAGGGTCGAGGGAGAAATCACTCTCCCAATTACTACCGGGCCCCACCTCGGTAGAGCACTGTCATGATAACTTTCACAATTGTCAGGCTTCTCTCAGCCTACAATGTGATCCTCGATCGACCTGGGCTTAACCTACTCAACACTGTCATTTCCATAAAGTGGTTGTTGGTACAGTTCTCTACTCCCTATGGTGTCGGAGAAATGGGTGGGGCACCTCAGCCGGTACAACATTGCCTCCAAACAATCCCTAGGGCCAAGGACCCCAAGGACGATCCCAGTGCAGACGACCTTGACCATAGGGCACAGGACCCTAGGGGTGGCCCGGTCAAGTGCTTGTTGTCTTATCCGCTTGGAGCTGACCAAGCAAAGATGGTGCAAGTTGGAGCCTAGCTGCAAGATGAAAAGAGGGCTCGCCTATTGGAGTTCCTATGGACGAATGCAGATGTGTTTGCCTAGATGGTAGTAGGCATGCCAGGTTTTTTCCTTGACATCATCATTCACAAGCTAAGTATTAATCCAAAGCACCGGCTAGTCCGACAGAAGAAGAGAAGCTTTGCCCCGGAGAGGTAGGTGGTGATCAACAAGGAAGTGGACAAGCTCCTCATGGCCAGCTTCGTTCAAGAGGTACACTACCCGAGCTGGCTAGCAAATGCAGTAATGGTGAAAAAGAATAATGGCAAATGGAGGATCTGTGTAGACTACACTGACATCAAAAAAGCATGCCTAAAGGAAGCTTCCCTCTACCGAAGATTGACCGGCTGGTAGTTGCCACCTCGGGGCATCGCCTCCTCTCCTTCATGAATTTATTTTCTAGATACAATTAAATCTGGATGCACCCGGAGGACAAGGAGCACACTGCCTTCATCATCGATCGAGGGATGTACTACTACAGGATGATGCCCTTCAACCTGAAAAATGTTAGGGCCACGTACCAGCATCTGGTCAACAGGGTCATCAAAGACTAGATTGGCCAGAACATGTAGGTTTACGTGGATGACATGCTTGTCATGAGCAAGCTGAGCTCGGACCACATTGCCGACCTTGTCAAAGCCTTTCACAACCTCTGGACACACTAAATGAAGCTAAACCCAGCAAAGTGCACCTTCGAAGTCGCGGCATGAAAGTTCCTTGGCTTCATGGTCACCCAGAGGAGCATTGAAGCAAACTTGGAGAAGGTCCATGCGATCATCGACATGGAGCACCCTACCTCCAAGAAGCAGGTCCAACACCTGATGGGCCAGATTGTAGCTTTGATCCAATTCATCTCGAGATCGGCAGACCGCTGCCTTCCCTTCTTCAAGGCACTGCACAAGATGCACGACTTCACCTAGAAGGAGTGCGGGATGGCCTTCGAAGAATTGAAGAAGTTCTTGGCATCTCCACCGCTGCTCTCCAGACCGGAGGAAGGAGATGAGCTCCTACTCTACCTGGCGATCACAACCAGGGCCATCAACTCAGTCCTCATCTGTGCAGACGAAGATGGATCCCAGAAGCTAGTGTACTATACCAGCAAAATCCTCCATGACATGGAGATCAAGTACACTCATTCCAAGAAACTCATTTTTGCTCTAATAATGTCTACTAAGCACCTCATGTCATACTTCTAAGCACATCCCATCGTAGTCATGATGGATCAGCCGCTAAGTACCATACTTAGCCACCCCAAGACTTTCGGACGGCTAGTTAAGTGGTCCCTGATGCTGAGCGAGTTCGACATCGCATATCGGCCAAGGTCGTCATAGAAGTCCCAGGTCTTGGCCGACTTCCTAGTCAAGTGCACGGTACTCGTTGAAGAGCCAGAGCAGAGAGCTCCAGAGCACCAAGTTGAGCTCGGAGCAGAGGAGGAGCACTGGATCCTCCACGTCGATGATGCATCCAATGCCGAAGGGAGCGGAGCATGCCTCATCCTCGCCAACAGTGATGGGATCATGGCAGAATGTGCTCTCTCCTTCAAATTCACCATGATAAATAACCAAGCAGAGTATGAGGTGCTCCTCATAGGCCTGAGGGTCTCCTACGAGCTAGGCATACAAAATCTGAAAGTCTTTACCGAGTCCCAACTAGTGGCCGAACAAGTCTCCGGAGAATATGAAGCCAGAGATCCCCAGATCATGAAGTACCTAGAGCGAGTCCATTCAAGCATGGCAGGTTCTCGATGCTTCAGCATTTTTCATATTCCCCATGGAGAGAATGCTCACGTGGATACAATATCGAGGCTTGCGACCCTGCCAGACTCGTCACTGGGGCATGCCCACGTCGAGTACCTTGAAAATCCGAGCTACGAAGCCCCTGAGAAAGTGCAACAAGTCACCCCGAAGCTGAGTTGGATGGACAGGTATGTTAGGTACATCGCTGATGGCACCTTACCAGAGGACTGCACGAAGGCCGGCCTCATCAAGTAGAAGGCATCCCGGTTTGTCCTGATGGAAGGATAGCTCTACCACCGATCCTACTCCTACCCGCTCCTGAAATGCCTGAGGCCCGTAAAGGCATCCTTCGTACTCCAAGAGATACATGAAGGCTTCTGCGGGAACCATGTGGGTGGAAGGACGTTGGCGTACAAAGCTCTCTGCCAGGGGTACTTCTGGGAGACCATGAGAGAGGACACTGCCGAATTTGTGAAGAAGTGCGACCAATGCTAGCACCACGCTCACATATAGCATCAACCGGTGGCACCACTCTCCAAGCTCTCTGCCCCTTGGCCTTTCGCCCAGTGGGAAATAGACATCTTGGGGCCATTCACCCCTGCACCAAGGTAGTGGAGGTTTCTGTTGGTGGCTATCGACTACTTCACAAAGTGGGTAGAAGCGGAGCCACTTGTGCAGATCACAGAAGCTAAGGTCCGCTAGTTCTTTTGGAAATCAATCATTTGTCGCTTCGGACTCACATGCTGCATCATCACCAACAATGGACGGCAGTTCGGCAACCGGGAGTTCGAAGGCTTCTATGCCGAGCATAGCATACAACACCGCTTCACCTTGGTAGCTCACCCCTAAATAAACAGGGAAGCCAAGGTGACAATCGAACCATTCTCCAAAGACTCAGGACCAGGCTGGACCGGGCCAAGGGCAAGTGGGCAGATAAACTCCCAAGTGTTTTGTGGGCTTACTACATGATGCCCAAAATAGCCATGGACTAAACACCGTTCAATCTTGTCTTCGGTGCTTAGGCCGTCGTCCCAGTCGAGCTCCACATGCCCACACTGCGGGTGCAACAGTATGATGAAGCAGAAAATCTGGTACGCCTCCTTCTTAACCTAGACCTCCTTGAAGAAACCAAGGACAAAGCTCAGCTTTGGATGGTGGCATACCGGCAACGAGTGGCCCGATACTACAACGCGTGGGTAAGACCAAAGGTCTTTTGACCCGGTGACCTAGTGTTGCGACGAGCTGAAGTGTCTTAACCCTGGGAGTGCAGCAAGCTCTCGCCGAACTGGGAGGGCCCCTATAGGGTGGTCGAAGCTCTTCCCCATGGAGCCTATTATCTTGCGGATCTGGATGGCTCTCCTAATAATAATAAAGATCCTCTTTTGCACAAACCCCCCTAATTTTTTTGCAGGATGTTGCTGCCCGGCCCGAGGTCCGGCATGCTCAAGTCCAGAGCCCAGCTCTCCAGCATGCTCAAGCTCGGAGCCCAGCTCTCCGGCACGCTCAAGCCCGGAGCCCAACTCTCCAGCATGCCCAAGCCCGGAGCCCCGCTCTCAGGCATGCTCAAGCCCAGAGCCCAGCTCTCTGGCATGCACAAGCCCAGACCCCAACTCTCCGGCACACTCAAGCAAGGAGCCCAGCTCTCGGGCATGCTCAAGCTCGGAGCCCAGCTCTCCGGCATGCTCAAGCCCGGAGCCCAGCTCTCTAGCATGCCCAAGCCCAGAGCCCAGCTCTCCGGCATGCTCAAGCCTGGAGCCTAGCTCTCCGGCACGCTCAAGTCTAGAGCCCAGCTCTCCGGCATGCTCAAGCAAGGAGCTTAGCTCTCCGGCATTAGTAATGTAAGGCCTTCCCTCATTGATAATGAAGATTCTCTTCGTGCAAACTCTTTTTGCTTTGCAGAAGAATCTTTTTTTGCCCGGCCCCAGGTCCGGCATGCAAAGCCCGTAGTCCAGTCCTTCGGCAGCAAAGACCAGACCCTGCTTTGGCACCAAGGGCCTAGCTTCTTGGAACTTAAGCCCGGATCTCACGCCCCTCTGGCACCAAAGACCGAACCCTGCTCCGGCACCAGGAGCCTAGCTTCCTGGCACTTAAGCCCAAATTTCACACCCCTCCGGCATCAAAGATCGGACCCTACCCCAGCACCAGGAGCCTAGCTTCCTAGCACTTAAGCTCGGATCTCACGCCCCTCCGGCACCAAAGATCGGACCCTGCTCTGGCACCAGTAGCCTAGCTCCCTGGCACTTAATCTCGGATCTCACACCCCTGCGGCACCAAAGACCGGACCCTGCTCCGGTACTAGGAGCCTAGCTTCCTGGCACTTAAGCTCAGATCTCATGCCCCTCCGGCACCAAAGACCGAACCCTGCTCTAGCACCAGGAGCCTAGCTTCCTGGCACATAAGCCCGGATCTCATGCCCCTCTGGCACCAAAGACCGGACCTTGCTCTGGCACTAGGAGCTCAGCTTCCTGGCATCAAAGACTGGAAACCCTGGCACTAAAGAGGGGAGCACAACTTCCTAACATCAAACACCAGAGCCCAGTCCTCCAACACCGAGGCCCGATAACTCATAGTCACCTGACAGGCCCAGCATGTGCAGCATTTAAGCCTGGCCCTACTACTCACACTTTGAAAGGGCTCCAGCTGATGATGAGCATGCCTTCCCAAGTGGAGCGAACGGGACTTCACAGCCACCTCGTCCCCAAGCTGGGCATGATCAAGCAAGTCGGAACTTCTCCCTCAACTTTACACTTGTCCGGGGTCTGCAGGAAGGATCACCCGGGCACTTGGTACTTCAGGACCGTGTGCCCACATAAGTACATACACCAGATGATCAAGAGGTGGAGGAGAAACATTTAATGCTAAGATACAAGCAGGGAAGAAGGGACAACTCAAGTTGCATGAAAAGATGTTTTTAGTTCTTCTTAAGAAAGTGATACATCATTCCTGGGCCCCGACATGCCGAATAGCCCAGGTCAAAACAAAAAAAGAAAAGAAAAGAGGTTGCAGCAGCCATGGATCCCCATTCTACTCAGCCGGTGCCTTCCCTGGACGGTGCCCAGGTGAAGCCTCACCCTCTTCGACCTTCTCAGCCGGGGCCTCTTCTTCAATCGCCTCCTCCTCCTGTGGGATCGGCTCAGCAGCAACGGCGTGCTCCTTTGCCTCCACCGCTGTAGGAGCTGATTGTATCCTCCCCATGGAGCATCGAAGGTGGAGTCTGGCCATCTGCTTGTCCGAGAGCAGACCACGCAGCAGAGATCAATAGTACACGAACCCCTTGTAGAAGGAATCCATCGCTGCCTCCTTGAAGTCCAGCTTGAACTCCGGGGAAGCTTTGTACTTGGCCACCACCTCGGCTGCCTCCTTCCCGGCAGCCTCAGCCCGGCGGACCGCCTCAATCACCTACTTCTTTGGGGCCTCTGCTAAGCTGACCACCGTGGAGACCTTCTCCTCTGCTCCGGTGGCCTTCCACTCGGCAGTTGCGGCCTTCTTTCTGGCGGAGGTAGCCGCTCCTCCGCCTCCAGCTCAGCCCCAAGCTCCTTTAGTCAGGACCTCTTGGCTTTGAGCTCCTCCTCAAGCTCCTTCATAAGTCGTAGGGCGTTCATGACCTCACCCCGGAGACCTTTAACCCTCAAGGTAGCCTCCTAGGCCTCGTCAGTCAACCGCCTCAACTTAGCCTTTGAAGACTCGAGCTCCGCCTCTCACTCCCTGTCCTCCTGGCCCAGGTATGGTAGTAGTCCCGGACAAGTAGAAGTTGTGCACCGGCCTGCATCGGGGAAGAGTGTTAGTCACAGAGACAAGAAAAGAGAAGGGGGCGGGGCAGGGCAGGAAAGTGCCTACCGTAAAGAGGTCAGAGAAAGCAACGCTGATGGAGTCCCCCAAAAGCTTCCCCACCCTCTCCCGCCGGTCGCATGACTAGATGGCAAAGTCCATCATGCATTCGACAAGGGCCAGGTCCTTGACTAGGGAGATGTTGGGTGCCAGCTTGAAGGGCACCTAGCGGTAGCCACTGACTTTCTTGGCTGCCGGTGCGGGATCACCAGCCTCGCTAATAGGAGAAGCAACCGGTGCAAGCTGGGAGCTCGGCACAGCCTCGGACTCTGGTACGGTTCCGCTCTACCAGGCTCTCCATCCTCCTCGACCACGATAATTTTCGATGGAGGGGATGCCATAGCAGTAGCAACGGCGGCGAACCTAGCCTGGGCAACTACCTCATATTTCGAGGTTGGGGGCGGGTCCCGCTGCCTTCGGGCCTCGGGGCGTGCTTGACGACCCTCCTGCTCAGCTCGGAGCGGGCTTGGTCGGTGCAGCCCTCCCGCCATCATCTACTCGGGCCCTCTTCATAGCAGGCTCACTAACCCCCTCTGCCTAGCCCCTCTCCTCGGAGAATGAGAGGAGCTTGTCCAGGGAGAACTTCATACCTACATAAAAGAAGAGAACGTCAGTTCTAAGCTAGAAAAAAAAGGGAAAAGAGAGAAAAGAAAAAGGGGATGAGGTTCAAGCCGAACTCACCCAATGCTTGTATTGGACTGATCCTGGCCTCGAACAGATTCTGCTCTGATAGTAGAACCTCAAGCGAAGGAATCTGGGTGGAGCGGAGCTGATCATACACCTCTCGATCGGTTGCCTCGATCATGGAATTCTGGTTGGGGGTCCGATCTAGATCGCTCCAAAACCAGTCAACCCCCTCAACCAAGGCAAAAAAATACCTGCTCTTCCATCCTTTAATGGAAGAGGGAAGTTTAAACCTAATGCCCCTTGGACAAGAAGAAAGAGACCACCAACCCTCCTCGGTGGGGTGGCATTTCAGGATAAAAAGGGCCTTGAACAGGAAAAAACGGGCAACTATCCCATGAAAATGGCACAAAACAACAAAGCAGAAGATGGTTTTTATGGCATTTGTGACAAGTTGGGCTGGAACAAGGTAGTAGTTGCTTAAGATAGAAATGAATAATGGATAGAAGGGAAATTGAAGGCCCCTCGCAAGGGTTTCCTCATAATGAGCGATTCAGCGCGGGCCACTGGAAGTGACCCGCTTCCCCGACCGAGGGACCAAGAATCGGATGGACTTCGGGATGCCATAGATCTCTCAGATGGTCACGAGCTCCATGATAGTGATCACCGAAGTAATCCCGCTGGGGCCAGTCGATCGAGAAGGCTCAGGAGCAGGTCCAGGAAGAAGAAGAGGAGGAGGAGAAGGCGCAGGCTCTCTAATGGTTATCCCCCTAGGTGCGGGCCTCCTGCTAAACTCGAACAATGCCAAGTCCTCATCCTCATCAAAAGAGGAAGGCGGCGTTGGCCTAGAAGGCCCAGCTTCACCCTGGTTGGTTGTAGGGTGGAAGTTAGGGCCGAAGTGAAACATCAAGGAGAGAAAGGCAGAAGGTGGAGAGAAAGAAGAAGATGGACGAGGTTTTGAGGAGAAACCTGGCCCTATAGAATGTCCGTACTTGACTGGGACCGGGAGAGAGGTAACTAACTTGCTGAACTTAAGGAAGAAGATAAAGAGAGTCAGGAGAAGAAGAACTTCGGTATGATGGCGGGCATGTAGGATTTGAAAGAAGGTGAGTTTTGGAGAAAATTGCCTTTTTTTTCGAAGTGACCGGTGCCCTACTGTACCGTTACAACTTCCCCCACCATCAGATCCATGCCATGTGTCATCCATCGGCATTTTGGCATTTGGTTTCGACTGTGGACGCTCTGAATTCTGCGCCCGTAATAACTACTCCTCGGATGTGTCCACGTTGCTCCACTACATTGGCCAGAGAAACTGCTTCACGAAGTACCGATGATCGTGGCCATCATTGCACCAAATCTTCACCTTACCATGTCAGCATCGCATTTACTCCCTTTGCCCCGAGCGCCCCGTGCCAACGGGACTTGGAAGTGGGGGGCAAATGATGTGGCAGAATGTTGACATGTGGTCCCTGTCAGATAAAATATTAGGGAAGCTTGCCATGTTGGACACTCCTCGGACTCCTTCGACAGGCTGAGCTCCTCCAGAATATTGGGGCGGCATGTCGGAGTCGAGTTCAGCCCTCTTCCAGGTCGGCTCCCATAAGATTGGGATGCCTATGCCAAAGCCGAGCGACCTCCTTTGCCAGATCGAGCCCTCCGAGGTCAAGCCCCCTAAGCCGGAGTCAAGCCCAGCCCTCCTTCGCCAGGCCAGGTCCCTCCAAGGTCAAGCCCTGCAGGTCGGAGTCATGTCCTGTCCTTCTTTACCAAGTCGAGCCCCCTCGAAGTCGAGCCCCCCGACCGGAGTCGAGCCCAACCCTCCTCCGCCCGGCGGTGCCCCTTCGAGGTCGAGCCCCTCAGAGTCGAGCCCTGCCCTCCTCCTCTAAGTCGAGCCCCCTTTAAGCTCGAGCCTGACAGGGCAGAGTCGGGCCCTGCTTCTCCAGTTCAGCCCCACCTCGGGCGAAGGTTCCAACAACCAGTGGGCTGACACCACCCTGCCTGAACACCGGTGAGTCATCCAAGGACCATGAAGAGGCACCCCCCAGGCTGCAATAACTGCCTACAGCCACCACTTATACCAGAAGAGGAAGAAGCTCCCCGATCGAGGTGCCACTCTTTCCACCAACCGTCTACACCCCCCGAAAGAGGAAGTCAACTAGGATATTAGGATCCCGGGGGTGGTGGCTCCCCGATCGAGGCCCTGTTAAGTTTCTTGGAATGGAGCGACTGGAGGAAATGTTAGAATGCATGGTAGGTTCTTTATCATGGACCAGGAAAGGCGTTCCATCCACGACACAAAACCATGCCATGCATGCCTACTGGTAGCGGGAAGATCCAGAGGTAGGTGTCTAGCAACTGTTTGAATTTAAAAGGGCCATGGGCGGCCCAAGAGAAGGTAACACAAAAGTACTCAAGCAAGTAAAGGAAGAGAGGCCATGCAGGAGACCCATCTCCGGTTCACCTCAGCCATCACCTTTCCCAGCACACTTGCACCCTACTAACACATCATTCACTCCTCCTAGCATGGAGTCCATCTCGAGAGACTCGACCAGGAGGACCTGTTCTCCTGGATCATCACTGACTTGACAGTCGGAGTGCCACCATCGAAATCCCCACCCCGGGTCTCTAACCTTGTTTTGCAGGTCCCGAAGAGCAGACCAGTCCCGAAGAGATGCAGGGCAATCCGACATCGACAATAGCTACGGGCCACGGCGATCTTGGTGGCAATAAAATCTATAGAGATAGATCTAATCAGATGCTTGGCCTTTCACAAAAATTGTACATAGAAAAAGTGCTGAAAAGGTTCAGCATGGAGAACTCTAAAAGAGGATTGTTACCTCTTCGGCGTGGCAATAATCTCTCCAAGAAAATGTATCCTAACACACCTGAAGAGATTCAATGCATGAGCAAGATTCCATATGCTTCGACAATTGGAAGCCTTATGGTGTAGAATGTAAAATGAAACTATGCAACCCTAATGGAGATTAGCAAATGATTAACCAAGCAATTCCCTATTTGCATATAAACAACTCAACATAAACTATCAAAGAGATCTAGTGAAGAAGCTAGAAGGATCTAACATAAACCTAGTGATCGAGACTCTCAGAATAAGAAAGGAATAGGACCAGAAGAGAACCACGCAAGCCAAGCTAGGTCTAATTTAACATTGTAGACTTAATCAACACAAGACATACCTGACATTGGCCCTTCAATTAGAATAGATTCACTCTTGAAGAGGTCTCCCAGATGACATGAACATAATACCACTGAAGGCCCCTCTTGTTTTCTGGATCTATGGCAAGTAAACCTTCCTTTTGAAGCCGGAATCTAGGAGAACCCTACAACAAAGAAACCCTAAGATGAGTGACTTAACAAGCAATCAAATAGAGAAAAGAAAGAAGGGTGGAAGAGGCATTGAAGGAGATCCATCTTGGCATCATGGTGGAATGCTTGAAGTGGAGTAGGTTGGTTGCCTTGTGATGATCTTCTTGATTCACCCTTGAATGCTGGAGCTAGTTTGAAGTTATGAAAGAAGAGGAAGTCTTTGGCATTGGGAATGGAAGAAGGAAAGATTAGGGTTGGCGTGGAGGAAGAGAAAGGCTAAGCTACCACATAGACACAGAAAAATAACACATAGAAGAAAAAAATACCAACTTCATTCATTAACCATCCTTCTCAATGGGGCATCCCATAGCTTAAATAGAAGCCTTACAACATTTTTAAAATTTGAAAACCCATAGGATTAGGAGAATTACAAGGGGGGTTGGAGGATATGGTGGCATTTGTTGCTTGAAATATGGGGAGTTGGAGGATATGTGGCATTTGTTGCTTGAAACTCCTTCAAAGCTTGACATGTGGTGCAAGGTGGGGACCACTTGATGAGGTGGCTGTGTCCTTTGGAGCTCTTGACATGTGGCATAAAGTGGGGACCAGTTGTTAAGGTGGCGACATCCATTGGAGCTTTTGACATGTGGCACAAGGTTGGGGTCATTTGATGAGGTGGCTTCTTCTTGTCTTGATGCTTCATGGACTCATGGATTGGGCTTAATTTAACTGGACCCAACTCTCAATTGCAGGGTTAACTAAGATATTAAACCAGACCCAACATGGACTCGAAATTAACTACAAGATTATTTGGACTCAAAAAAAGAAAAATTACAGGACTTCTCTTTTGCTACTCCAACCACAAGGACTCGGACTTGACCTGAATTGGTTGGAGTCTTTTCCTGATTCTAGTGCCCACATCCATTCTCCCAGGGTGGGAGGAACTCGACCCTGTCGAGTAAAGATTAGCCTGATAAGCTTCTAATGAATCAGGATCGATTTGTTGTAGGTCCTCTTGGGTGATCCAGGAGTCTTCAGAATCAGGACATCCTTGCCATCTAACCAGATAATGTTGGTAGCACTTATTTCTAGTGGTAATGATCTGGTCATCCAAGATCCTTTCAATTTTCTCCCTTCGCTCAGGAACACTCGATGGTGGGCATTCTTTTGGGGCTTCACTCTCAAAAGAAGTATTAGGACCAAAAAACTCACCAGGTATCAATGCAGGTTCTTTGTATCCTTTTAAGTATGAAACGTTAAATGTTGAACTAATGCCATAACTTGGTGGTAATTCTAATACATAAGCATTAGGTCCAATTTTCTTTATTATTTTGAAAGGTCCGGCTCCCCGGGCATGGAGTTTCTTCATAGTTCCCAACGGAAACCTTTCAGGTTTAAATTTGATCATAACGAAGTCCCCTTCATTAAATTCTTTTAGCAGTTTATGTGAATTAGTCATATGCTTATAGAGTTCATTACTCGATTGGATCTTTTGGCTAATCTCCTTATGCAATTCCCTAATATGCTATGCATATGACTCAGCAGACTCAGACACTCGTGCATGTGTGGGTGATGGAGCTAGGTCTAAAGGTTTCCTAGGTCTATATCCATGGACCACTTCGAACGGACTTTTTCCAATAGACCTATTAACTGAGCTGTTGTAGGCAAATTCAGCACGAGGAAGTAATAGGTCCCAGTTTCCCAGGTTGTCACCAACTAAACATCTCAACAGATTTCCTAAGCTTCAATTTACTACCTCTGTCTGGCCATTGGTTTGAGGATGATAGGCAGTAGAGAATTTCAGCTTGGTACCGAACATGTGCCAGAGGGTTTTCCAGAAATAGCTAGTAAATTTGACATCTCTATCGGACACAATGGTTTTGGGTAAACCATGAAGCCTAACGACCCGATCGAGAAAAAGCTTGGCCACCTTCGAAGCATCTAAAGTTTGAGAACAAGGAATAAAGTGAGCCATCTTGGAGAAACGATCGACAACCACAAAGACAGAATTATGCTTCCGAGTCGTCTTAGGGAGGCCTACTACAAAATCCATGCTGATATCCTGCCATGGACAATCAGGGACAGGTAAGGGTGTGTATAGACTGGTGTTCTATCTTTGCTGTTTTGCAACAGCACAGGTCGGCACTGAGCTACAATCTGGGCCACATTTCTTTTGAGACCAGGCCAAAAGAATTGGTCTTCTATTGCTAAGATGGTCTTATTCCTACCAAAATGTCCTGACAAGCCTCCAGCATGAACTTCCCAGATCAGAAATTCCCTAACAGAGGTCTTGGGAATACATAACTGATTTCCTTTGAAAAGGTATCCATCTAAAAGGGTATAATCACTTTGCTTACTAGAAGGTCCTTGTTGAAGGGATCGATAGATGTTACCAAAATCAGGGCATGTAGGATACTCCTCTGTCAATCTATCAAACCCTACTACCTCAGTGCTCACAGAAGTCAACAACAAGGAACGACGACTCAACGCATCGGCAACCCTATTTTAGTACTGGCACGATGTTTCAGTACGAACGTATAAGCTTGTATGAACTCTACCCATTTCCCGTTCCTAGGGTTCAATTTCTTTTGAGAACTAAGGAACCTAAGAGCTTCGTGGTCAGAAAATAGGACAAACTCTTGTGGTAGAAGATAATGCCTCCAATAATGTAATGCCTGAACTACCGCATACTGGTCCCTATCATGGATGGAATACCTTAGTCTCACTTCATTTAACTTTTCACTTAAATATGCTACTGGGTGATTCTCTTGACTCAAGACACCTCCAATTCCTACCCTAGAAGCATCACAAGCAACCTCGAACACTTTGGTAAAATCGGGTAACCTCAAGACGGGTGCGTGTGTCATTTTTTTCTTAATTGTTAGGAAGGCTTTGTCTGCTGCTTTAGTCCACTCAAAAGTTTCCTTCCTAATACAATCAGTGATTGGATCCACTATCGTACTGAACCCTCTAATGAATCTTCTATAGAAGGTGGCTAAATCGTGGAAACTACGAATATCATGGATGCTTTTGGGTACAGGCCACTCTACTATGGACTTAATTTTTGCAGGGTCAGCGGACACTCCTTCAGATGTGACTACAAATCCTAGAAAGATAACTTTATGTGTTAAGAAATCACACTTCTTGATATTGGCATAGAGGCTATCCTTTCTAAGGACCTGGCAAACTTGCCTTAGGTGGGTTAAATGGTCTACCTTAGTCTTGCTATAGATAAGAATGTCATCAAAGTAGACCACCACAAATTTCCCGATGAAAGTTGTCAACACCTGATTCATAATTCTCATAAAGGTGCTGGGTGCATTAGACAGACCGAACGGCATGACTAACCACTCATATAATCCATCTTTAGTCTTAAAAGCGGTCTTCCATTCATCTCCAGGTCTAACCCTAACCTGGTGATAGCCACTCTTTAAGTCTATCTTGGAGAAAATCATTGATCTGGCTATCATGTCTAACATATCGTCCAGTCTTGGAATTGGAAACCTATATTTGACAGTAATCTTGTTGATGGCACCTCCAGGTGCCATCCTTCTTAGGGGTTAACAAGGCAGGGACTGCACATGGGCTTAAACTTTCTCTAACAAACTCCTTTCTAAGAAGTTCACTAACTTACCTTTGTAACTCTTGATGTTCAGTTGGATTCATCCTATAATGAGGCAAATTAGGTAAAGTTGCGCCAGGGACTAAATCTATGGCATGCTGTATGTCCCTTAAAGGTAGAAGATTATCGGGTAGGTCCTCGGGAAACATGTCTTCAAATTCTTTCAATAATTGGACCACCTCTTGCGGGTATTTTATAGGGGTGTGGTCCTTAGTTTCCTTAGCAGCTACCATCCAAATAGGTGCTCCCTCATTAATGTCTTTTTCAAATTCTCTTGCACCTATCAAATTTAATCCAGTCCTTTTTTCTTTCAGGCTGCTAGCTCCTCTTTTGGTGTTGTCCTTAGGCTGGGTTGGATGAATGACAATTTTCTTGCCATTGAAATTGAAAGCATAGGAATTTGATCGACCAAAAATTATCACATCATGGTCAAACAGTCATGGCCTACCTAGGATGATGCTACTTACTCCCATAGGGAGCACATCACACCAAATTCGTTCCTGATAGGACTTAAGTTGGATTCGGACCTGACATCTCTGCTTGATTGGGATAGAAGTGGAATTGATCTAGGATACCTTATATGGATTGGGATGTGGTTCAGTGGATAATCCTAGACTCTTGGCTGCGCTAGTGGAAATGGCGTTGACACAGTTTCTACTATCGATCACGATCTTACAGACCTTTTCTCCTATTTTGACAAATGTATGTAGGATGCTAGTCCTACGCCAGTCTTCCTACTCTTTGGTCTGTGTCATGATACATCTCACAACTCCTAACACATCTGATGAGTCTACATTTTCTTCATCTCCTTCATACTCATCAGCTAAGCAATCCCCTGCTTCATAAACCTCCTCTTCATTATTCTCCAGGGGTTCTGATTCTTCTTCTTCTTCTACCTCCCCTATATGTAAAGCTCTAGAGGAACATTGGCTCAGGAAATGACCAGGTTTACGACACTTATAGCAGACTCGCTCCCTCTCACCTCGAACTTCAGGGCTCTTTCCTTTGTCTTCTCTAGGAATTGGAGGAATGGCAGGGTTGGGTCTACGGGTTGGATTTGAGCTGGGTCTTGGTCTATCGGCTGTATTAGGGACTGAACTAAGTCGACTAACAGGAGGATTAAACCTAGTGGGCTCAGGTCGCCTAAATGAAGCTCTCCTCTGAAACCTCTCATAGTCCATGGCAACTTGGTATGCCTATTCTAAATCATGGACTTCTCTCAAAAATAATTCCCCTTTTATATCTTCGTTCAATCCTGAACCTCGATAAAGTGGCTGCCTCTGACTCGACTACGTTGCATCGCATTACAAACTCATCAAATTTAGCAACGTATTCAAAAACGGTCTTATTTCCTTGTGTAATCGCTGCCACTGATCTAACAACCTTTGCTGATAAGACATAGGCAAATATTTCTCTTTAAGCTTTCTCTTCATGTCTCTCCAGGTCGCTATAGGTAAGTCTCCCCTCTGCCTAGCTATGCATTCGACATTTCCCCAATACAACCTAGCCTGACGGACTAGTCTGATTTTGGCAAACTTGAATCTTCTCTCTTCAGACATATCATACTAGTCAAAATATTGGTCCATGTCAGCCTCCCAGTCTATGTACACCTTAGGATCTAGGCTTTCCTCAAAGGTTGGTGCATCTAGATGGATATTCCTTAAGGCCCGATCATCCTGATCAAAAGTATCATGGCGAGGTCTTCCAGGATATGGCTCTGGAGTGTGATCAGCATAATCCTGATGTGGCCTTCTATGAATTGGATCAGGTGTATGTTCCTGTCGTTGGGCTCTAGGGCGAACTGAAGGTAATCTGGATGAAGGTGGTTCAGTTGGGGTCAACCTAGATTCCTCTAGGGTTCCTATCCTTTTCTCGAACTAATCAAACCTAGCATCCAAACGTTCCAGTCGCTCAATCATAGATCTCATTAGGGTTTCCATACTAGTGTCCATGGATGAACTTGGTTGGTCTTGTGAAGGGTGGTAAGGAGTTCCTGATCTAGTTGTCATACAAACAATTAGACTCAAATTCGGGATAAGGATTTCTAGACCTAGAGTACGAATTAGAGATCTAATTAAAAGGACCAACTAGCTAGTAGTAACTTACGTGACTTGGCCAGGTAGGTGGGAAGGGGAGTGGAGGTCCCTGTTTTGCCAACCTTAGACACCAATCTGTGATTGGCCAGGTAGGCGGACCAACCCACAAGCCCTAATACACCAATCCTAGACACCAAGACCGTAAGCACACACCAATTAGTGGACACAATTAACTTGACCCTAATCCGAACCCGAGTCGTTGGTGTCCCTAACCCACTAGGGTGATTAGGTCTAATTGGTTTTAATTAAGGATTGGGATCGAGATGATGGGTTGTGGTTTTGGGCTAAGGACAAGTGATGAATTCTTGCCCCCATGTCATATTGATGCCCTTAAGATGTTTTCAAATGAATGCAATTTTTTTTTTTTTTTTTTTTTTATGAGCTGACTTAATTATTTGACTTGATTAGTTTTCAAACAATTTCAAATTCAAACTTAAATTTAAAATTTAAATTTCAAACTTCAAGTTTCAGATTCTAGAATGTCAGAATTCAAAATTTTAAAATTTAAAATTTGAACTTCAAATTCACAAAAAAACTTTCTAAGATTGGTTCTTGCTGGAATTTCAGTTCAGACTGAATCTCAGAGAGTATTTCGAATGCTAGAAATTCTAATAATCGAAATAAAAATCTGAAAAATTGTTGAAAAATAATATGAATTATGAGGATCCCAGCAAAACAAAAATCACAAAATTTAGATCTGTATATAAAGAGAAACAATAAAAACAATAGACCATGTACTATAGACTATTTCAGTAGGACAGAAGATTGAAGTAGGAATTTTCATTTTTTTGTGTATTTTTTTTTTGATAATGAAATTTAATATGGGGATAACTTACTTAAAAAGGAACAAGAAAAAAAAATATTTCAACAAGAAATTAGCGACTTGCCTTTGGAGCTGCAGATGGATTACAATAAGCAGATGCAAATTTTCAGTAAACATAACCTAATCAAACAAGTGCATTGGCTTACCCAAACTTCAATCTAAAAATTCACGTCCAGCTAGGGGATCATTATTTCCATGGGTCGTGACAGTGTACTGGAGTACACCCGCTTAGGAGGCGTGAATTTTAGATCTTGCTTGGATTTTAAAAAAATAACTGGATAACAAGTATGCATGCAACATATCTAAATGCAGGAAATTATCCGACCATGCTCTGATACCAAGAATGGTGTAGAATGTAAAATGAAACTATGCAACCCTAATGGAGATTAGCAAATGATTAACCAAGCAATTCCCTATTTGCATATAAACAACACAACATAAACTATCAGAGAGATCTAGTGAAGAAGCTCGAAGGATCTAACATAAACCTAGTGATCGAGACTCTCAGAATAAGAAAGGAATAGGGCTAGAAAAGAACCACGCAAGCCAAGCTAGGTCTAAGCCAAGCTAGGTCTAATTTAACATTGCAGACTTAATCAACACTAGACATACCTGACATTGACCCTTCAATTAGAATAGATTCACTCTTGAAGAGGTCTCCCGGATGACATGAACATAATACCACTGAAGGCCCCTCTTGTTTTCTGGATCTTTGGCAAGTAAACATTCCTCTTGAAGCCGGAATCTCGGAGAACCCTACAACAAAGAAACCCTAAGATGAGTGACTTAACAAGCAATCAACTAGAGAAAAGAAAGAAGGGTGGAAGAGACATTGAAGGAGATCCATCTTGGCGTCATGGTGGAATGCTTGAAGTGGAGTAGGTTGGTCGCCTTGTGATGATCTTCTTGATTCACCCTTGAACGCTGGAGCTAGTTTGAAGTTATGAAAGAAGAGGAAGTCTTTGGCGTTGGGAATGGAAGAAGGAAAGATTAGGGTTGGCGTGGAGGAAGAGAAAGGCTAAGCTACCACATAGACACATAGAAAAAAAATACATAGAAGAAAAAAATACCAACTTCATTCATTAACCATGCTTCTCAATGGGGCATCCCATAGCTTAAATAGAAGCCTTACAACATTTTTAAAATTTGAAAACCCATAGGATTAGGAGGATTACAAGGGGGGTTGGAGGATATGGTGGCATTTGTTGCTTGAAATGTGGGGAGTTGGAGGATATGGTGGCATTTGTTGCTTGAAACTCCTTCAAAGCTTGACATGCGGCGCAAGGTGGGGACCACTTGATGAGGTGGCGGTGTCCTTTGGAGCTCTTGACATGTGGCATAAAGTGGGGACCACTTGTTGAGGTGGCGACATCCATTGGAGCTTTTGACATGTGGCACAAGGTTGGGGTCACTTGATGAGGTGGCTTCTTCTTGTCTTGATGCTTCATGGACTCATGGATTGGGCTTGATTTAACTGGACCCAACTCTCAATTGCAGGGTTAACTAAGATATTATACCAGACCCAACATGGACTCGAAATTAATTACAAGATTATTTGTACTCAAAAAAAAGAAAAATTACAGGACTTCTCTTTTGCTACTCCAACCACAAGGACTCGGACTTGACCTGAATTGGTTGGAGTCTTTTCCTGATTCTAGTGCCCACATCAATTCTCCCGGGGTGGGAGGAACTCGACCCTGTCGAGTAAGGATTAGCCTGATAAGCTTCTAATGCATCTGGATCGATTTGTTGTAGGTCCTCTCGGATGATCCAGGAGTCTTCAGAATCAGGACATCCTTGCCATCTAACCAGATAACGTTGGTAGCACTTATTTCTAGTGGTAATGATCTGGTCATCCAAGATCCTTTCAATTTTCTCCCTTCGCTCAGGAACACTCGGTGGTGGGCATTCTTTTGGGGCTTCACTCTCAAAAGAAGTATTAGGACAAAAAAACTCACCAGGTATCAATGCAGGTTCTTTGTATTCTTTTAAGTATGAAACGTTAAATATTGAACTAATGCCATAACTTGGTGGTAATTCTAATACATAAGCATTAGGTCCAATTTTCTTTATTATTTTGAAAGGTCCGGCTCCCCGGGCATGAAGTTTCTTCATAGTTCCCGGCGGAAACCTTTCAGGTTTAAATTTGATCATAACGAAGTCCCCTTCATTAAATTCTTTTAACCGTTTATGTGAATTAGTCATATGCTTATAGAGTTCATTACTCGATTGGATCTTTTGGCAAATCTCCTTATGCAATTCCCTAATATGCTCTGCATATGACTCAGCAGACTCAGACACTCGTGCATGTGTGGGTAATGGAGCTAGGTCTAAAGGTTTCCTAGGTCTGTATCCATGGACCACTTCGAACGGACTTTTCCCAATAGACCTATTAACTGAGCTGTTGTAGGCAAATTCAGCACGAGGAAGTAATAGGTCCCAGTTTCCCAGGTTGTCACCAACTAAACATCCCAACATATTTTCTAAGCTTCGATTTACTACCTCTGTCTGGCCTTTGGGTTGAGGATGATAGGCAGTAGAGAATTTCAGCTTGGTACTGAACATGTGCCAGAGGGTTTTCCAGAAATAGCTAGTAAATTTGACATCTCTATCGGACATAATGGTTTTGGGTAAACCATGAAGCCTAACGACCTGATCGAGAAAAAGCTTGGCCACCTTCGAAGCATCTAAAGTTTGAGAACAAGGAATGAAGTGAGCCATCTTGGAGAAACGATCGACAACCACAAAGACAGAATTATGCTTCTGAGTCATCTTAGAAAGGCCTACTACAAAATCCATGCTGATATCCTGCCATGGACAATCAGGGACAGGTAAGGGTGTGTACAGACCGGTGTTCTATCTTTGCTGTTTTGCAACAGCACAGGTACGGCACTGAGCTACAATATGGGCCATATTTCTTTTGAGACCAGGCCAAAAGAACTGGTCTTCTATTGCTAAGATGGTCTTATTCCTACCAAAATGTCCTGACAAGCCTCCAGCATGAACTTCCCAGATCAGAAATTTCCTAACAGAGGTCTTGGGAATACACAACTAATTTCTTTTGAAAAGGTATCCATCTAAAAGGGTATAATCACTATGCTTACTAGATGGTCCTTGTTGAAGGGATCGATAGATGTTACCAAAATCAGGGCATGTAGGATACTCCTCTTTCAATCTATCAAACCCTACTACCTCAGTGCTCACAGAAGTCAACAACATGGAACGACGACTCAACGCATCGGCAACCCTATTTTCAGTACCGGCACGATGTTTCAGTACGAACGTATAAGCTTGTATGAACTCTACCCATTTCCTGTGCCTAGGGTTCAATTTCTTCTGAGAACTAAGGAACCTAAGAGCTTCGTGGTCAGAAAATAGGACAAACTCTTGTGGTAGAAGATAATGCCTCCAATAACGTAATGCCTGAACTACCGCATACAGGTCCCTATCATGGGTGGAATACCTTAGTCTCGCTTCATTTAACTTTTCACTGAAATATGCTACTGGGTGATTCTCTTGACTCAAGACACCTCCAATTCCTACCCCAGAAGCATCACAAGCAACCTCGAACACTTTGGTAAAATCGGGTAACCTCAAGACAAGTGCGTGTGTCATTTTTTCCTTAATTGTTAGGAAGGCTTTGTCCACTACTTTAGTCCACTCAAAAGTTCCCTTCCTAATACAATCAGTGATTGGAGCCACTGTCGTACTGAACCCTCTAATGAATCTTCTATAGAAGGTGGCTAAACTGTGGAAACTACGGATATCATGGATGCTTTTGGGTACAGGCCACTCTACTATGGACTTAATTTTCGCAAGGTCAGCGGACACTCCTTCAGATGTGACTACGAATCCTAGAAAGATAACTCTATGTGTTAAGAAATCACACTTCTTGATATTGGCATAGAGGCTATCCTTTCTAAGGACCTGGCAAACTTGCCTTAGGTGGGTTAAATGGTCTGCCTTAGTCTTGCTATAGATAAGAATGTCATCAAAGTAGACCACCACAAATTTTTCGATGAAAGTTGTCAACACCTGATTCGTAATTCTCATAAAGGTGCTGGGTGCATTGGACAAACCGAACGGCATGACTAACCACTCATATAATCCATCTTTAGTCTTAAAAGTGGTCTTCCATTCATCTCCAGGCCTAACCCTAACCTGGTGATAGCCACTCTTTAAGTCTATCTTGGAGAAAATCGTTGATCCGGCTATCATGTCTAACATATCATCCAGTCTTGGGATTGGAAACCTATATTTGACAGTTATCTTGTTGATGGCACGGCTGTCTACACACATCCTCCAGGTGCCATCTTTCTTAGGGGTTAACAAGGTAGGGACTGCACATGGGCTTAAACTTTCTCTAACAAACCCCTTTCTAAGAAGTTCACTAACTTGCCTTTGTAACTCCTGATATTCAGTTGGATTCATCCTATAATGAGGCAAATTAGGTAAAGTCGTGCCAAGGACTAAATCTATGGCATGCTGTATGTCCCTTAAAGATGGAAGACTATCGAGTAGGTCCTCGGGAAACACGTCTTCAAATTCTTTCAATAATTGGACCACCTCTTGCGGGTATTTTATAGGGGTGTGGTCCTTAGTTTTCTTAGCAGCTACCATCCAAATAGGTGCTCCCTCATTAATTTCTTTTTCTAATTCTCTTGCACCTATCAAATTTAATCCAGTCCTTTTTTCTTTCAGGCCGCTAGCTCCTCTTTTGGTGTTGTCCTTAGGCTGGGTTGGATGAATGACAATTTTCTTGCCATTGAAATTGAAAGCATAGGAATTTGATCGACCAAAAATTATCACATCAGGATCTATATTTTTGTGCAATGGTGGAGCAACTAATTGGAAAAGTTCTAAGCAACCCATCATAGCATATTCAACAATGGAAGTAGAGTATATCGCTACCTTTGAAGCTTCAAAAGAAGCCTTCTGGTACAAAAAGTTTGTTGCAAAGCTTGGAGTGATGTCATATGATGCCATCCCCATATATTATGATAACAATGGTGCAATAGCTCTTGCTAAGGAGCCCAGGTCTCACCAAAAGTCTAAGTATATTGAACAATGGTTTCGTATCATACATGACTACCTGGAGAAGAAGTATGTTAAGGTGCGAAGAGTAGACTCCACGGACAACATGGCAGACCTACTGACTAAGCCGCTAAACCTGCAAAAGGCTGAAGTCCATCTTGAGAAAATGAGACTTAGATATGTAGCCAATTGGCTTTAGTACAAGTGAGAGATTGTTAGATGGATGCCCTAAAAGCCAAGTTAGCTTGACACATTATAATTTTTAGGACATGAACTTTGTACTTAATTTTTCTTATGAATAAAAAAAATATTAAAAAAAAATTATTTATATTGATGTGTCTATGAATCGTCCATGGAGTTAATGGACAATGACACATATTCTCAACAGTTGAGAATCTCAGGTATGTATCTTTATAGATTAACTCCTAAAAGCTCCCGATTATTAGAATGTCACATGGACGGTGATTGATCCATTAAAATTGGTGCATAGATCACTTCCCTTTCTGGGTAGATGAGTCTCTGACCTATAGTGGGTGACACTAGAGTACGAGTATAGGTAGTTGATAGAGATCAACGATATTTAGCGTGACCTAGTATAGGAAGTTATACGGATGACTACTCACTCATCAATAACTTCCTGATGCTATAGTTGTGTGAATAGTTCTTTGACCTAGAGTGTCTCAGCTACTCACAATAAGGTTGTTATAGTTTGATAGCACAAACACATGGTTCCTATCTATTCGGGACATTACGGTGTTTGTTGGCTGCAGTAAGTTTGTTGTAAGAGTAGGGTATTCACTTGTAAGGATCTATCAGCCTTAGTAGTAAGGAATAATCCTATGCAGTTTAATGAGACTAAGTTCAGAAGTCTATGGCCATAGTAATGTGATAATGAAAAAGGTATTTTCATTAGTATCATAATTGAACTTGAGTTGATTAAGTTAAGCATATGACTGATGGGTTTAACAAGTATCCGTAAATAATATAATGTCAAGATTTTTGATAGAGGGACCGAATCACATGATAACTATACTTAGGGGTTCCAATCTTATTCTGCTAGGTTGCTACCATATACTGCTAGGTATCACTGGTGGATTGTGGGAGCCCTTTAGGATCGTTCTTGGATCAATGATCCTAATTAGGGTTGAGCAAAAATTGTTTCAGTCCATCGAAAGGAGTTTTAATGATGTATAATAAAGATTATAGTATGTCTCATTACCAGACAGGATAGGACCTGAGGGGTTATATATATTAGGAGCTTAAGTAACCAATCAGCAAATCAAAATGTTACTAAATTTGGCACTTACTAATTTTAGTACATTTGGACCTAATTATAAATGTTACAATTAATAAATTATGGATTAGTTATTAATTGAATTAAATTAGAATTAATTTAATTGAGTTAGACTCAGTTAATTGATTTTAATTGAGTTACGTCAATAGCCTTTTCAAAATGGATTCGATTGGGTTTAAAATTGGCTTTAATTTGACTGTCAAATCGTGTAATTTGGATCATGACTTAGAGTCCTATTGGACTGGGACTCTCTCTCCTTACCTCTCCATGTCTCCACATGCCAATCTTATGAGCCTAAATATTTTGTGCGATAAATGTTTTGTGTGACAAGGAGTATTTGGCATGAAAAGAAGGAGGGCGCAAAAAGGTTTTTGGTGTGAAATAAAAGAGAATAAGAAGAGTTTTCTTCTTCTCCTAAACCAATTTAGATTAGATTAGACTCTAGTCTTTTGTCTTGGAGGGATGGGAGAAGTGAGTTATAAAAAGGAGGAGAAGGGGTGGCCGAAAAAGAGCTTTTTCTTTTGGGCATGAACAATTCTCTCTTGGCCGTGACTCTAGAGGTTCTCTCTCTTGAGGCATCAAGTTGTTTTCTCCTTCCTTGTATAAGGTCTAGTTCTTCTCTTCAAGAGCCTGGAGATGTGTTCTTCATAAGAGGAAGAAAATAGAAAGAGGTCCTAGGCTTTGCATATCTCAGTTTGCAAGATAGAAGCTAGTTCAAGAAGAAGCCGGTCCAAATCATATCGGCATAGTTATTAAAGTACCTAATTTGCTGAAAGAGGAGAGAGCTGCAAGGATCTAGCAGTCCAATGCTCTCCACGCTTAGATACATGGGCTCTATGTAGATACCAGTAGAGGCCGAGCGATTGAGCTACTCCAATAGAATCCAGGTTCAAAAGCGGATCGACATAGTTTTCAAAGCAGGCTGGTGGGGACACTAGAGGCACTAGAATAAGACAGAGGCTTTTCAACCCTCTGTGAATTGATCAATAATTTATGAGTCCATCTGTAATAAGGGCTCAGCCCATCTGAGTCTATTTTAGTTGTTATTTGAGTCTTTTGAGTTGTTATTTCAGTTATGTACTAGTCAGCTCATGTTGAGCTAGTTCAGTCCAATGCTAGTCAGCTCATGTTGAGCTAATTTTATTTTTCTGAGTCCTATCCAAGCATATTGAAGACTCAAGACCACATCATACAAGTGAAAACCAAGTCCAACTAGATTGAATACATGGAAGTTTAGCCCAAGTCCAACCCAGCTTGAAGATTTGAAGACCCCAAGAGGAAAATCAGAAACCCTGATTCCTTGTAGATGCACTCCAGATGCCCAGATTCCCTTCCAGATGCAAGAATTGTTTGGAATTGTGTCCCAAAGCCAATCGCCTGGGTTGTAGGCGGTTGTGCTAAGTATTGTACTTTTTAAATGAATTAATAAAATATCATTTTTGGCAGCTCATCACATATTGAATTTCCCTAAAAATGAACTTTTTCCATGTGATGAAGTCCTTAGGGCTACACTGACTTCGATACAGAGAGGATGTATCGACTGGTCCTTAAACCTTGTTCACAGCCAAAGGATATATTGTACTGGACGGCAATATATCAAGTATAGGTTGTTGTGGTTCACATCATTTGGTTGTCCTCTTGACCAAATGAGTGTGGTGACACTGATGTGACCTGCAAGTGGGATATATGATATTTCATTGAACGTGACTCCATGAAACCCCTTTCTGCCAAAGGGATATTCACGATTGGATATGGGTATATGTGTCCCTCTGACCTGAGGTCATCACGGTAGCTTGCAAGCAACTCCCAGTGCTTTGGTACCGGACTACCCGGATTTTTAATCTGGTGACGGAAGGTTTCTGGGTACAGGCAAGTACTTATGGAGCAGTGATGGACCAAGATGGAATTGACCTATCCGAACAGTTTGGATTGAATGTCTCGCTGTATCTCAATTTAGCAAATCCTCGGCCGGGGTAGCCCTAGTGAAGAGTCACTAGGCTTGCAAGATTGAGACACGTGGTCGACTGACTTAGTCTGGGTTGGTAGCCCAATATCAGTCATCCTAAGCATTAGAGGTCAAAGGGATGAAATATACAGTAACCATATGCCAGAGGTTCGATTGTATGCTCCCGCATCTTCGACCTATCCGGACGCCGGAACCCATTGCTAGATGGTTTCCTGTGCCGGTACTGGAATCATTCCAGTACTACCGTTTAGGTTCGAACCTATGAGGTCACACGCCACAGAGGATAACTCTCTGATCCGATACCGAGTACGATTGGGATCGCTTCGATTTTATGGATACTGTATTTATTTGAGCACTTTTTCCTGTCTTGCCCTTGGTTGGTCAGCCAAAAATTGTCCGGGCTGACCAAGTCTGCGCCAGGATTTTTCAGAATCATATTTGAACTGATTCGAAGGTAATTTGCCTTCAATTGGTTGTGAACCATTGAATTATTTTATTGCTTTGACGGTTCAAATTGAATTAAACCTTTTTTTGGGATTCACCTTTGGTTAAATTACTTTGAACCCATTCAAATGACCGGTTATAATTGGATTGAACCGGATTTTTTAATGGACCGTTGTTTCTCCTTTGACCGCTTCACACGGTCTTTTTTCCTCTCGCTGGGGGATTCCTATCGTCCGACGTTGTTGGACATCTTCTCGCCTCCCTCCACCGCTTGCACTTTAAACCCATTTTTATTACTCCTAAATGCAGGTTTAATGGTGGTTTTAAGCCTCCAAAATCCTTTGGCCTTTCCCAGCATATATCTCCCTTGCTGCTGCTCCTTTATATATTCTTGGCTGCAGTCCCCTGGTTCGAATAACAGAGAGAAGGTCGTCACCGTGTGAGAAAAAAATAAGGGGCTATGAGAGTTCTTGTTTGCTGGGATTCCCTTCCTTTCCACCTGTGAAGTTGAGGGCTAGGTTTTGGTGAGTAGAAGGAAGAGAACCAAGCCATTAATCCCTGTTCTCGTGCTCAAAATCCTGCTGCAACAATTCTATTTTGCTGCAGCAACCTGTGACCGTGAACCATCTTCCGGCTTAGCACCGCGCGTGGAGAGGATCGGAGAGCCCCGGGCATGTCTCCCCTCTAGAGGGAGTATTCTTCTACTCCTCGAGCAAACCACGCGAGCCGGGATCGCTCCAGTTGCCCGAAATCCAATGACGAAGACACTACTCTGTTCTGCTGCCATTTTCGTGTACAGCAGACTTCGATGAATTTTTACGATTTATTGGCTTAGTTTTTCTTGCAGAAACCAGTGCCAAATCGAAGAGGACTTCCTTAAGAATCTACAGCTCAAATCTGGGAGCGATCGGAGGTCCGGAAGGTGGCGCTCCAGGGACTTTTCGGAAGCCCAGTTGCCCAAGGTGGAAGACGACTGGAATAACTTTATTCCAGTTATTCCAGTCTATTCCAGGTTTATCCCAGACTTATTCAGCTGGAATAAGGTATGTTTTTGGGTTTTTTTTTCGGTGCATGTGTAGATCTAGATTTATTAAAATATTTATAAATATTATATGTCCTGTATCATGCCAATACATGCATCTTGCATATGCTAGATCCTGTGCGGAGTAGGTATTTTCTGTATTTATTAAAAATGTTTAAAATACTTTCCTATTCCCTGTGCTGTTGCATGCTTAGCGTAGGCACCTGCAACCATATTTTTTTACTTTCAGTGGTATCAGAGCCAGGTTCTAGTGTAACATATCTTGATGCATGTATAATAGATTAAATTGTTTAATCTTGGGATTAGAGAGTACTTTTAGGAACTTAGTTGAGACCTTCACCATGGCCGTGTGTCTTTGACACGATGCGGTTCGTCTGTGTTGGCCTCTTCAGAAGGATCCTTTAAGGAAATCAAAAAGAAATTAAAATTATTTTATAATTTGGGCATGATTTATATTTTGTTATTTGGGTCATATAATATTTATAAAAGTATAAATCTAGATATGATGCAAAATTTAAGATGTAAAGTTTTTTACATAGAGACTTAATTAAAAAATATTTTAATTAAGTATTTGGCTTAATAAAAATTTTTAGGTTTATGAAATCTAATAAAATTTGCATAAGCCAAATTGGGTTAATTGGGTTAGCTGATTAGTTGGGTCCATCACTAGGTTAGACCTAAGTTTAGTTGAACCGGATTAAAAGAAGATTAAAAAGTTGTTTAAGGTCTTTCTTTAGAACTATCTAATAGTTAGATTAGTTGATCCGTTCATCTAAAATGGATCCAATTAGTGGCTCAGTGGACGCTCGAGTCTTTAGGCTAGTCTGATCGAGTCTGGTAAACCGACTGGTGTCGAGGTAGGTTTGGCATTTGTGATCATGGTTGTATGAGGCTACCTCTTTCCTGGCCAACTTGGTTGGTGTCTAGAAAGATGGTTAATGGCAGATACTCATCCATGATCTCACCTATGTGGCTAGTCGAGTCGACCAGAACTGATTGGAAAAGCTCAATGACTCGAGTTAACCCATGTCACCCAGGTTGATCGGTCTGACTGATCAATAGGTGCCCATGGATCAATTGTTGATTTAATTCAACCCTCCTAGAATCTGATTGATTCAGTGGGAGGATGATCCATGTCCTTACCTTTTTCTTCTATCACAACTATAAAAAAAAAAATCCTCTAAAATTATTAAGTCCTTAAAAAGACTAAGTCAAGGAGTTGACAGTGTCTTAGCCTCCCATTAAGTTGGATAGAAATGTGTCCACTAGCTTGGTGTGCATCGGCAGTTCCATAGAACGGGTGTACATCCGGTGACTGGAATTTCTATCTGATCGATGATGGTTCAGTGCAACCTCCTTAACGGGACCAGGTGGGCCGGCCATAGTCGGGCTTGGTCTTTAGTTAGCTGGAAGCATTGGATTATCATTTTAATGGTTGGACCTAACCAGAGACCCGCAATAGGAGGCCCCTAGGCCGATTGGGGTGTTCTCTGGGGCAAAATAAAATACTGAAAATTGTTTAGGGAAACAATTGGTTTACGACCTACCTTTAGGCTCGTATGGATGAGCCGCCATAGTCGGGCTCATGCGTGGCCTATTGGATTTCAGTACCCACTTGAAAAAGTGTTTTCATGGATTGGAGTTAGAGGCTACCAATCTGAAAAATTAGTGGGAAAAACCTTTAGACTAAAGTCCAAGTCTTTTGGTTAATTTATGAATTCATACACTAATAGGTCTTATTTTCTTTTCAGATGTCTTCCAATTTATCGCTCCGGTCACTTCTCGATAATGAGAAGTTAAAGGGTCACAACTTCGATAGTTGGTATCGAAAGTTGAGAATAGTTCTGGAGCACGAACGGATCCTGTATGTGATAACGGATCCGGCACCTGAAATCCCTCCCGCAAATGCACGAACTACGGTCAGAGACGCTTATCTGAAGTGGGTCTCTGATCGCACTACTGTCCGTTGTATTATGTTAGCGGCGATGAACGACGAGTTCACTCGCAAATTCGAGGAGGCCCAACCTGATGAAATCCTTCAAAAGTTGAAGGAATCCTTTGGCCCCCGGATGATGTAGAACGGTACAAAGTGTCTTGTGCCATCTACAACTCCAAGATGCCGAATGGCGGTTCAGTCACTGATCATGTATGTACATGATCGAGCTGATTGAAAAACTGGGCAAACTCGGATGCCCCTTGCACGAGCAGCTCGGCAAGGATGCGATCCTGAATTCTCTTCCCTCCTCCTATCTTGATTTTCTCGATCATTATAGAATGAACAAGCCTGCAGTCAACTACCATGGTCTTTTGGGGTTGCTGCAGACTTTCGAGAAAGACCACCAACTGAATAAGGGGTGGTGAATTTAGTGGAGGTAGTAGAGGTCGTCGTCCCTTTAAGAAAGGAAAGAAGAAAATAAATAAGAAGGA
The DNA here is from genome assembly GCA_021397845.1 of Areca catechu. Taxonomy (NCBI): domain Eukaryota; kingdom Viridiplantae; phylum Streptophyta; class Magnoliopsida; order Arecales; family Arecaceae; genus Areca; species Areca catechu. The sequence continues at coordinate 130,466,090 of CM038040.1, read as the reverse complement.
AAGAAAGTGCAGAATGCTCCTGGCCCTAGTCAGACCAGGAAGTATAAGGCTGATCAGTCTCTGCAGAGTGCTTCTACTGCAAGAAGAAGGGACACTGGAAGAGGAACTGTCCTCTTTATATTGCGTCCCTTGATCCGAACAGGCCGAGAAAGCAGAAGTCTGCTGACAAGGTATTTATATGATAAAACCTTGTAATTACTCAATTGTTGATACTGCTAACTGGGTATTGGATACTGGTAGTCCAATTCATGTTTGTAATTCGTTACAAGGACTTCAAGTTAGCAAAAGATTTGAAGATGAAGAACAGTTTTTGAGCGTCGGGAATGGAAATCGTGTTCAGTACTGGCGGTCGGAGTCCTGCGTCTTGTCTTTGAGTCTTGTACTGTCGAACTAGTCGACTGTCACTATTGTCCTAGTTTCATTATGAGCATAATCTCTGTAGGCCTTTTGGCCAGTTGTGGTTTTGAACTATCAATAAAAGGAGATTTTTGCAATGTTATTTTGAATAACTCTGTTATAATGAAAGCTAGATTAAATAATGGCATATATGTACTATCAAGGCCTGTTAGTGTAATATACACTTCTTGCAAACGCCCAAGGTTAGATAATGTCAACGATTTGTATCTTTGGCACTGTAGGCTAGGTCATATTAACCAAAATAGGATAAACAAGATATGAGGAGATGGACTTCTCGAGGTCAGTGATTCTGAATCACTGCCCACTTGTGAATCCTATTTACTTGGTAAAATGACCAAGTCACCTTTTACTGGAAAAGGTGAACGAGCTACAGAACTTCTAAGTCTAATACATACTGATGTATGTGGACCGATGACAGTTAGTGCTAGAGGAGGATACAAATATTTCATTACTTTTACAGACGACTTTTCAAGGTTCGGTTATGTCTTTTTAATGAGACATAAGTCTGAGTCGTTTGAAATGTTCAAACGATACCGTAATGAAGTAGAAAAGCAAACTGGAAAAAGTATTAAAACCCTTCGATCTGATCGAGGTGGCGAATATTTATCTGGTGCTTTTTTGACATATCTTGAGGAGAATGGAATTCTCTCTCAGTGGACTCCTCCAGGAACACCACAGTTGAATGGTGTGTCCGAAAGGAGGAATCGAACCTTGTTGGACATGGTTCGATCCATGATGGGCTTTGCAACTCTGCCGCTATCCTTTTGGGATATGCGCTTCAGACAGCCTGTTACTTATTAAAAAATGTTCCAAGTAAGTCTGTTGTCTCCACTCCGTATGAGATGTGGAATGGACGTAAACCATCAATCTCACACCTTCGGGTCTGGGGTTGTCCGGCTTACGTAAAGCGTTTAGACTCAGACAAACTTGGTCCTAGGTCTGATCGGTGTTTATTTGTTGGTTATCCTAAGAAAACCAAAGGGTATTTCTTCTACTTGGAGAATGAACAAAAAGTGTTCGTTGCTCTTAGAGCTATCTTTTTGGAAAAGGAGTTCCTTGGAGAAGGAACTATAGCCTCTAAGATTGAACTTGATGAAGTTCAGCCAATAGAAGAACCTACACACTCTAAGGACATCGTAGAACCGGCTGTGATTGAATCACACCCTGAACCCATTAGGAGATCCGGTAGAATACCGCGTCAGCCAGACAGATACTACGGTTTCTTGGTCCGGGACGGCGATCCCATTGAGCTCGATGAGAATAATGAGGATCCGATCACCTATATGGATGCACTTCAGAGATCTGACTCTGAGGCATGGCTTGGAGCCATGCGATCCGAAATGGAGTCCATGGAAATCAACAATGTTTGGACATTGGTTGATCCGCCTGAAGGAATAAAACCATCGGGTGTAAATGGATCTTCAAGAGGAAAAGGGGCGCAGATGGGAAGGTAGAGACCTATAAAGCCCGTCTGGTTGCCAAGGGGTATCGTCAACGATATGGTATCGATTATGACGAGACTTTCTCCCCTGTGGCAATGCTCAAGTCCATTCGGATCATGCTTGCTTTGGCAGCATATTTTGATTACGAGATCTGGCAGATGGATGTCCGAACCGCTTTCCTAAATGGGGAGCTGGAAGAGGAGGTGTATATGATACAGCCTGAAGGGTTCACATCACAGATGAATCAAAAGTATGCAAGTTGCAGAGATCCATTTATGGACTCAAGCAAGCATCTCGAAGTTGGAACTTAAGGTTTGATAGGTGTATCAAATCGTACGGCTTCGTTAGGAACGGAGAAGAACCGTGCATCTATAAATGGGTTAATGGTTCTGTGATTGTATTCCTAGTACTGTATGTTGACGACATTCTCTTAATCGGGAATGATGTCGCAGCATTGCAAGGAATAAAGGTCTGGTTATCATCTCAGTTCTCCATGAAGGACTTGGATGAAGCTTCTTACACTAGGTATGAAGATCTATAAGATAGATCTAAGAAGCTTTTGGGACTGTCCCAGTCTACGTACATAGACACCGTGCTAAAACGATTCAGCATGAAAATTCCAAGAAAGGCTATCTTCCGATAGGTTCTGGAATTACTCTTTCCAAAAAGGATTGTGCGACAACTCCTGAGGAAAGAGAGCGCATGAGTAGAGTACCTTATGCTTCTGCATTAGGCTCTATCATGTATGCTATGACTTGTACTAGACCAGACGTGGCATACTCACTAGGAGTAGTGAGTAGATAAGATACCAGCTGACCCAGGTGAGGCGCATTGGAAGGTGGTTAAGACCATCCTTAAGTATTTAAGAAATACTAAAGATCAATGGCTGATTTATGGAGAACCTGACTTGAAACTTGTGGGGTACACTGACTCCAGTTTCCAGTCAGATAGAGATGATAGCAAGAGTGTGTCAGGGTTTGTATTTACCCTGAATGGAGGAGCGATCTGCTGGAAAAGTTCCAAGCAGCAACTGTTGCATACTCGGTATGCGAAGCAGAATATATTGCAGCATCAGATACAGCAAGGAAGCTGTGTGGTTGCGGAAGTTCCTTGGAGAGCTAGGGGTGGCACCTTCCCTAGATGGTCCTGTTCCGGTGTACTGTGACAGCACTGGAGCCATTGCTCAAGCTAAGGAGCCTAAAGCTCATCACCGCACCAAGCTATACTGCGGCGCTACCACCTCGTATGACACATCGTTGAACGAGCTACATCAATCTATTGAAGATCGATGGAAAAGAAAATCTGGCCGACCCCTTCACTAAAGCCCTCGGAATAAAAGAGTTCGACTATTGTAAAAGTGAAATGGTTATTAGATACTCTTCTGATTGGCTTTAGTACAAGTGGGAGTTGTTGGGAATTGTGTCCCAAAGCCAATCGCCTGGGTTGTAGGCGGTTGTGCTAAGTATTGTACTTTTCAATGAATTAATAAATATCATTTTTGGCAGCTCATCACATATTGAATTTCCCTAAAAATGAACTTTTTCCATGTGATGAAGTCCTTAGGGCTACACTGACTTCGATACAGAGAGGATGTATCGACTGGTCCTTAAACCTTATTCACAGCCAAAGGATATATTGTACTGGACGGCAATATATCAAGTATAGGTTGTTGCAGCTCACATCATTTGGTGTCCTCTTGACCAAATGAGTGTGGTGACACTGATGTGACCTGCAAGTGGGATATATGATATTTCATTGAACGTGACTCCGTGAAACCCTTTCTGCCAAAGGGATATTCATGATTGGATATGGGTATATGTGTCCCTCTGACCTGAGGTCATCACGGTAGCTTGCAAGCAACTCCCTGTGCTTTGGTACCGGACTACCCGGATTTTTAATCTGGTGACAGAAGTTTCTGGGTACAGGCAAGTACTTGTGGAGCAGTGATGGACCAAGATGGAATTGACCTATCCGAACAGTTTGGATTGAATGTCTCGCTGTATCTCATTTAGCAAATCCTCGACCGGGGTAGCCCTAGTGAAGAGTCACTAGGCTTGCAAGATTGAGACACGTGTCGACTGACTTAGTCTGGGTTGGCAACCCAATATCAGTCATCCTGAGCATTAGAGGTCAAAGGGATGAAATATACAGTAACCATATGCTAGAGGTTCGATTGGATGCTCCCGCATCTTCGACCTATCTGGACGCCGGACCCATTGCTAGATGGTTTCCTATGCTGGTACTGGAATCGTTCCAGTACTACTGTTTAGGTTCGAACCTATGAGGTCACATGCCACAGAGGATATAACTCTCTGATCCGGATACCGAGTACGATTGGGAATCGCTTTGGTTTTATGGATACGGTATTTATTTGAGCACTTTTTCCTAGTCTTGCCCTTGGTTGGGTCAGCCGAAAATTGTTCCGGGCTGACCAAGTCTGCGCCAGGATTTTTCTGAATCAGATTTGAACTGATTCAGAGGTAAATTCGGCCTTCAATTGGTTGTGAACCAATTGAATTATTTTATTGGGCTTGGACCGTTCAAATTGAATTAAACCTTTTTTTGGGATTCAACCTTTGGGTTAAATTACTTTGAACCCATTCAAATGGACCAGTTATAATTGGATTGACCGGATTTTTTAATGGACCGTTGTTTCTCCCTTTGACCGCTTCACACGGTCATTTTCCTCTCGCTGGGGAATTCCTATCGTCCGACGTTGTTGGACGTCTTCTCGCCACCCTCCACCGCTTGTACTTTAAACCCATTTTTATTACTCCTAAATGCTGGTTTAATGGGTGGTTTTAAGCCTCCGAAATCCTTTGGCCTTTCCCAGCATATATCTCCCTTGCTGCTACTCCTTATTTATTCTTGGCTGCAGTCCCCTGGTTCGAATAACAGAGAGAAGGTCGTCACCGTGTGAGAATAAAAATAAGGGGCTGTGAGAGTTCTTGTTTGCTAGGATTCCCTTCCTTTCCACCTGTGAAGTTGAGGCTAGTTTTGGTGAGTAGAAGGAAGGAAACCAAGCCATTAATCCCTATTCTCGTGCTCAAAATCCCTGCTGCAGCAATTCTGTTTTGCTGCAGCAACCTGTGACCATGAACCATCTTCCAGCGGCTAGCACCGTGCGTGGAGAGGGATCGGAGAGCCCCGGGCGTGTCTCCCCTCTAGAGGGAGTATTCTTCTACTCCTCGGAGCAAACCACGCGAGCCGGGATCGCTCCAGTTGCCCGAAATCCAACGACGAAGATAGCTACTCTATTCTGCTACCATTTTTGCACACAGACTTCGACGAGTTTTTACGATTTATTGGCTTAGTTTTTCTTGCAGAAACTAGTGCCAAATCGAAGAGGACTTCCTTAAGAATCTACAGCTCAAATTTGGGAGCGATCGGAGGTCCGGTAGGCGATGTTCCAGGGACTTTTCAGAAGCCCAGTTTTCAGCCCAAGGTGGAAGACGACTGGAATAACTTTATTCCAGTTATTCCAGTCTATTCCAAGTTTATCCCAGACTTATTCCAGCTGGGAAAAAGATATGTTTTTGGGTTTTTTTTTCGATGCATGTGTAGATCTAGATTTATTAAAATTTATAAATATTATATATCCTGTATCATGCCAACACATGCATCTTGCATATGCTAGATCCTGTGCGAGTAGGTATTTTCCGTATTTATTAAAAATGTTTTAAAATACTTACCTATTCCCTGTGCTGTTGCATGCTTAGCGTAGGCACCTGCAACCACATTTTTTACTTTCAAGAATATATTCATAGACCAGGGCATCCATGATTTCAAAGGTCCAACTACATCCTATCCCAAAGAAATCAAGCCCAGGCACCAAGCCTAAGCCACTAAGAAGCAAGATACCAGGGAATATTCCTGCTACCTTGGCTACCACGCCACCCCAGCTTCCAAAGCCCAAGCCCATGCGCCCAAGCCCCTTTGGGCTGGCCTCTTGTTGCTCTTAGAAGCCCAACACGCCTCCTAGGTGTCCTTGGAGTGTTGACCAAGTCAAGAGAATTTTTAGGGATTTTTTTACCTAATGTTTCCTTATTTTCTAGCTAGGGTTTGAGTAGGAGTAGGATTCTTATATAAAGTCTAAAGTACCCTTACTTGGGGCCCAAGGTTAAGGGTCTATTTAAGGGACCCTAGCCTCTTGTATGAGGGGAGATTTTTGATATGAAATAAACCTTGAGTTCTTATATTGTTTTGTGTGATTACCCTGCTGTGTGCATAAAGGGGTTTGAGAGTTCTTCTTCCTGGTGTTTGCAACCATCTTCCTGCCACCAACCATCCTTCCAGCCCCTTCCAAGACTTTCTTCCCTTTGCTATTTTTTTTATTTTCTTGATTTCCTCTGAGTTTTCTAACCCTTGACAGGTCTTTGCAGGTCCCGAGTTCCTACGAATCCAACGACCCTAGCCAAGCCTCAATCGGACTACCGAGCAGAAAGCCGGGTATTCGCGGGTCTTTGGCTCGATTTCCAGGCCGCATCAATCGAGGAACGAGAGATCCCTTTGCTGTGATCTTCACCGGGCACTTCAGATATTGTCAGGTACACACCCTCTACCTCCAGTAATTATATTGTAGGAGAACTTGCCCTAACGAGGCTTCTCAGCCCCGGCGATCCTTCTTTAGTACTTTTATAGGTTCTAATCTGCATGCTTGGCTTCAAAAATTTATACAAAATCCCCTACAACTAATTTTGATCTGAAATTTGGGAATTAATACCTAACCCCACATATAAAACATAGAAAAAGAATTGCATGCATATTAGTCCCGCATCATTTGGTATCAGAGCTTAGATTAGGGCTTATTTTCTATAATTTTTCAGTTTATATATGCTCTATTATTTAAATTATTTCTTCCTGATCAAAACTTCAAAAATATAGCCTGTGATTCATCATAATTCATAGTAATTTTCAGAATTTTTGCAGATTTTATTTCGGCCTGTGAATTTTCTGCAAGCCGAAATACAGCACAAATTTTTGGCTCTGTTTTTGTTCAGCAAGACAAGTTTGGAAATTTTAGGGTTTTGTTTAGCATCTTTTGCATATCTTTTAATTTTAGTATATTTTCTGCATATTAGGCCATAATTTACAAGTTTTCTTCTATTTAAGAAAAAACCAAAATAAAAAAAAATTACATATTCTCCAAAAATACCAAAAAAAAATATCTAAACCCTAATTTGCATCCTCATCTGCCTACCATCATTGCATAATCTACTTTTAAGGGCACTCTTTCTATGTCAGATGGGGGGGAGGATTTGATCACCTCTCCTTAGCCCAAAACCACATCCCCTGCTTTCGGTCCTAAGCCTAACTTAAAATCGATTAGACTTAATTTGTCCTAGTGGGCTAGGGACACCAACTGGTCGGGTCCAGGCTAAGTGTCAGATCATTGTGTCAAGCTATCTTGTATGTGCTTTGTGCTTAGTGTCTAGAATGGTGGTTCAGGGATTCAATCCCGAAGGGCTTGTGTGCTGGTCCGCCTACCTGGCCAATCTCTGATTGGTGTCTATGCTTGGCAATCAGGGACCTAACACTCCCCTTACACCTGCCTGGCTGGGTACAGGATTACTATAGGCTAGTTTGTCACCCTGATTGAGCATCTAGTTTGGACTCTAGGTCTAGTCAGCTGTAGCCGGTATGATTGAGTCTTGCATGAGCATTAGATCAAGAGTCCCATCTCATTCACCATCTCCCTGAATCCATGGACCATTTTGATGCCAAATTTGAAGCCCTTGGAGAAAGGTTAGTCCAAACCCTCAATCTTAGGTTTGAGCAAGCAAATGCCCAATTGACCTAGAAGCTTGAACAAATAGATGCCCGACAAGGAACCTTAGAGAAAACCCGTAGGACCCAAACTAGATCCAAATCTGAACCAGAACTTGAGTCACCTCCCAACCTAGGAGAACCCTTCACCGTGACCCTTATTATGATACTGAACCTAGAATGACCCCTTACCATGATCCCTACCATGAGGTTAACCTGGGAGAGACCATCGCCATGACCCTTATTATTATATTGAACCTAGGAGGACCTCAAACCCTGATCCCTACCATGAGGTTGAACCTAGGAGAGCCCATCATCATGACCCTTATTATGATACTGAACCTAGGAGGACCCCAAACCCTGATCCCTACCGTGAGGTTGAACCTAGGAGAGCCCATCGTCATGACCCATACTATGATACTGAACCTAGGAGGACCCCAAACCCTGATCTCTACCGAGAGGTTGAATAGGAGATCCCATCGTCATGACCCATACTATGAAACTGAACCTAGGAGGATCCCAAACCTGATCCATACATTAAGGCTAGACCTACGAGAGCCCATCGTCACGACCCAATCCCTAAGGTTAGTCCTAGAAGACCCAATCAGGATTTTGTAGACCAGGAAGATAGATCCTATTTACCCTCTCCCTATAAGCCTAGTATACCCACAACCTAAAGATCTTATGACTCCAAATCCTATGAACCTAGAACCTATGAATTCAGAACCTTTGAACCTAGATCCTATGACTCTAGATCCCATGATCATAGATCCTATGCACCCACACCCTATGAGCCTAGTAGACCCAACACCCAATATTCTGACCCATATAGGGAGTCCAACCCTAGGAGAACCCAATATCCTGACCCATATAGGGAGCCCAACCTTAGGAGGACCCCATACCATGATCCATCCTTAGAACCTGACCATAGAGCTGACCCAAAATCCTATGACCCCAGATCCTATAATCCCATGACCCATAGATCTGCACCCTTGTCCTATGAGCCCAGAGAACCCATAACCCCTAAGTATCAATCTAGTACTAGTCAGGTTTCCCTTAGTCAACTTGAACCCCATAGGATTAGCACCCCTAAATATGAGCCCAGTAGTGAGCCACTATCCCTTAGGCAACTTGAACCTACTAGGATTAGTGTCCATAATCAGAAAAAAGGACCTAGCCAATTTTCCCCTAGCCGACCTTCTCCAACCATTCCTGAGATTGACAAGGCTTACATTAACGCGGAAGTGTATGAAGCTAATGCGAGCCTAGTGGATGAGTATGAAGGAGAAGAAGAGACACCTTTAGTAGACCTAGAATTAGCTGACCCAATAGATACCCAGGTAGAAACCAACCCAGAGCTAGTTGACCTTGACCACACCTAACCTAAAGCTATAATGGAAGAACAAATAAGGAAGAGAACCTAGTTACTGCTGCTAGAGCCTTACCTTGAGGAAACCATAGAGGAGAGCCAAATTATAGAGTCTAGTCCAAAAATACAAGAACCAGAAGAATTTATTAAGGACCTGATCTCTTTGAATCAGTACCCTCGGGATGAGCCCCCTCCTATAGTTCCCATTAAGGACCTCTTCCCCGAAATTGGCGACCTATCCTTCCATTATGCAAACCCTGTAGATATAGCTCAACCTCGTAAGGTTAACCTCATTAGTATAAGATTAGTTCCTGACACCCCATCTTTTATCCTACTTTATCCAACTAACCATGAACCTTTTCTCTACCCTACTAAACTAATTCTGAACCCACTTCCTATTTTCTGCCCTTTCCAGACATCTCCAACATTTCTAGGATCATTAGATTGCATTTAGTTGAGATTAGCATACTGCATCCATTCATTACGCATGTTAGGTTTGCATTATACATCTGGCATACCCTTGGCATTTGCTTGGAGTCCATTGTAAAAACTCTTTGTGCACACCACACTAGGGTCAGACCTAGAGAGTCTATAGTCTCTTAGGTTTAGGCCCATAAAAGTCTAATAAATTTTCTTTGATAGGAATGCAAAGTCGAGTCTATTAGGTGTTAGTTTGAGTCCTTTGCATCATCTTGTTAGGAGTCTGCATGTGCCCAGCATGTTCACCACCTGCACTAATTTTGAAATAACTGGCTAATTCCCGAAGATGGACCAAAGAATTTGATGTAGTGGATTCTATCTTGGTTAGGCTTAGGCCTAAAAGAAGCTTCATGCTTGCAGAGCCAGACCTTTTAAAGTGATAGAGAATGTTGGATCAAATGCCTAGGTGTTAGATTTGCCTTCGAATTTGGGCATTAGTTCTACCTTCAATATTATAGAAATGGTTGAGTATAGGGAACCGGCAGCAATACCTTGAGGCCTTTGGACCTATTCCTTTTCATTGTGAGTGACCCTAACCCAGAGTGTCCACTAACAAATTGGCCTGAAAGAGGAGAACAGATCGAGCGTATCCTGGATGATCAAGCCATCATGACCCGGCCGTGACTATCAACGCTTCCTGGTCCGATGGCAAGGCCAGCCAGAGTCGGACGATTCATGGATTTCTTGAGAGGACTTGTAACTCCTCAACCCAGACCTTCTCAGGAGATATGTGAGCCAGTCTGATCTTCACTCGATAGGGTCGAGTTCCTCCCACCATGGGAGAATTGGTGGGGACACCGGAGGCACCAGAATAAGACAGAGACTTTTCAACCCTCTGTGAATTGATCAATAATTTATGAGTCCATCTGTAATAAGGGCTTAGCCCATCTGAGTCTATTTTAGTTGTTATTTGAGTCTTTTGAGTTATTATTTCAGTTATGTACTAGTCAGCTCATGTTGAGCTAGTTCAGTCCAATGCTAGTCAGCTCATGTTGAGCTAATTTTATTTTTTTGAGTCCTATCCAAGCATATTGAAGACTCAAGACCACATCATACAAGTGAGACCAAGTCCAACTAGATTGAATACATGGAAGTTTAGCCCAAGTCCAACCCAGCTTGAAGATTTGAAGACCCCAAGAGGAAAATCAGAAACCCTGATTCCTTGTAGATGCCCTCCAGATGCCCAGATTCCCTTCCAGATGCAAGAATATATTCATAGACCAGGGCATCCATGATTCCAGAGGTCCAACTACATCCTATCCCAAAGAAATCAAGCCCAGGCGCCAAGCCTAAGCCCCTAAGAAGCAAGATACCAAGGAATATTCCTGCTACCTGGCTACCAGGCCACCCCAGCTTCCAGAGACCCAATCCCATGCGCCCAAGTCCCTTTGGGCCTCTTGCTACTCTTAGAAGCCCAACACGCCCCCTAGGTGTCCTTGGAGTGTAGACCAAGTCAAGAGATTTTTAGGGATTTTTTCTATCTAATGTTTCCTTATTTTCTAGCTAGGGTTTGAGTAGGAGTAGGATTCTTATGTAAAGTCTAAAGAACCCTTACTTGGGCCCAAGGTTAAGGGTCTATTTAAGGGACCCTAGCCTCTTGTATGAGAGGAGATTTTTGATATGAAATAAACCTTGAGTTCTTATATTATTTTGTGTGATTACCCTGCTGTGTGCATAATGGGGTTTGAGAGTTCTTCTTCCTGGTGTTTGCAACCATCTTCCTGCCACCAACCATCCTTCCAGCCCCCTCCAAGACTTTCTTCCTTTGTTATTTTCTTTATTTTCTTGATTTCTCTGAGTTTTCTAACCCTTGACAGGTCGTTTGCAGGTCCCCGAGTTCCTACGAATCCAACGACTCCAGCCAAGCCTCAATCAGACCACCAAGCAGAAAGCCGGGTATTCACGAGTCTTTGGCTCGATTTTCCAGGCTGCATCCATCGAGGAACGAGAGATCCCTTTGCTGTGATCTTCACCGGGCACTTCAGATGTTGTCAGGTATACACCCTCTACCTCCAGTAATTATATTGTAGAACTTGCCCTAACCGAGGCTTCTCAGCCTCGGCGATCCTTCTTTAGTACTTTTATAGGTTCTAATTTGCATGCTTGGCTTCAAAATTCATACAAAATCCCTACAACTAATTTTGATCTAAATTTAGGAATTAATTACCTAACCCCACATATAAATCATAGAAAAAAATTGCATGCATATTAGTCCCGCATCATTTGGTATCAGAGCTTAGATTAGGGCTTATTTTTTATAATTTTTTGGTTTATATATGCTCTATTATTTAAATTATTTCTCCCTGATCAAAACTTCAAAAATATAGCTTGTGATTCATAAATTCATAGTAATTCTCAGAATTTTTTCAGATTTTATTTCGGCCTGTGAATTTTCTGCAAGCCGAAATACAGCCTGCAAATTTTCGGCTCTATTTTTTTCAGCAAGACAAGTTTGGAAATTTTAGGGTTTTGTTTAGCATCTTTTGCATATCTTTTAATTTTAGTATATTTCCTGCATATTAGGCCATAATTTACAAGTTTTCTTCTATTTAGAAAATATCAAAATAAAAAAAAAATTACATATTCTCCAAAAATACCCAAAAAAATATCTAAACCCTAATTTGCATCCTCATCTGCCTGCCATCATTGCATAATCTACTTTTAAGGACACTCTTTCTATGTCAGATGGGGGGAGGATTTGATCACCTCTCCTTAGCCCAAAACCACATCCCCCCATTCGGTCCCAAGCCTAACTTAAAATCAATTAGACTTAATTTGTCCTAGTGGGCTAGGGATACCAACTGGTCGGGTCCAGGCTAAGTGTCAGATCATTGTGTCAAGCTATCCTGTGTGTGCTTTATGCTTAGTGTCTAGAATTGTGGTTCAGGGATTCAATCCCGAAGGGCTTGTGCGCTGGTCCGCCTACCTGGCTGTTGGCTCCACCCAGTGATTTTGATGAATAACAAAACATTGAGTACATATTGTATTCTAATGAGGATTTCAAGTTGTAAGTTTTCAGGAAGAAAGCACCTCAAAATTCTAAATATTTATGGTGTATGGCACGCAATGGTATGGAGCAAATCTCACATATCCAGGCATCCTCTTCATTGAAAAAGGGCTTACAATTGCTTAATTATTATGTGTTTATGCTTTCATGAACATCTTTTTTGATTTCAAGGTTTTTACTCTTGATTCTGTATGTTTTCAGTCTCAAGTGTCGACACCTGGACAGTCAAGTATCGGCACTTCAGCATTTGGAACGGACAAAAATACTTGGCATGCCAAGTGTCGACACCTAGAATTCAAGTGTCGACACCAAGTGTCGACACTTAGGTTTCAAGTGTCGACTCAAGGCCTGAGAATTTTGAAAATACAGAACTTTGTTGGTTCAAGGATTTTTGTGTCAAGTGTCGACACCTGTGCATCAAGTGTCGACACTTGAATGATCAAGTACGACACTTGAATGATCAAGTGTCGACACTTGAATGATCAAGTGTCGACACTTGAATGATCAAGTGTCGACTCCCAGAAATCAAGTGTCGACACCTGACAGCAAGTGTCGACACTTATAGCCTGACAGCTCTAACGGATCTATTTTTCTGGCTTGCAGAAATTGGTTTTCAAGCTCCAAACGGCTATTTCCAATGCTCCAACGGTCACAAACCATTTTTAGAAGGTTTTTGGTGTATTTAATCTCCACCAACCTCATTTTAAAGCAAGAGAAGAGTGAAGAAGTCAAGAAAAAGAAGAGAAAAGTCTATTCAAGAGCATTCAAGTCCACTCAAAAGCCAAAAAGCCAATATTCTCTCCAAACTTCAAATCAAAAGCCTCTTCTAACTTGATTCCACTGAAAAAGCCTGCTTGCTCATCCTTATTACATTCTAAAAGGAGGCAACTTGAAGAAGAGTAAGTCAAAGCATCCTTTGGGCTTCAAAGATTCCATCTACTCTTGAAGAGAGTTTGTTGTAGCTTTTAAATTTCATATCTGTTTTATTGTGCTTTAACCTTGCTTTCAAGGGTGTCTTGAAAGAAGGTTATTGTGGTTTGTTGGTGAGCCAAAGTGTTAAAACCAACTAGGGTTAACTTGTGAGCCAAAGAAAAATAAGTATTTAGGTTTGTTGGTGAGCCTAGATGATAAAACCAACTTAGGTTTTGACTTGTAAGCCTTGAAAAAATAAGTCAACTGTAATCTGGTGTGGATTATAGTGGAATTCCCAAGGGTGGCTTGGGGAGTGGATGTAGGTGCTAAGTTTGCACCGAACCACTATATATCTTGTATTTGTATGTGATTGCTCTTTTCCTTTTGCATTCTTTAATTAAGTGCTATCATCTTGCATCTAATTTATTATTGCTCACAAGCACCACTAGACCTTTATTTTATTGTGTTAAATTTATAAAAGACCAATTCACCCCCCCCCTTTGGGCTCCATTTCTGGGCAACAAGTGGTATCAGAGCACCGGTACTCTTTTGTAGGTCCAAGGATCTTGAGTAAAAGATCATGGCAGCCCAATAGGCATGGGTATTGTTGAAGGTCAAGCTTCAAACCGACCCCACTTTTTAATGGCACAAATTACACATACTGGAAGACACGCATGCATATATTTATACAAGCTCTTGATTATAATTTGTGAAGAACAATAGTAAAAGGTCCTCATCAGCCTACAATGATGATTAATGGCATTCTCACCCCTAAAATGGAAGTTGATTGGGATGAGAGTGACATTAAGCAAATTGAGCTTAATGCTAAGACAATGAACCTTTTATTTTGTTCTCTTGATCCTAGTGAGTTTAACAGAATATCCAACTCTCTCCGCAAAGGAGATTTGGGATACACTTGAGGTTACCCATGAGGGTACACACCAAGTGAAGACCACCAAGGTTAACATGCTAATTCACACTTATGAAATGTTTAAAATGAACCTACAGAGTCTATCAGTGAGATGTATACTAGGTTCACAAACATTGTGAATGGCATGAGAAGTTTAGGAAAAATAATTTCTAACGGTGAACTTGTAAATAAACTTCTCAGGTCTCTACCAGCTTCATGGGATGCAAAGGTCAATGCAATTGAAGAAGCAAAAGATGTCAACACTCTCCCGCTGGAACAACTGTTGGGTTCTTTAATGACATATGAACTATCTCTCAAACAGAAGAACGGAGAGGTGGACAAAAAGAAAAAGACAATAGCATTCAAATCTACTACCAGAGAAGACTCGAGCGAAGACTCTGAAGAGGATGACGAAGAAGATGAAACTGCTATGTTAGCAAGGAAATTCAGAAGGTTTATGAGGAAAATAAATTCAATTACAAAAAGAACCTCTGAAAGTGAGTCCAGTAAAGAAAAAGATAAGGAAACGAAGGAGGAGCAGCCCACATGTTTTGAGTGCAAAAAGCCAGGGCATTTCAAGGTAGACTGCCCCTTACTAAAAAAAGCAGAAAAAGCTAAGAAAGAAGGCCATGATGGCAACATGGAGCGAAAGTGAAGACTCCAGCTCTGAGGAAGAACAACAGGAAGTAGCAAATTTCTGTCTAATGGCCGATCAAGAAGAGGTATGCCTTGCAACCAACAAGAAAAGAATGTGGTACCTTGATAGCGGTTGCTCAAGGCATATAAGAGGAGATGTGGAGCAGTTCTCATCACTCACATATCAAAATGGTGGCAATGTAACTTTTGGTGATAATGGAAAAGGAAAATCATCGGTATTGGTAAAATCCATATCACCCCTACCTCTTATATTGATAATGTTTTATATGTTGATGGATTAAAACATAACTTGCTTAGTATTAGTCAATTTTGTGACAAAAATTTTAAAGTTGTTTTTGAATCTTCTTTGTGCATTGTTTCTAGTCTAGATGACAATGGCATTAAATTCATCGATCATAGGCATGGCAATATTTATATGGTTGATCTTGATGACTCCCTATTCAGAAAGGTCAATGTCTAGTGGCAATGGAAGCCAAGATCGATGAAACTAGTTGGCTTTGGCATCGTAGACTAGGACATGCTAGCATGCATTAATTTCAAAACTTAGAAAAATAATTTAGTAAAAGATTTGCCTAAACTTAATTTGAAAAGATAAGATTTGCAGTGCATGTCAACTTGGAAAACAAACAAAGTCTTCTTTCAAACCTAAAGGAGTAATCTCTACATCTAGACCTTTAGAATTGCTTCATATGGACCTCTTTGGGCCTACTAGAACATCTAGTTTGGGAGGTAAGAAGTTTGGTCTAGTCATTGTAGATGACTTCTCACGTTTTACTTGGGTCATGTTTTTAGCTCACAAAGATGAAACGTTTTCTGAATTTATAAGATTTCACAAAAGAGTTTTAAATGAAAAAGGTGTTTTAGTAATTTCTTTAAGAAGTGATCATGGAACTGAATTTGAAAATGCCGATTTTAATAAATTCTGTATTGAAAATGGAATTAATCATAATTTTTCTGCACCTAGGACACCTCAACAAAATGGGATAGTAGAAAGAAAAAATAGAACTCTTGAAGAAATGGCACGCACCATGCTTTGTGAAAATGATTTACCTAGATACTTTTGGGCGGAAGCCATAAATACTACATGCTATATCTTAAATCATGTTTTAATTCGACCGATTTTAAAGAAAACTCCTTATGAGCTTTGGAAGGGTAGAAAACCTTCAATCCGTTACTTTCATGTTTTTGGTTGCCGTTGTTTCATCTTAAACAATGGTAAAGACAATCTAAGTAAATTTGATGCCAAATCAGATGAGGGAGTCTTTCTAGGCTACTCCACATCTAGTAAGGCATACAGGGTCTTCAACAGAAGGACACTTGTTGTTGAAGAATCCATTCATGTAGTATTTGACGAAACTAACCAAAAATCTTCAAGAAAAGAAGATGTACTTTTTGATGAATCAGGTAACAAGAAAACTGAAGAAAGAAACAACAATGAAGAACTTACCAAGGAACAGAATGATGATCAAAACACTGATAGAGATCAAGCACAAGGATGAAGATACCTCAACTGTTGATCCTTTACCAAAGAATGGAGGTATGCTCATGGACACCCAAAAGAACTAATTATAGGTGATCCATCTAAAGGTGTAAGTACTCGATCATCTCTTAGAAATATTTATGATTATTTAGCTTTTGTGTCTCAAATTGAACCTAAAACTATTGAGAAAGCTGAATGTGATAGTAATTGGATAAATGCTATGCAAGATGAACTTAATCAATTTAAAAGGAACAATGTTTGGACACTGGTAGATATGCCCTCAAACACATCGATTATTGGCACAAAATGAGTTTTTCGAAACAAACTTGATGAAAATGGAATAATAATTAGAAATAAAGCTAGACTAGTTGCCAAAGGATACAATCAGAGGAAGGGATAGATTTTGATGAAACCTTTGCTCCTGTGGCTAGACTTGAGGCAATTAGGCTATTATTGGCTTTTTCCTGTTTCATGAACTTTAAACTGTATCAGATGGATGTTAAAAGTGCTTTCTTAAATGGATTAATTGAAGAAGAAGTTTATGTTGAACAACCCCCTGGTTTTGAAAATTCTGAATTTCCAAATCATGTTTATAAACTTCATAAAGCTTTATATGGATTAAAACAAGCTCCAAGAGCTTGGTATGATCGTTTAAGCTCTTTTCTGCTGAAAAATGATTTTACTAGAGAAAATGTAGATAAAAATTTGTTTTTAAAGAAAAAGAATGATGATCTCTTAGTAGTACAAATCTATGTTGATGATATAATATTTGGTGCTACTAATGAATCTCTTTGTCAAGATTTTGCAAGTCTAATGCAGGGTGAGTTCGAGATGAGCTTAATGGGAGAACTGAATTTCTTCCTCGGACTCCAGATAAGGCAAACCAAAGAGGGGATCTTCATCAACCAAACAAAAATACACAAGAGAAATACTCAAGAAGTTTGGGATGGAGAACACTAAGCCATTAGGTACCCTATGAGCTCTACATGTAGACTTGACAAGGATGAATCAGGTAAGTCAATTGATCAAAAATTATATCGTGGCATGATTGGTTCATTATTATATCTTACTGCCAGTAGGCCAGATATCATGTTTAGTGTCTGTATGTGTGCTAGATATCAGTCCAATCCTAAAGAGTCTCATCTTTTGGCTGTTAAATGCATACTTAGATATCTATCTGGCTCAATTGAAATTGGTTTATGGTACTCTAGAGATTCTTCATGTGATTTAATTGCTTATTCCGATGCTGATTTTGCTGGGTGTAAACTTGATCGTAAAAGTACTAGTGAAACTTGTCAGTTTCTTGGAGTAAATTTGATCTCCTGGAGTAGCAAGAAACAGAACTCTGTTGCTCTATCTACGGCAGAAGCCGAATATATAGCAGCTGGGAGCTGTTGTGCTCAAATCCTCTGGATCAAACAACAACTCGAAGACTTTGGCATTAAACTAACTAAGACACCCATAAGATGTGATAATACTAGTGCAATCAACTTATCTAAAAATCCAGTGCAACATTCAAGAAGTAAACACATTGAAATAAGACATCATTTCATAAGAGATCATGTACAAAACTCAAATATAATTCTTGATTTTACCAATGATCAATTAGCTGATGTATTTACAAAGCCTTCGAGTGAGGATAGGTTCTGTCTGATTAGAAGAGAGTTAGGTGTAATTGATCCATTCTCCTAGGACTCTCTTAGTATCATTTTACCTAGTCCTAAAAGCTCATAACTTATTGTTTAAAACCCCAAGAAATTTGTCAATTTTTTCTAATTTTTCCGGATTTTCTCGAATTTTCTTGGCCAAGTGTCGACACTTGGAAAGTGTCAAGTGTCGACACCTGACCAAGTGTCGACACTTGGAAAGTGTCAAGTGTCGACACCTGACCAAGTGTCGATACTTGACAATCCGAAGTGTCGACACTTGTGAATCTGAACTGTTTTAAACGGACCGAATAAAGGGTTTTTGAAAATTTTCTTCCCCCAGGGTTTCTTGGAACAGTGGTCCCCCCTGTCCAAATCCATCTTTTCACCCCTCAATCCTTCACAAATCAGGTATTTTCCCTCTCTAATTTCGTTTTTATTTTTCTATGTTTTTAATTTTATTATTTTCAAACCAAACGATCGTGTTTTACATTTTTCAAACATTTTCTTCAATCTAACCGGATTATTGCGTTTTTAGTAAATTTCTAAAGCTCCATTTGAGGGAATCATGTTTTAGATTTGTTTTTCTCGGATTTCCCTCATCTTTTGGGCGTTTTTCAACCCTTTTCACAAAAATCACTGTTTCATCAATTTTGGGCAAAATAAAATGGGTTTTCATCCAATTTAAGTGTACTAAATCCTTTTATTGATGATTAGGAAGGATCTTTAGTAATACATTTTGAACATTTTCGCCTATTTGCAAAAACCCTAAGTGAGTAAAACCCAAATCCCATGGTTTTTGATTTTTTGGACCTTACAAAAATAATTCTTTTTGGGATTCAAATGTGCTCCACCTAACACAAATTTTTTCTATAAATTTTACTCAAGAATTTGTCATTTGATCAAACCTTATTGATTCTGGTTTTCGAAACCAATTTGAACTCTAATCTCAACCTATGGCCAGTCCTTTGTTCTGAACCTTTTTCCATTCTTCCTGGTCAGTTGGCTGATATGGGTCCTAAGAAGAGACTTGCAGTTAGAGCGAGGCCTAGTCAGGGTAGTGAGAGGAGGTCGAAGGCCAGATTCGATCCCGCTCAGCCCGAGCAGTACAGCCACTCCGAGCTCCCCCCCTGTAGAGAGGATGGCAGGGAAGTCAGTAGCTTCAGGGAGGAGAGTTGATCTACAGTGTTTCGACAGGCACCATTTTGGCATTAGGGAGATACTCACAAATGCAGGACTAGTACCCTTCTGTACCATGCAGGAGAGATACTATCCTCACCTGGTGAGGGAGTTCTACGGTGCACTGGACTGTCGACGACTCTTATGGACGACATCCGTCAGGGGTACACAGATTTCATTGACTGATGAGTTGCTGAGCCGAGTATGGGAGATACCCGGAGAGGAGTCTGTGCATTTTAGTTGATGATAGAGAGGCAGCTTTCAGATGCATCCTTGAGCGAGAGGATGTTCACGGTATCTCAGTGGTTACCGCGAATCAGTTATCATTAGAGATGCGACTGCTGCACCACATTACCGCACGGATCCTTCTACCGAAGACTGCAGATTCGATTTCATCACAGAGAGAGAGAGCTGATGTTGATGACCAGTCTGATCGAGAGGAGACCAGTTGATATACCCGCCTTGATGCTGTCACAGATGCATGATGCTGCCACTCAGCGCCGACACTGTTTGCCATACGGGATGGCACTGACTCATCTTTTCAAAGCCTGTGGAGTATCATTAGAGGGGGAGATCCCCAAGGAGATACTACACATGATGTATATGATGAGAGGTCATTGCACCGCATGGGATTCAGGATGGTTGGAGGTCGATGGGTTCGGAGAGAGTCTGGCCAGGAGCCAGATGAGGAGGATGAGATTCGAGAGGCTGAGGCTGGACGATCTGAGCCAACAGTTCTTCCTCCAGTGGATGTACCATCGACACAGGCAGAGCACCTGTCACCTGATGCTTCAGCTCCTCCACCACCATCTACCGGATTATCCTTTGAGGAGCATGCCAGAGCATAGTTCACACAGATCAGAGGAGAGGTGACTCAGCTGCGTAGCGAGGTCGAGCTTCTACGAGCACAGACTACCTTAGAGCATGCTGAGATCCGCAGATCCATGGAGGAGGGATTTACACATCTTGAGAGTCTTTTGAGATCACTTATACCTCCTGCTGCACCTGCACTTGCTCGATCTATGATGATGATGATGATGATGGCGGCGATCACCAGAGCGACCATGCTGATTTTGCTGATGGAGATGATCAGGATGTTGACCGAGCCACTGAGGTAGTAGGCATTGACAACGACAGTGTAGGCGGAGCTGATGCTTGTGAGGTGGTCAGTCGAGATCCTCCTTCTACACCAGCTCCTTCTACTGCACTAGTTGACTTCGTTCCGGATCCTATTGAGCCAGCTGATCGTCTTTCACCTCCTTCTACCAGATCTTCTAGGGTTGTACCCGCTTTTGGTCCTGCCGGCCATACCAGGAGTCTTAGAGCTTTAGCACCTCCTAGGGCATTAGCCACCAGATCTAGGATTAGTGCTCCTTTTAGTCTTGATGTCCCATCTGATGAGGATTAGCCTCACAGATGACTGTTTAAGATCTTATTTTGTATGGTTGATATATGTATGTTTCAGCTCTTTTGTACTGAAAATTTATCTCATATATATATGTTTGTTATCTTAACCTTTTGTACTTCAGTTTATCATATTTTAGCTCTGATATAATGGGATGTTTTAACTCTGATACTAGCACAATTTCAGCTATGATATTTATTTCTCTACTCTCTTTTTGTATCCATGCTAATTGTAAGGGGAAGGTTATTCCCTTTTCTTATGATTGACAAAAAAGGGGAGAAAAAGTGATGTTAATTGTTATGGAGAAAAAGAGTGATGTTAATGGATGTTAATTTTTAAGTAATGATGTTAATTGTTATTGAGAATTTGAGAACAGTATTTTTTTATTAAGAAAAAGATGCATTATATTGATTTGAAGTTTACCTTAATAAGAAGTATCAAATTAAGGGGGAGATTGTTTCCTCCTATCTATAAAGTTGTTATCTCTATTATGACTAGAAACTCATGGTTATAAAAGTTTGAACTATATTGTCTCTTTTTCTCAAGGTTCTGTCATCATCAAAAAGGGGGAGATTGTTGGCTCCACCCAGTGATTTTGATGAATAACAAAACATTGAGTACATATTGTATTCTAATGAGGATTTCAAGTTGTAAGTTTTCAGGAAGAAAGCACCTCAAAATTCCAAATATTTATGGTGTATGGCACACAATGGCACGGAGCAAATCTCACATATCCGGGCATCCTCTTCATTGAAAAAGGACTTATAATTGCTTAATTATTATGTGTTTATGCTTTCATGAACATCTTTTTTGATTTCAAGGCTTTTACTCTTGATTCTGGATGTTTTCAGTCTCAAGTGTCGACACCTGGACAGTCAAGTGTCGACACTTCAGCATTTGGCACGGACAAAAATCCTTGGCACGCAAGTATCGACACCTAGAATTCAAGTATCGACACCAAGTGTCGACACTTAGGTTTCAAGTGTCGACTCAAGGCTTGAGAATTTTGAAAATACAGAACTTTGTTGGTTCAAGGATTTTTGTGTCAAGTGTCGACACCTGTGCATCAAGTGTCGACACTTGAATGATCAAGTGTCGACTCCCAGAAATCAAGTGTCGACACCTGACAGCCAAGTGTTGACACCTGACAGCCAAGTGTAGACACTTACAGCCTGACAGCTCTAACGGATCTATTTTTCTGGCTTGCAGAAATGGTTTTCAAGCTCCAAATGGCTATTTCCAATGCTCCAACGGTCACAAACCATTTTTAGAAGGTTTTTGGTATATTTAATCTTCACCAACCTCATTTTAAAGCAAGAGAAGAGTGAAGAAGTCAAGAAAAAGAAGAGAGAAGTCTATTCAAGAGCATTCAAGTCCACTCAAAAGCCAAAAAGCCAATATTCTCTCCAAACTTCAAATCAAAAGCCTCTTCTAGCTTGATTCCACTGAAAAAGCCTGCTTGCTCAACCTTATTACATTCCAAAAGGAGGCAACTTGAAGAAGAGTGAAGTCAAAGCATCCTTTGGGCTTCAAAGATTCATCTACTCTTGAAGAGAGTTTGTTGTAGCTTTTAAATTTCATATCTGTTTTATTGTGCTTTAACCTTGCTTTCAAGGGTGTCTTGAAAGAAGGTTATTATGGTTTGTTGGTGAGCCAAAGTGTTAAAACCAACTAGGGTTAACTTGTGAGCCCGAAGACAAAACAATATTTAGGTTTGTTGTTAGCCTAGGTGATAAAACCAACTTAGGTTTTGACTTGTGAGCCTTGAAAAAACAAGTCAACTGTAATCTGCTGTGGATTATAGTGGAATTCCCAAGGGTGGCTTGGGGAGTGGATGTAGGTGCTAGGTTTGCACCAAACCACTATATATCTTGTATTTGTGTGTGATTGCTCTTTTCCTTTTGCATTCTTTAATTAAGTGCTATCATCTTGCATCTAATTTATTATTGCTCACAAGCACCACTAGACCTTTATTTATTGTATTAAATTTGTAAAAGACCCAATTCACCCCCCCTCATGGGCTCCATTTCTGGGCAACACTGGCCAATCTCTGATTGGTGTCTATGCTTGGCAATCAGGGACCTAACACTCCCCTTACACCTGCCTGGCTGGGTACAGGATTACTATAGGCTAGTTTGCCATCCTGATTAAGCATCTAGTTTGGACTCTAGGTCTAGTCAGCTGTAGCCGGTATGATTGAGTCTTGCATGAGCATTAGATCAAGAGTCCCATCTCATTCACCATCTCCCTGAATCCATGGACCATTTTGATGCCAAATTTGAAGCCCTTGGAGAAAGATTAGTCCAAACCCTCAATCTTAGGTTTGAGCAAGCAAATGCCCAATTGACCCAGAAGCTTGAACAAATAGATGCCCGACAAGGAACCTTAGAGAAAACCCGTAGGACCCAAACTAGATCCAAACCTGAACCTGAACTTGAGTCACCTCCCCAACCTAGGAGAACCCTTCACCGTGACCCTTATTATGATACTGAACCTAGAATGACCCCTTACCATGATCCCTACCGTGAGGTTAAACCTGGAGAGACTATCGCCATGACCCTTATTATTATACTGAACCTAGGAGGACCTCAAACCCTGATCCCTACCATGAGGTTGAACCTAGGATAGCCCATCATCATGACCCTTATTATGATACTGAACTCAGGAGGACCCCAAACCCTGATCCCTACCGTGAGGTTGAACCTAGGAGAGCCCATCGTCATGACCCATATTATGATACTGAACCTAGGAGGACCCCAAACCCTGATCCCTACCGAGAGGTTGAACATAGGAGATCCCATCGTCATGACCCATACTATGATACTGAACCTAGGAGGACCCCAAACCCTGATCCATATGTTGAGGCTGGACCTACGAGAGCCCATCGTCATGACCCAATCCCTAAGGTTAGTCCTAGAAGACTCAATCAGGATTTTGTAGACCAAGAAGATAGATCCTATTTACCCTCTCCCTATAAGCCTAGTATACCCACAACCTATAGTTCTTATGACTCCAAATCCTATGAACCTAGAACCTATGAATCCAAAACCTATGAACCTAGATCCTATGACTCTAGATCCCATGATCATAGATCCTATGCACCCACACCCTATGAGCCTAGTAGACCCAACACCCAATATTCTGACCCATATAGGGAGTCCAATCCTAGGAGAACCCAATATCCTGAGCCATATAGGGAGCCCAACCTTAGGAGGACCCCATACCATGATCCATCCTTAGAACCTGACCATAGAGCTGACCCAAAATCCTATGACCCCAGATCCTATAATCCCATGACCCATAGATCTGCACCTTTGTCCTATGAGCCCAGAGACCCATAACCCCTAAGTATCAATCTAGTACTAGTCAGGTTTTCCTTAGTCAACTTGAACCCCATAGGATTAGCAGCCCTAAATATGAGCCCAGTAGTGAGCCACTACCCCTTAGGCAACTTGAATCGACTAGGATTAGTGTCCATAATCAGAAAAAAGGACCTAGCCATTTTTCCCTAGCCGAAATTCTCCAACCATTCCTGAGATTGACAAGGCTTACATTAACGCGGAAGTGTATGAAGCTGATGTGAGCCTAGTGGATGAGTATGAAGGAGAAGAAGAGACACCTTTAGTAGACCTAGAATTAGCTGACCCAGTAGATACCCAGGTAGAAACCAACCCAGAGCTAGTTGACCTTGACCACATCCAACCTAAAGCTATAATGGAAGAACAAATAGAGGAAGAGAACCTAGGTACTGCTGCTAGAGCCTTAGCTAAGGAAACCATAGAGGAGAGCCAAATTATAGAGTCTAGTCCAAAAATACAAGAACTAGAAGAATTTATTATGGACCTGATCTCTTGAATCAGTACCCTCGGGATGAGCCCCCTCCTATAGTTCCCATTAAGGACCTCTTCCCCGTAATTGGCGACCCATCCTTCCATTATGCAAACCCTGTAGATATAGCTCAACCTCGTAAGGTTAACCTCATTAGTATAGGATTAGTTCCTGACACCCCATCTTTTATCCTACTTTATCTAACTAACCATGAACCTTTTTCTCTACCCTACCAAACTAATTATGAACCCACTTCCTATTTTCTGCCCTTTCCAGACATCTTCAACATTTCTAGGATCATTAGATTGCATTTAGTTGAGATTAGCATGCTGCATGCATTCATTACGCATGTTAGGTTTGCATTATACATCTGGCATACCCTTTGGCATTTGCTTGGAGTCCATTGTAAAAACTCTTGTGCACACCACACTAGGGTCAGACCTAGAGAATCTATAGTCTCTTAGGTTTAGACCCATAAAAGTCTAATAAATCTTCTTTGTTAGGAATGCAAAGTCGAGTCTATTAGGTGTTAGTTTGAGTCCTTTGCATCATCTTGTTAGGAGTCTGCATGTGCCCAGCATGTTCACCACCTGCACAAATTTTGAAATAACTGGCTAATTCCTGAAGATGGACCAAAGAACTTGATGTAGTGGATTCTATCTTGGTTAGTCTTAGGCCTAAAAGAAGCTTCATGCTTGCAGAGCCAGACCTTTTAAAGTGATAGAGAATGTTGGATCAAATGCCTAGGTGTTAGATTTGCCTTCGAATTTGGGCATTAGTTATACCTTCAATATTATAGAAATGGTTGAGTATAGGGAACTGGCAGCGATACCTAGTGAGGCCTTTGGACCTATTCCTTTTCATTGTGAGTGACCCTAACCCAGAGTGTCCACTAACAAATTAGCCTGAGAGAGGAGAACAAATCGAGCGTATCCTGGATGATCAAGCCATCATGACCCGGGGCCATGACTATCAACGCTTCCTGGTCCGATGGCAAGGCCAGCCAGAGTCGGACGATTCATGGATTTCTTGAGAGGACTTGCAACTCCTCAACCCAGACCTTCTCAGGAGATATGTGAGCCAGTCTGATCTTCACTCGATAGGGTCGAGTTCCTCCCACCACGGGAGAATTGGTGGGGACACCGGAGGCACCAGAATAAGATAGAGGCTTTTCAACCCTCTGTGAGTTGATCAATAATTTATGAGTCCATCTGTAATAAGGGCTTAGCCCATCTGAGTCTATTTTAGTTGTTATTTGAGTCTTTTGTGTTGTTATTTCAGTTATGTACTAGTCAGCTCATGTTGAGCTAGTTCAGTCCAATGCTAGTCAGCTCATGTTGAGCTAATTTTATTTTTTTGAGTCCTGTCCATCATACTGAAGACTCAAGACTACATCATACAAGTAAAGACCAAGTCCAACTAGATTGAAGACATGGAAGTTTAGCCCAAGTCCAACCCAGCTTGAAGATTTGAAGACCCCAGGAGGAAAATCAGAAATCCTGATTCCTTGTAGATGCCCTCCAGATGCCCAGATTCCCTTCAAATGCCATAATATATTCATAGACCAGGGCATCCATGATTCTAGAGGTCCACCTGTATCCTAGCCCAAAGAAATCAAGCCCAGGCGCCAACCCCAAGCCCCTAAGAAGCAAGATACCAAGGAATATTCCTGCTACCTGGCTACCAGGCCATCCCAGCTTCCAGAGTCCCAAGCCCATGCGCCCAAGCCCCTTTAGGCCAGCCTCTTGCTGCTCTTAGAAGCCCAACACACCCTCCTAGGTGTCCTTGGAGTGTTTACCAAGTCAAGAGAACTTTTAGGGGTTTTTTCTACCTAATGTTTCCTTATTTTCTAGCTAGGGTTTGAGTAGGAGTAGGATTCTTATGTAAAGTCTAAAGTACCCTTACTGGGGCCCAAGGTTAAGGGTCTATTTAAGGGACCCTAGCCTCTTGTATGAGGTGAGATTTTTGATATGAAATAAACCTTGAGTTCTTATATTTTTTGTGTGATTACTCTGCTGTGTGCATAAAGGTGTTTGAGAGTTCTTCTTCCTAGTGTTTGCAACCATCTTCCTGCCGCCAACCATCCTTCCAACCCCCTCCAAGACTTTCTTCCCTTTGATGTTTTCCTTTGTTTTCTTGATTTCCTCTAAGTTTTCTAACCCCTGACAGGTCGTTTACAGGTCCCCGAGTTCCTACGAATCCAACGACTCCAGCCAAGCCTCAATCGGACCACCGAGCAGAAAGCCGGTATTCGCGATTCTTTGGCTTGATTTTCCAGGCCGCATCCATCGAGGAACGAGAGATCCCTTTGCTACGATCTTCACTGGGTGCTTCAGATGTTGTCAGGTACACCCCCTCTACCTCCAGTAATTATATTGTAGGAGAACTTGCCCTAACCGAGGCTTCTCAGTCCCGGCGATCCTTCTTTAGTACTTTTCTAGGTTCTAATCTGCATGCTTGGCTTCAAAAATTCATACAAAATTCCCTACAACTAATTTTGATCTGAAATTCTGGAATTAATCACCTAACCCCACATATAGAACATACAAAAGGAATTGCATGCATATTAGTCCCGCATCACAGGCCAGGGTAGCGATCAAGGTAAGTTACTTTTGTTCAAAATATTTTTTTTTAAGATCTGATATTTTTCTCATCTATTATGGCATGTTTAAGAATTTATTTTGAATAAATTATATTTATTTGTAAATTGCATGCTTAGATATAAAGTATTTTTTTATATCTACTTTCATTGTGTCAAGCTTTTGATTCATGATTTAATGTAATATTTTGTTCCTAGGATAATTCCAACAATTATCTAGTCCGCAAGCTCTCGGGACCGGGTGGCCTGAGTCCGAAATTTGTCCTGCTCTACGTTTGAGCGATGGCTTCACCTCATTAACACTCAACGAGAAAGAAATAGGAAGAGGGGGGCTAGAAGAGAAGGAAGGAGACTCTGCAAAAGCTTGGCCCATTGCACCCGAAGGTCCTTTAAAAAGGCAAGGGGAAAGGTCCTTTGCAATAAGCTCGTCGCCCACCAATACCTCATGCCCATCGAAGGCATGTGACTCTTCAACTCCTTCACCAACAAGGAGACTCTGATGTTTCGGATCAGGGGCATTTGCCTGATCCAAGTGAACATTTATGATCTTTTTTTTGGAGGACCGAGCGTAGTGTCAATTCGTTAGCATGAAAGCATGATCTTCAAGATGTGGGTGCTCGAGGCATTGATGGCTCAGGGGGCGCACCCTGCATGTCAGCATGGTCATCACTCCCTTCGCCCCGAGCGATGCTTCGTCCTTCGGGCCTGGGAGTAGGGAGCATCTGATGTGGCACATCCACTAACGTGGAGTCTCTGCTGGCGACCCCGCTGACAAAGAGTCTGCCACCCGAGTGCGGTGGCCAAACTAAAGAGCCAAGGCGAGACCTCTTGCCGAGGTTAGCTCCCTACCGGGGTCATGCTTATAAGACGAGCCCTCCATCTGAGGTTAGCTCCCGGCCAAGGTCATGCTCATGCTACCAAGGCAAGCCCTCCATCTGAGGTCAGCTCTCAGTCGAGGTTATGCTCATAAGGCAAGCCCTCCATCTGATATCAGCTCTCAGCCGGGGTCATGCTCATGCTACCAAGGCGAGCCCTCCTATCGAGGTTAGCTCTCAGCTGGGATCGTGCTCATAAGGCAAGCCCTCCATCTGAGGTCAGCTCCCGGCCAGGATCATGCTCATGCTGCCAAGGCGAGCCCTCCTGCCGAGGTCAACTCCCAACCAGGGTCGTGCTCATAAGGAGAGCCCTCCGTCTGAGGTCAGCTCCCGGTCGGGGTCGTGCTCATGCTGCCAAGGCGAGCCCTCCTGTTGAGGTCAGCTCCCAACCGAGATCATGCTCATAAGGCAAGCCCTCTGTCTGAGGTCAGCTCCCGGCCGGGGTCGTGCTCATGCTACCAAGATGAGGCTCCAAAAAGGGCCCCTTTTCTACCTCGTGAAGAAAAGAATTCCCACGATAGCGAAGGAGGGAGGGATTGACAGGAATTCAAACCACAACAAAGAGGGGTCCCATCCGCCTGCAACCTCTGGAAGGTGGTGCACACCCTGCTATTAATTCAAGTTTTGCAACACACTACCCGCGTCCTCTGCACAAAGAGTGCTCCTTCAGGGGCCTTCAGGTCCCAGATCCTGTAGCGCGTTGCCACATTGACAACCGTGCAACCGGGAGCTTGAACCCCCGTAACACGAAGCCTAAACCTTCTCCAAAAGGAGTATTTCATGAAGACCCCAGGGCCCTGCAATGCTCGAACAGTCTCTCCAGGATTGGAAACTCCCCATCGTGGCATGGCACCCCCCCCTCCCACGAGGAACTACATCACTAGAAGGGACAGGATTTGTGAAACGCCGGCATGCACCTCCAAAGAAAGGATCTTCTCCTAAGGACTGGTCCAAAATGAGGGAAGCCACAAGCAACATAAGCCCCTCGCAGAGAGGCCACATGGAAAGGGACACTGGGACAAAGCCCCAAACCTGTTTGGGCCATCCATATAAAAAGGAGAGAGCACCTCCCAAAGGGGGGGAGGAGGAAGAAAAAAGGAGGTAAACATGTGATAAGGAGATGGAGGACTAGCGAGCGAAAGGGATCCCAAGCAGACCCTTCCAGGCTTCGCCCCATCTCCGCTTATTCTTTCCACCTCAATTCTACCTTTCCCACTCTACGCGGAGAGCCCCAAAGCTCTCTGTCATAGAGTTTTTGTTTTCCTTGATCGTCCCGTCTGACTTGATCGTCCGAGTGTTCCCGTTGAAATCCCCGACCCTAGTCTTCTCTTTTTTGCAGGGCGACCGGACCAAGGAGCTAGCCAGGAAAGGGAGGGACGAGCACCCCGTGGGAGCCCGATGCATCCGCGGCACGTGCAGGAGCTGCAGGCCACGATGATTTTGGCGACAACAATGACCATGCATAGCATATATAAAGTACTCATTTGAATAACTTAATAGTAATTAAACCTTTAAATCAAATCAAATATAGTAAAATACATCAGAGATAAAGATAACTTACTAAA
The DNA here is from genome assembly GCA_021397845.1 of Areca catechu. NCBI lineage: Eukaryota > Viridiplantae > Streptophyta > Magnoliopsida > Arecales > Arecaceae > Areca > Areca catechu. The sequence continues at coordinate 130,436,553 of CM038040.1, read as the reverse complement.
AATGATTTTATAAGAAATACATGACTCAAATCTAGATCTGGTCGATGGAGATCCATTTAGGTCTAGTCATGGAGATCGGGTTAATCAACAAGGAAACTGTCTAAATGCCCAATCAAATTATTTCACAATTTATTTATATATTTTCACTTTCTTTTCTCTCTCCTCTTTTTTATCTCCTCTCTCTCCTCATCTTCTCTCTCTCCCCTTTCTCTCTCTCCTCTTCTCTTTCTCTCTATCCTTTATTCTCTTCTCTCTTGTTTCTCTCTCCTCTTTCTCTATTCTCTTCTTCCTCTCTCCTCTTCTCTCCTCTCTCCTCTTCTCTCTCCTCTTCTCTCTCTTGTCTTTCTTTCTTTCTTTTTTCCTTTTCTTTTCTTTTCTTCTCTACTCTTCTTCTTTCTCCTTTCCTTTCTTCTTTTTTCTTGGCTCAGCCAAACGATCTCCCATGATCCAGCAAATCGAGGAAGGGGAAGGAGGGGTTTTCATAGTGATGGCTCGATGGAGCATGACCAGATGAAGAGGGTCAGGTGGCTCTACTGATAGTAATGAAAGTGGTCGAAGAGTCCAGCAATGGCTCGTGAAGAAGGAGGAAGGCCTTGGATGGTTGGTGATAACTACATTATGTATATATATATAAAAATATTAATTTAATATTAAATTATCTTTATTTATCTAAAATTGATATTTTTATATATCATTTGTAGGAAACAAGATCACCAATGCGAAGAGCTTGATTTATGGGCTCAAATAAATAAGTTTAAAGCAAATTCGATTTAAGATGAGCCTATAATTGATTTTTGAAGAATTAATATACGAATTACATAGATTTTGAAGCAGCCGGTCCATGACGATTGATGGTACACGAGAAACCATTACCCATGGTCCTTGGCTGAATTTCATGGACCACGGGCCGAATCCAGCAACCGCCAGCCAGGGGGATGGCCAGCAGCCATCCCAAGATATTCGATGAAGTCCCAGTAGGGATGAAGAAGTCTATGGTGCTAGGAATCGATGGCTATGGGAAATCAATGATGACCCATGGATTCCACAGTCTTCCCCTATTCCACACCAAAAAGTGATGAGGGACTAATATGCATGCAATTTTTTTTTTATATTTTACATATTGAGTTAGGTGATTAATTCCCGAATTTCAGATCAAAATTATTTGTAGGAAATTTTGTATGAGTTTTTGAAGATCAGCATGCAAATTAGGACCTAGAAAAGTAGCAAAGAAGGACCGCTGGGGCTGAGAAGCCTCGGTTAGGGCAAGTTCTCCTACAATAAAACTACTGGAGGTAGAGGGGTGTACCTGACAACATCTGTGAAGATCGCAGTGAAGGGGTCTCTCGTTCCTCGATGGATGCGGCCTGGAAAACCGAGCCAAAGACCCGCGGATACTCGGCTTTCTGCTCGGTGATCCGATTGAGGCTTGGCTGGAGTCGTTGATTCGTAGGAACTCGGGGACCTGCAAATGACCTGTCAGGGGTTAGAAAACTCACAAAGGAACAAGAAAACAAAGGAAAAATAGCAAGGGAATGCTTCTTTTGGAGTGGGCATCCAGGGATCTGAGAGGCTTGTTGGCAGCAGGAAGATGATTGCAGCACTGGGAAGAAAAACTCTCACAAACCCCTTTATGCACACAGCAGGTATCACACAACTCAATAGAAAACTCAAGGTTTTAATTCATATCAAAATTCTCCCTTCATACAAGAGGCTAGGTCCCTTAAATAGACCCTTAACCTTGGGCTCCAAGTAAGGGCACATTAGTCTTTACATGAGAATCCTTTTCCCTCTCAAACCCTAGCTAGAAAATAAGGAAACATTAGGTAGAAAAAATCCCTAAAATTTCTCTTGACTGACCAACACTCCAAGGACACCTAGGGGGACGTGTTGGGCTTCTAAGAGAAGCAAAGGGCCGGCCCAAAGGGGCCCGGGTGCATGGTTTGGGCCTCTGGAAGCTGGGGTGGCCTGGTAGCCAGGTAGCAGGAATATTTCCTGGTATCTTGCTTCTTAGGGGCTTGGGCTTAGCGCCTGGGCTTGATTTCTTTGGGCTAGGATGCAGATGGACCTCTAAAATCATGGATGCATTGGTCTATGAATATTTTGGCATCTGGAAGGAAATCTGGGCATCTGGAGGACATCTACAAGAATCAGGGTTTCTAATTTTCCTCCTGGGGTCTTCAAATCTTCAAGCTGGGTTGGACTTGGGCTAAACTTCCATGTCTTCAATCTGTTGGACTTGGTCTTTACTTGTATGATGTGGTCTTGAGTCTTTAGTATGCTTGGATAGGACTCAAAAAAAATAAAATTAGCTCAGCATGAGCTGACCAGCATTGGACTGAACTAGCTCAACATGAGCTGACTAGTATAAACTGAAATAACAACTCAAAAACTCAAATAACAACTAAATGGACTCAGATGAGCTAAGCCCTTATTACAGATGGACTCATAAATTATTGATCAACTTACAGAGGGTTGAAAAGCCTCTGTCTTATTCTGATGCCTCAGGTGTCCCCACCAAAAAGACATTGCCAGATCCACCAGATCACCATCCCCAGCCCTTCTCCCATCTCCGGCCACCGTCCCTAGCCCTTCTCCCATCTCCAGTCACCTTTCTTGGCCATTCTCCCATCTCCACCACTGATTGGCATGTCTTCCTCCCTATGGTGGCCATGGTTCTAATAGCTTTGATGGTGACCCTCGATGGCGTGCGATGGCTGGTCATGGCGGTGCATGGATGTCCGATGTGCTCCAGCATTGGTGGCAGTGGTTGTGGCCCAAGGGAGACGGAGGCAACATCGAGCAACAGAACCAATCCAATAGGGAAGGAGGAATCAGCATGGATCTCAGAGCAATTAAGGCATTCAATGGTTCATATTGATTTCCAAGATATGATTGATTTCTGGACCTCCGATTAAGATCCAATGGTGACCAATTCTCTACCAGTCAAGCACCAATTGGAGCAGGATTCTGAAATCTACTTCAACTAGGATTTGGATTTACCATCTAACCATTAAGTCCTGTAAAGTTGAATCCTAGCTACCCGTGTGATTTGTATGATTAGTCCCACATCGGATACTCGTGAAAATCTCCCTCATGTAAACCATATAAAAGGCTCCTATGCCTCTACCTGAAGCAACTCCGTGGAGTCCCTCTAGAGCTTTTGCATAGGGAAAGGAGGGGATCAACTTAGAAGTGGGTTAGTGCAGAAGTGTAGAAGGGAAAAGTGGGTTTTTCAGTCTTTGTAGTTCTTATTCTGCAATAAAGAGTGTTTTCCTTTCTAAATTTATGCCAAGAGAAGATAGGTAAATCCCTAAAACCATTACATTTTAGATTATAAAGAAATATAATTTGGCACTACACAATCACTCTTCCTCTCTTGAAATACCCCCTCTACTTGCTTCACCTTAGGAGTAGTTTATTTCTTGCTCACTTTTATTTTCATACAATAATAATTACTTTTCTTTTTTTTTAAATCATAACTTAATCTAATGTCCCTAAGGATATGATCCCGACTCACCCTAGCTATAAGAGTTGAGTTGGTGAATTATTTTTGACCGCCTACGATAGTAATCAATTTTGACACTATTGCTGAGGACCATAGCCATAGTTGTGATTCAAAAATCAAAAAAAAATGCAAAACAAAAAAAAAACTTTTTTACTGCTTTCCTAACTGACTTACTTCTTCGAAATCTAATCGCCTAATTCAACTTAGTTTTCTTTTTCTTTTCCATACTTAATTAACTAAATTAAAAACTTGATTAAAAACAACGTAACCTAAGAAGAAAACATGACACCTCATAATACATAATAAAATAAAGGAACTAATTAACCTTAAAAACTAACTACTTGTACAAACATCTATTTTCTTTGCATTGCATAATTCATAAAACATCTTAAGGGCATGAAACTCCTAAATATATAAGGTGGAGATGTCATTACCCTTCATTGGCCCCATAAATCACCACCCTGCATATGCATTGACCTAAACCTTAATTTTAAAATTAATTAGATGTTGGCCCCTAAGGATTATCGAGCTCACTAGGATAAGGGATCCTGAGAGCTGGACTAGCTCAGAATTAACTAGTTCACTATATCTAGAAAAGGGGTTCAAGGATAATGTAGCCCTGAAGGAATGTGGTTCTTTAATTGGTTCCATTGTCTAACATGGCCATTGATTTGGTGTCTAGGAAAGCAACGGAAAGACCCCCACCGACCTTACCCTTACCTAGCCAATGGATAGTTGGTATCTGACTTCGAAGACTCAAAGGCAACCTTGGAACAGTTAGGAGATGTTTAGAACTAGGGACCCTAGGATAAAGAATCCATTGATACTAACTTGTTGCATTAACCTAGAACTTTAACTAATACTCCTTCTCCATCACTCTTAGCTTTAGGACTCCTTAGGCTCTTATCTCTAGTCTTCTCTCTATCTTTCTTCTCTCTTCTTTCTTCCCCCTCTCTCTCTCAAAAAAATATATATTAAAAAAAAACTTAGAAGAGGATGCTTGACCTAGGACCTTGATTAAATATTCTAAAATCATCGAACAATCCAATGAATTGGAGTAGTGCTAGGAACATGTATTTCAATAGTAGAGGGATAAGTTGTCCCATGCCTTCGATGCCATATGCTATGAATTCGATCATCTACCAACTATTAGACACTCTTCGACTCCATCCTTTTTCCTGCACAACAGGCATGCTCCCATATCCGAGTCCAACTCACTTTGTAAGTGATATCCAGCCATATATTAATTTCCTGAGTCTAGGTATGACCAGTTTATCAAGATCAAACTGTATGGCCTATAAACTATGAGAAATCCCATACCTTAATGCTTATAACCTAGGTTGAGGGACTCAACCAGATTTGTCGTGGAAACCATATCCAATGGTTACCCGGTGCCACAAAGACCTCCGTTTATAGATAGACCTATTACGATCAGCCCTATCTATGTTATCAACCTTTGCCTAATTTATAGCCTATCATTTCAGGAGAAGGTTCTGCAAGCCATAGACCGAATCGAGAAAATTGGTTAGACCCCACTTCTCCAATTGACCAACCGATGTCAACAGATTTGCTCAATTTTGATCATCAATCATGCCTCAACAGTAATCTATCGATGAGCTTATGAATCAGACTAATCGATTATTAATTAAAATTGATAAGGAGAGGTAGAAACACTACCTAGTCAGTTTGAGAGTAACTTAGAGAGATATTATCTGGCTAAAAATTTAATAATAATTTAGAGGGACACTACCAAGCTAAAGATTCTAATGACTCTTTATTTTTTTATGAACAATCAACCATAACTCTAGGAATGAATTGGTCATGGAACAACCTGCACCATCATAAAGATCCATATAGATGATCGACTGAGGTAGAGAAACCAAATTGGTGGGACAAACTACTTCCATCATCATCCTACTCACCGATGGCTCCCTCACAAGTACCTTGAATCATTTACTCCTTTTTATGGATGGAAAAAGAAATTGATGATATGATGGAATTAATTGAGGCTCCCAGGAACCACAATAAAATGACGTAACAGGGGAAGCCATACCTCCATTATTTTCAGAAGTCGTTAGATCCCTATATGGCCCATTATGAGGTAGATAATTTAATGTAGATGAATATATCACTAGGAGGGATAAACCTATTCGATACACCGTATTTCAAACCCACCCCACTCTGGATGGAACAATATGAGTCAACACCTAGCCCCCCAATTCTTTCCTATTAGAATCACCACCATATCTAGAATTAAAGCCACTTCCTATTATACCTATGGACACCCTACCAGTGATCTTTACCCAGGATGACCAAATAGTCGGTGTTCTAAAGATATATAAACGGTTGTTGGAAGGGATATTTATAAAATGAGGGATAATAATTTTGAAAATTTTATAACTGATCTCTCCATATTTGGTACTACTTCGAGGATCGTCTCCAAAATCCTATATTTTATCTTAAAACAATGTATGGAGATAGACTAAAAGTTAACTTGGATAAGTACCATCAAGAAAGACACACCTATACTCGAGAATGGGATTAGGGTAGACCTTTCTAGAGATAGAAAAATTGTCAAGCCCCCACCCCCACTCTCGGCCCAAACACACAATCCCTTCCTAATCTTCAATCAATTGTTATAAATTTTTAAATCTTGCTAGCATGCTTTCCTGGTGCATCTATAGATCAAGGATAATCATCATAGAGTACTCTATGAATATTTTTCTGGCATGATGACAAGGCTCCCCTGATTGGTCTTATCGTTTAAAATCTTAAGGGACGTACCTAAGTTCAATATCAGTAACACTTTCTCGTAGCCTCTAGTTAAGATGTTAAACTTAGCACTGGTAGGGAGGCAACCCAACAATCTCATCTTTCTTTTTTTTATTATATTACAGAACTTAAGTAGAAGAATAAGACCCGCTACTTCAGGAAGCCCTCTTCAAACCCGATCACACTCGCCCCAGGTGCATTCTTTCTTTTTTTTTTATGTCTATTTTCTTTCCTACTCCATTAAAAATAAGTTGATTAAGTTTGGGGAGAGAAAACACTGCTTAGATCTTTGAGTATGGTTAGAAATGATTATGTTATGTGTATCTAAGTATTGTCTCGATTGGAGTTTCATAGGCACCTAATCATGATTGATTAATGGTCTAGATAATTCTAGAGATGCTGAGGGATAAATTATAAAGAAATTCAAAAGGTCAGTCTGACAATTAACCATTGATCTCAATGAAAATCTACTTTTGGGGGAATAAATCAAAAGGTCAAGTATACTAAAAGTCTTCCCCTTGAAAAAAAAAGAGAAAAGAGTTAGTCCTGCCACACATCTTTGCCTGAACTCTAACTATAACCGGGCCCCTTGGCCTAGGAAAGCATTGTGGTTCGCATCAAAAGGTGAGAAGGTCAAGAAATCTGTTAAGTAATGGTAACCCTCCTCCCTAAGTAATCGAGCTTCTTCACCTAAGTAAGCATTGTGGTTCGCTTCAAAGGATAGAATACTAACACTTAAAAGCTAGGACATGGCCCTATACTGCAAAAAAAAAGAAAAAAAAAGAGAAGAAAGAAGAGAAAGGAAAAAACTAGCTCACACAAATGTACTTCACTAAATTCCTAGAAAGTTAGAAGATTCAAAGAGTGAGGTGAAAAGTTTGCCAAAAGAAGACTCTAGAATTTTTTTGGGTTCCACCTGATCACTAATTGATTTGAAGAATAATCTGATGAAGTTCTCATATGGTCTGGCCAGGTATCAACTATCTTTAAGACTACTTAGGTCAACCTCCAATTCAAGGGTGGTTGATATACATGGTTAATCTTTATGCTTTACTTGAGGATACAATGTTTAAGTTAGGTGGTGTAATAACTACATTATATATATATAAGTATTAATTTAATATTAAATTATCTTTATTTATCTAAAATTGATACTTTTAATATTATTTGTAAAAAGAAGATCACCAATGCGAAGAGCTCAATTATGGGTTCAAACAAAATAAGTTTGAAGCAAATCCAATTTAAATGAGTCCAAATTGATTTTTGAAGAATTAATATATGAATTTCATAAATTTTGAAGTAGCCGATCCACCATGGATCGGCTGCTTGGTCCATAGAGCGATCAGTGGTCTACGAGCAGCAATTACCATGGTCCATGGCTAAATTTCATGGACCATGGGTCGAAATCCAGTAATCACCGACCAGGGGGATGGTCGGCGGCCACCCCATGACGTCCGGCAAAGTCCCAGAAGCGGTGAAGAAAGCGGTGGTGCTAGGAATCAATGGCTATGGAAAATCGGCGATGACCCATGGATTCCACAGTCTTCCCCTATTTTCACACCAAAAAATGCAGCCAAATCCACTATCCCTAGCCCTTCCTCCCATCTCCATCCACCGTTCCCAGCCCTTCTCTCCAATCTCCGATCACCTTTCCTAGCCATTCTCCCATCTCCACCACCGATCGGCATGTCTTCTTTCTACCTCAATGGCCATGGTTCCAGCAATGGCATGCGGTGGCTGGTCATGGCGATGCATGGCCACTCCAGTATGCTCTAGCATTGGTGGTGGGGGTTTCCAGCCCAAGGGAGACGGCGGCAGCATTGAGAAACAGAACCCTCCAATCAGGGAAGGAGGAATTAGCATGGATCTTAAAGCAATCAAAATTCAATGTTTCATATTGTTTCCAATATATGGGTTGATTTCTGGACCTCCGATTAAGATCCGATAGCGACCAATGCTCAACCAGTCAAGCACAAATTGGAGCAAGATTCTGAAATCTAGTTTAACTAGGATTTTGGATTTACCATCTAACCATTATTCCTGTAAAGTTGAATCCTAGCCACCCATGTGATTTGTATGATTAGTCCCACATCGAATACCCATGAAATCTCCCTCCTGTAAGACCATATAAAAAGGCTCCTACACCTCTACTTGAAGCAACAACCCAGAGTCCCCTCTAGAGCTTTTGCATAGGGGACAGGAGGGGATCAACTTAGAAGTGGGTTAGTGTAGAAGTGCAAAAGGAAAGAGCGGTTCTTCAATCTTTTGTAGTTCTTGTTCTTTTATTCGCTTTTTACTTTGCTTTATTAGTAGATTGATTTTAGGAACATTCATGCTTTTCGGAGAAGTGCCATGATCTATTACAGATACAGGATGTGCCGAGAAAAGAGAATTGGATGCTTAGTGCCTCTCGAAGATGCACCATGATCTATTATGATACGGGGCATGCCAGGAAAGACAGGTAAATCCCTAAAGCTAATACATTTTAGTTATAAGAGAAATATATTTTAGCACTGCATAATCACTCTTCCTCTCATGAATACTCCCTGTTACTTGCATCACCTTAGGAATAGTTTATTTCTTGCTCACTTTTAGTTTTACATAACAATAATTACTTTCTTTCTTTTTAAATCATAACCTAGCCTTAAGGTCCCTGAGGATATGATCCCAACTCATCCTAGCTATAGAGTTGAGTTGGTGAATTATTTTTGATCGCCTACAATAGTTGATATGGCAAAACGCTGACGTGTAGTCCCTGTCAAATGCCATGTCAGGGAAGGCTGCCACGTCGAACACTCCTCCTCGGACTCCTTTGACGGGTCGAGCTCCTTCAAAATATTGGGGTGGCTTGTTGAAGCCGAGTTCCGCCCTCTGCCATGTCGGCTCCCGCAAGATCAGGATGCCTAGGCTGGAGCCGAGCGACCTCCTTTGCCGGATCAAGCCCCTCCAAGGTCGAGCCCCTTAAGCCGGAGTCAAGCCTAGCCCTCCTCCACCAGACCAAGACCCTCCGAGGTCGAGCCCTCCAGGCTAGAGTCATGTCCTGTCGTCCTCCACCATATTGAGCCCCTCCGAGGTCGAGCCCCCTGCATTGGAGTCGAGCCCAACCCTCCTTCGCCAGGTCGAGCCCATCTGAGGTTGAGCCCTCTGGGCCAAAGTCGAGCCCTGTCCTCCTCCGCCAGGTCGGCCCCCTTTGAGCTCGAGCCTGCCAAGCCAGAGTCGGGCCCTGCTTCTCTAGTTCGGCCCCACCTCGGACGAAGGTACCATCAACCAACAGCTAACACCGCCCTCCCTGAACACTGGCGAGTCACCCAAGGACCACAAAGAGGTGCCTACTAGGCTGCAATAACTGCCTGCAACCACCACTTACACCAGAAGAGGAAGAAACTCCCCGATCGAGGTGCCACGCTCTCCACCAACCGTCTGCACCTCCCGAAAGAGGAAGTCAAATAGGAGATTCAAATTCCAAAGGCAGCGGCTCCTCGATCGAGGCCCTGCCAAGTTTTTCAAAATGGAGCAATCGAAGGGAATGTCAGAGCGCATGGTAGGTTCTTTATCACGGACTAGGAAAGGCATTCCATCCACGGCACGGAACCTCGCCACGCATGCCTGTTGGCAAGGTAAAGATCCCGAGGTAGGCGTCCAGCAACTGTTTGATTTTAAAAGAGCCATGGATAGCCCAAAGGGGGTAACGCAAAATCACTCAAGCAAGTAAGGGAAGAGAGGCCACACAGGAGAGCCAACTCCAGTTCACCTCGGCCATCACCTTTCCCAGCACACTTGCTGATGTGGACAAGGGGGTTAGGGCTAGGGATGCTGGATGCCAATAAGGATGCTTAAGATGAGAAGGAATTCTTTTTAGGGTTGTTGATTTTTTTTTTTTTTAGATTTTTTTTTTCTTTTCTTTGTTTTTTTAGGGTTTCAATTCCTGATCATAAGCAAAGATAAGAAATACGAAGAACAGTAATGGAAGCTTATGCTAGCAGTTCAAAGCCCTAAAGTAAGAACGAGAACAGGACCCCGGGATTAAGAAACCCCGGTAGGACTAGCTCGACCTACAATATCTACTTAGGAGATAAAGAGAAGGCAAACCTCAAACCTCTGAAGCGCCCGGTGCAGAGATCGCTCAACTCGGTGGATGCGGCCTGGATGCCCGAGCAGTCAAACTCGTGGGAGCACTGGCTTTGGGTCGGGAGGTCGCGATGGCAAAGCTGACTGTCTCCAATGCCCGAGATGCCAGGGAGGACCTATAGGAAAACAAAAGAAAGGTCAGCGGAATGTGGAGATGCACGGAAAGGAATTGAACTGGAGTTGGGAAGGGGCTTTGAGCTCGGTGTCCAGTTGGATTCCGAAGTCAAAGTCGAAGATAACTTGGGGCCTCGCACCCCGTGACGTCCCGGAGGACGAAGGAATGTGGCCTCACACCATGCGATATCCTGGAGGATGAAGGATTCGCGACATCCTGGGGCGACGGACAGGTGGCCTCACACCACTCGACATCCCTGGGGACAAAGGCAATTCCACTCAAACCTAGCTTAAGAGACAATGTTTGGAGGGTGGAAGAAACTCAAACTTTTCATTAATCACTCAATCATTCATTCATTCTTTTACAATGGAGGGGATTGGGTCCTTTAAATACGCACCCAAGGCCCATTTTGAAATTCAAATGCAAGAATACAAAATTTCTTCTTCTTTTTCTTGAATGGGCATGGCATGAAGCAAAGCTAGGAGGAGGGATCATGGCACCTTGAAGTTGGAAAGAATCTTCATTGTTTTGGAAAAAGACATGAAGAGGGGCTTGTGGCATGGCTTATGTTCTTCTTCCTTCTTTTATTGCACACCCTTTCTTTGGTATAAAGCTTGACATGGGGAGTGTTAGGTGGAGGCACCCAAGGATCTTGTCTCTCCCTTCCAAAGAGGTTGAAGCAATTTGGGAAGAAGACTTGATTGGAGGGCTTGAAGCAAGGGATTTGAATTCCCCACTTCAACTCCCATTGACTTCCTCCTTGGCCGACCACCCTTGCATGGCAATGAGCTTGATAGGGGGAGGGGAAAAAGGCTAGAGCTAAGTGAAGTGGTCCTCCCCATTGGGCGTCCTTGCATGCCAAGTGTGCTGCCCACATGGCAAGATGTCATGGTGCCATGTAGGATGCATAGGTGGGCCCTGAGCTGACTTGGCTTCTTTCCTTACTTGCATCCAGGGAGACTAAATTTTAAGACCCACTCTTGCAATTGACCCATACTTCTAAGAGACTCAGACTAGACTCGATTTATGACTCGACTTAGTACAGGACTCAATTTGACCTAATTGGTCAAGGTACAGACTCAATTCAAAGCAAAAGACAATTACAAATTTGAGGCTTGAAGCCTTATTACAAGACACAAAGAAGTGGAACCCTAATCTGAGATCCACAGAGGGTTGAGGAGCCTCTGTCAGATCCTGGTGCCCATACCAATTCTCCCGGGGTGGGAGGAACTCGACCCTGTCGAGTAAGGGTTAGTTTGGCTTTGGTACCTCTCCAGGATGTCGGGGTCGATGTGCTGCAAGTCCTCCCGTGTGATCCACGAGTCATCAGATTTGGGTCGGCCTTGCCATCAGACCAAGTAACGTTGATAGCCCTTGCCCCGGGTAGTGATGGCTTGGTCATCCAGGACATGCTCGATCCGCTCTCCTCGCTCAGGTATATTTGGAGGTGGACACTCAGGTTCAGGTTCACTCTCAAAAGGGAGGTCAGGCCCAAATGGCTCACTAGGTATGTTTGCGGGTTCCCTATACTCGACTAAGTTAGAGATATTGAATGTCGAGCTAATTCCATAATCTGGAGGTAATTCTAGCACATAGGCATTAGGGCCCATTCTCCTAATCACTTTAAGGACCTGCCCCACGAGCATGAAGCTTCCTAACGGTTCCCGATGGAAACCATTCAGGTCGGAGCCTAATTATTACAGAATTTCCTATTTCAAACTCTTGGCTCGCTTTCGGGAATTAGCCAAATTATTTTAAAATTGTATTTAATGCATAATCCTAACATAATGCAAAATGCAGACTCAACTTATGCATCCCTACTAAAAAAAAAAATAAAAATTATTGGACACTCTAGGGCCTAGACCTAACAGATTATGGACTCTCTAGGTTTGACCCTAGTCTGGTATGTACAAGAAAAATTATCAAGGATCCCTAACAAATGCCATAATGTGTACCAAATGTAAATGGCAAAAGGGATGGGTTCTAATGAGTCATGCAGCTCGGTGATTTCAATGAAATGCAACCCCATGGCTCTAAAGATGTGAGACGGCTCTGGGAAGGGGAGAAAATAGGAGTCAGAGTCTTGGGGTAATCTCTGAGCGTCATGAAATAGACCTTGGTTGTTCAGGATAATCTTAAGATTTGGACATTGTTCTACATGTGCAAGTTCCAAGGCTAGATGGGTGTTCCTAGATGGTGGAAGGTCATTAGGAAGGTCTTTGGGAATGTTATCTTGAGAGTCCTCAAAACTGATGTCTACCTCCTGGGGTAGTTCTATAGGGACTTGTTCCTAGACCTCCTCTAAGTGCAATACTTGTAAACCCTCACCATCCTTTACAATGTTCGATCCTGGCTCAATTACTCCTTCACAATCTCTAATGGGTTCAGGATATTTTTCTTTGGTTCCTCGATGAATTCTACCTGGGGCCCATCTACACCATATTCTACTAAACTGGATTCATAGATGTCTTCTTTCAATTCTTTAATGGGCTCAGGAGTTTCTTTCCCTAGATTTTTAATGGGTTCAACCTTAAAGTCTTCAAGGTGTTCAACAATGGGTTTAGGTTCAGTTTCAGTCGGTTCATCAATTAGTAGGGCAGGGGCGGTGCACTGACTAGCAAAATGCTCAGGTTTATGGCACCTATAGCTGTTACCTTGGGGATCGAGTCTCCCATGGACTTCAATAACCTTACCCTTATCCTCTCTACTGTATTAGGGTCGATTCAGACTGGGAAGACTAGGACTGGGTCGGGCTAGGCTTGGTCGACTGGGGTCAGATCGGTTCAGGCTTGGTCGACTTGGGTAAGCTTGGCTATAACCTTGGGTGGATCCGGGGATACGGCTCTGGTTCCTAAAGGGCTCAGGTCTTCTGTAGGCAGGAGCTCTCTGAAATGCTCATGGAGCCTAGCAGCTTCCTCTATGGGTCCTAGTCTGGCCTCTATTTGATCAACTCTATTAGTCAACTGGTTGCTTAAATGAGTCATGGATTGAGTTAGGGATTGAGTTAGGGCTCCAATGTCAGCTCGAAGTTGGTCCATGGCTTCGGTAGGGGATGGAGAGGGTGGGTGAAAAGAGGTTCCTGATCTAGTGCACATGTAACACACACACAGAACGGTGCTACGGTTTGCTAGACCTAGGAATCTCTCCAAATGTAAAGTCAAGAAGATGAACCTGAAAGCAGTAACTTGGCACCTGGCCAGGTAAGTGTAAGGTGAGTGGAGGTTCCTCTTTGCTTGCCTAGACACCAATTAGAAATTGGCCAGGTAAGCGAACCAACCCACTTCCCTTTGGGCTCTAGTCCCTGAACCACTTGCCTAGACACCAGCTACACAAGCACACACCAACAAGCAATCTAACTTGGCTCGGCACTTGGGTTGACCCGACTTCGTGGGTGTCCCTAGCTCACTAGAGCATATTAAACGTCTAATTGATTTTAGTTAATGGCTAGGGTTCGATATGCTGGGTGGTGGTTTTTGGGCTAGGGACAGGTAATGAAATCCTGACCCTATGTTAATTGACGCCCTTAAGATATGTTATGTAAAATGAAGTACAATAATGACTAATGAAATGACTAAAATTTTTTTTTGTTCTTTTGTGTCTTTTAGATGGGTGAATGCTAAACAAAATGCAGGAATTAAAACATGCAAGAAACAAGCTAGATGGAGGAATGAATCAAAATGAGATGCTTGCTGAAATTTCAGACCTGAGATTTTCTCAGGCAGTATTTTGGCTTGTAGAAACTCTATAAACTGAAATAAAATCTGAGAAAATAGAATAAAATACCTTGAAATGAATGCGATCTAATAATATAGAAATCATAAAATTAAGATGTCTCTACAGGGAGAAAAAATCCAATGATCAGACTATATACGGACTGACCAGAATGCAGAAAATGAAACTAATGCACTAGTCCTAGCCTTGCTCTGATACCAGAAATGATGTGGAACAAGGGGGTAGGGCTAGGGATGCTGGATGCCAATAAGGATGCTTAAGATGCGAAGGAATTCTTTTTAGGGTTGTTGATTTTTTTTTTTAGATATTTTTTTTTTTCTTTGTTTTTTAGGGTTTCGATTCTCGATCACAAGCAAAGATAAGAAATACGAAGAACAGTAATGGAAGCTTATGCTAGCGAGATGCAATACCTACTTAGAAGATAGAGAGAGCAAGCCTCACACGTCTGAAGTGCCTGATGTAGAGATCGCTCAACTCGACGGATGTGGCCTGGATGCCCGAGCAGTCGAACCCGTGGAAGCACTGGCTTTCGGTCGGAAGGTTGTGATGGCAAAGCCGACTGTCTTCGGTGCCCGAGATGCCAGGGAGGACCTATAGGCAAACAAAATAGGGATTAGCAAAATGGAGAGATGTACTAAAAGGGACTGAGATGGGGTTGAGAAGGAGCTTCGAGCCTAGTGTCCGGCTGGATTCTGAAGTCGAAGAAGGAGATAACTTGGGGCCTCGCACCCCGCAACATCCCGAAGGACGAAGGATTGTGGCCTCACACCACTCGACGTCAGGAGGACGAAGGACTCGCGATGCCCTGGGGCGACGGACAGGTGGCCTCACACCACTCGACATCCCTGGGGACGAAGGCAATTCCACTCAAACCTAGCCTAAGAGACAATGTTTGGAGGGTGGAAGAAACTCAAACTTTTCATTAATCACTCAATCATTCATTCATTCTTTTACAATGGAGGGAATTGGGTCCTTTAAATAGGCACCCAAGGCCCATTTTGAAATTCAAATGCAAGAATACAAAATTTCTTCTTCTTTTTCTTGAATGGGCATGGCATGAAGCAAGGCTAGGAGGAGGGATCATGGCGCCTTGAAGTTGGAAAGAATCTTCATTGTTTTGGAAAAAGGCATGAAGAGGGGCTTGTAGCATGGCTTATGTTTTTAATCCTTCCTTTGTTGCACACCCTTTCTTTGGTATAAGGCTTGACATGGGGAGTGTTAGGTGGAGGCACCCAAGGATCTTGTCTCTCCATTCCAAAGAGGTTGAAGCAATTTGGGAAGAAGACTTGATTGGAGGGCTTGAAGCAAGGGATTTGAATTCCCCACTTCAACTCCCATTAACTTCCACCTTGGCCGACCACCCTTGCATGGTAATGAGCTTGATAGGGGGAGGGGAAAAAGGCTAGAGCCAAGTGAAGTGGTCCTCCCCATAGGGCATCCTTGCATGCCAAGTGTGCTGCCCACATGGCAAGATGTCTTGGCGCCATGTAGGATGCACAGGTGGGCCCTGAGCTGACTTGGCTTCTTTCCTTACTTGCATCCAAGGAGACTAAATTTTAAGACCCACTATTGCAATTGACCCATACTTCTAAAAGACTCAGACTGGACTCGATTTATGACTCGATTAGTATAGTACTCAATTTGACCTAATTGGTCAAGGTACAGACTCAATTCAAAGCAAAAGATAATTACAAATTTGAGGTTTGAAGCCTTATTACAAGACACAAAGAAGTGGAACCCTAATCTGAGATCCACAGAGGGTTGAGGAGCCTCTGTCAGATCCTGGTGCCCACACCACTTGCACCCTACTCACACATCATTTACTCCTCCTAGCATGGAGTCCATCTCGAGGGGCTCGATCAGGAGGATTTGTTCTCCTGGATCGTCACTGACTTGACCATCGAGTGCCCCTGCCAGAATCCTCGGCCCGGGTCTCTAACCTTGTTTTGCAGTTCCTGAAGAGCAGACCGATCCCGAAGAGACGAGAGGCGATCCGACGTCGACAGTAGCTACGGGCCACGGGGATCTTGGTGGCAACAACAGTGATCAGTGGGGCTAGACTCCATCAGTTTCACAGTGACAGAAGAGAAGGAAGAGGGTGGCAGATGCCTTGGTTCTTTGATCGATGGAGGCGATGAGGGGTGGGATTTAAAGGAGAGCTCAAAGGGGATAACTCCATCTAGCAGTGGGTTTGCTTGGCTGATTGGGGGTCCTACCCCCCACGTAGCTCCACCGGTAGACTCCCACTTCCACACAGCATCGATCTCTGATTCTCCAGCAAGCTTTGTGCTCGGTTAAGCAAGGGAACGAAATCCCCTATTTCATTGAGCAGTAATTTTTTTTCTTATTTACGGGTTGAAGTCAGTTGGATTTGTTGAATTTGGCCCATGGGTTTCTGTTGCCCAGATATGGTGCCCAAGAGGGGGGGTGAATTGGGTATTTTAAAAATTAAAGCAATATATGTGCTATCAAGTTCAAAGGTGAAGAGTGATAGTGCTCAAGTAATTATGCAACGGAAGCAATGAAATAAACAACAATTAAAGAGCAAAAGAAGATAAAGAGTAAAGCAATGCAAACACACAAGAAGTATAGTGGTTCGGTGCACCTAGCACCTACATCCACTCCCCAAGCTCCACTTGGGAATTTCCACTATAATCTTTGGATTACAGCCGACTTGTTTTACCAGGCTCACAAGTCAAAACCTTACACACTTGTTTTGGCTTCGGGCTTACAAGCAACCCTAGTTGGTTTTATCAATTGGCTCACCAACAAACCTCACACACTTGTTTTGGCTTCGGGCATACAAGCAACCCTAGTTGGTTTTATCAATTGGCTCACCAACAAACCTCACACTAGTTTCAAATTCCCTAGAAACTAGCCTAAGACAAAAAGAATATGAATACAATAAATAAAACAAGACAAACTCCTTTTGAGCAAAAAGTAATTCGATGTAGCTGAAAGGATTATGCCGTATAAGCCAATATTTGTATCTCCCAGACCATTGTAAATTGACAAGTTAATAAAGGCATTAATTTTTCATCATTCGCTGTGTCATTATATGATGAACCCCATAGGTTAGGGCTATGGTCCTAGGGCTGTGATGAGATCATACCAGTGAGATCTAAGGCCTTAAAACCCTAATCTAGAATATTCCTAGTCATAGGAACCCTGAGTTGGGGATCAGGGTTTCCGGTAAGACTGGCACATCCTATGTATGCTGAAAAGGGTGACTGCTCTCACAGTCACTTATGTAGGACACTAATACAAGGATGTGGGTGCTCATTAGCGAATGAGTTCACTGAATAGATCCAGTTTGAGAACATCTAATGGAGCCTTAGCTGCATGTCAATAGATGTTTCTCATAGTGGGAGTTGTACAAGTAGTCCTATGACCTGAGACTACCATAATACCTTATGTACATGAACCCATGCTTTGGTTCAATCTCATTCATGACACTGGGTCATGCACAAGGTTGATGCTGGGTGTGGTGAATTGTATATGAAGGAAATGAGTAGGTCAACAAGGAATTGATCACTCCTAGTAGGAGGAGATTGCATCCAGCCAAATTAGGTCAGATGATGATTCAGGAAATCTTTGATCAAAGTACAGATATTAGAAATAATTTCTAATATCAAATTAATTGAATCATTAGTGTATGACTGAGCTGGGAATGAGTATAAACTGGATTTGACATGATTCCATATCCATAGTTACATTCGGGATGCAAGATGATTGAAGGATCGAATTATACGGGAACTTTTCACTGAAGGGTAGTTTTGGAATTACACCAGAATTTCCATATCTTCCGGGTAGACATGACACGTTGCTAGACGTCAATCTTGTCTTGTGGGTTGATCAAATTAAATGGTTTAATTGGATCACTAATTAGGAGGAGTCCTAATTGACTGACTCGAGTTAGCTCGATTTGACCTAAATCGATTAGAATGAGTTCTGATCAAATTAGGTCAACTCGCACTCGGACCCACTGCTGGCTTAGTATGGAACCCAATGGGTCACACACTTAGGACAGATAATCAAGGTTTTAATTTGGAATTAAATCACGTTTGCAGATGAACACACTAGCATGTGTTGCAAACCATGGCTTCTACTTGAATCGGATTCGAGTTAGGGTTCCGATTTGGTCTTTTTTAGATCCAAATTCCTTCCGGTTTGAATCTAATTAAAGATTCAAGACTTTGGGTTAATAGTAGGCTAGCAATTGGGCTAACCTAAGAGGCTAAACCCCTTTCCCACATCGCCTAAGCCCTTTCCTCTCTTTTCCCACGCGCGCGCGCAAGGAGAAGAGTCCACGCGCGCGTGGACTCTCTAAGCGGCGTTTCTGCATGAGAAAAAGAGAGGAAGTCGGCGTCTTTTGGCTAATGAGGCGTGGATCAGAGTCCACCTAGGCGTGGACTCTTCAAAATAAAAATTACCGTGAAAAATAAAAGAAAAAAAACACCGAAGGGGCGCGACTCTTCTTTCTGCGCGCGCCCTTCTGTGTTTTTCACGATCCTTCTTCGCGTCTTCCCATCCCAAAGGCCGTGAGATTAATCCCAAGGCCGTGAGATAGAGAGAGAGGACGTGAGAAGGGAGAGAGGGACGTGAGAGGATGATTTTAGATGAGAAGGTGCCTCTCTGTCGCCTATTTAAGAAGAAGGCTTCACCGTAAAAATTATTCTATATTTTCTACGGCGAAGCCTTGCTTCTTTTTCCCTCTCCCTCTCCAGAATATTGTTTCCCCCTCCTCTCTTTCCTCTTTGATTCCTTTACAGAGCCTAGGCTCTGTCGAATCTCAGAACAGAAGGAGAGTCAGAGAGAGAAACTCTCCGACGGTAAAGGAAGAAGGCGCCTCTTCTTTCTTTCTTTCTTACATTAAGACAATTTTGTCTTAATTTTCTTCTCCCTCCAAGACAAGCCTTGTCTCATTTTAGGACAAGGGCTTATTCTTAAGACAAGAGTGTCTTAAGGGGCCAAAGTTGCTAAAAACTAGGAGAAGGGTAAGAGAGAAGGTTTAGTCCCAGTTTGGCTAGAGGAGTCCTAGCCAAAAGCCCATATATCAAGTTCTTGGGGTAGAACTTGATTGGAAGGAACCCAATTAAGGAGTCACTGTCTTGATCATCTGCCCGTGTGGATCACCATCGGAGGGCGGACAAGTGGACGCCTGGTGTGTTCAAAAGGTTACTCAATTTGGAGTTTATTTCTACATCAGACTGGATATAGCGATCTGAGGTTAGTATACATGCATGTAGTCATAGTTTTAATTGCTAATAAGGAGATTTTGGGATTAGGGTTCGGACCTGATTTCATAAAATTTTGAAATCCACGTTTCCGCACTGATTCCCGAACCCATCAGTGGTATCAGAGCCTCCTTATTAGGATTAAAACTTATGCAGTTCAATTCATGATGTAGTATCATGTTAAAGTTTTTATATTGATGCACAATGCATGTCTTTGATTGAACATGAGTTTGATGATTGCCACCAGTTAGGGTTTTCCACTGAAACCCTAATTGTCTTAGAGATATGATTAGCCCTGGAGCCATCATACTGAAATAAGGTTGCCCTGGCATAATGGTGTATCCATTATGTGGTAAATGGTTGTCCTAGTATGATGGCACACATTTCACATATTTGCTTAGTTTAAAGCATGTATTAATATATGTGATAGCTTTTAATTGAATGTGCTGGCATTGCATGAACCCCTCTTAAAATTATGTTAAGTGGTAGTATAGTTAACCGATAAGAATTATTAGTCATGATGGATAATTAGTCATTTCGGTGTCTAGAAAGGTGGTTCTGGGAAGGTAAAGGGAATCGTGGTTTCTAATTGGTTCCGTTGACTGACCTGGCCAATTTTAAATTGGTGTCTAGGAAAGCAACGGGGGGACCCCCACATCTCTTCCACTAGCCTGGCCGATCTGATTGATTTAATTCTTGACTAACATGCTTGGTGTTAAAATACTATTATTGGCCTTCCTTCATGATAGGTCATTATTGTGTTACGATCTATACTAGGTTTGTTGTGTACACACAAGACCTAATATGGTGACTAACATAATTTTTGGCCTAATACAATTATTTGTTTATGGCATGATTTAAAGTAATACTTTGTTGTGTACACACAAGGGTATTACTATTAAAGTCATGACTATATGGCTATGAAGGGTCTTACTTAACTAAAATATTATAGTTTGTTGTGTATACACAAGGCTATTAATATTTTAGAGGCCGAGATAAGTTGAGAATTATACGGGTTACAATTGGAAAGAGTTTTCCTACCTATGAACTTATATAAGATTTGTTGTGTACACACAAGGTCTTTTATAAGGGATTGGGATCTCAACCCCACTAAGAAAGACCAATTAAGGTTTTCTCGATCATCGTATAGAGGGTTATGATGCTCGATAAAATAGTGGGAGACATAATTAAATTAAAGTCCTAATTTAATTATGTGTTGTCATTTCATGGTTGTTTGCTTATGTATTGTTCTTTGTTTAAATGTAGATAAATGGCCTCTTCACTCTCACTCCGTAGTATTTTAGATGCCAACAAATTGACTGGGCCTAATTATGTTGATTGGCTGAGAAATTTAAAAATAGTACTCAGTCAAGAAAGAATTTCCTATATTCTTGATACCCCAATTTTGGAACCACCAAGGGAAGATGCCTCGCAAGAGGAGAAGACCACATATAATATGTGGCAAAATGACTCACTTACTGTCAAGTGCGTTATGCTTGCCTCTATGACCAATGAGTTACAGAGGCAGCATGATAGCATGGATACTAACTCCATACTACTAAATTTAAAAGAACTTTATGGAGAACATAGTAGAACTGCTAGATATGAAATATCTAAGCAGTTGTTCCGTGCAAGGATGACAGAAGGTACATCAGTACAAGACCATGTATTAAAGATAATTGATCTAATCACTCGATTAGGTCATTAGGTTTTGTAATGGATAGGGAGTTGAATCAAGACTTGATCTTGCAATCACTCCCAGAGTCATTTTCACAGTTTGTTCTTAATTACCATATGAACAAACTTAATTCTTCCTTGCCTGAGCTGTTGAATATGTTGAAGACAGCAGAGAGCCATGTAAAGAAAAATAAGGCTCCATTCTTCTTGTGGATAAGAAGAAGACAGGCAAAAAGGGTTCCAGTAAGAGGATGAATCCCAAAGGGGGCATTAAGAAGAAGAAAGGAAAGAAGGCCTCCGGACAGATGACCTGCTTTCATTGTGGCAAGCCGGGTCATTGGAAAAGGAACTGCAAGGTTTACCTTGCAAGTGTGAAGCCTGGTGCATCAGAGGCACCAAAAGGTATGAAAGAAGTTCATACTATTTTGTCATTGGATTCTTCCATTTCAAATACTTGGGTGTTGGATACCGCCTGTGGTCATAACATCTGCAAATCATTGCAGGGACTTCAGGGGCTTAAAGTATTGAAGGAAGGTAACTTTGAGCTCTACAGTGCTGGAGGGGACCCCATCCAAGCAGAAGCTGTAGGGACTTATGTTTTGAAGTTACCTTCAGGGAAGATCTTGGAGCTAAGGAATTGTTACTATATGCCAAAAATCATTAGAAATATCATATCTGTACCCTTGTTACTTAAACAAGGATATACTATGAATGTAATGAGTAGTGGCTGCTCAATTTCTTTATCTAATGAAATTATATGTTATGGCATATTCTGCAATGGTCTATTAACTCTTTCCACTAATGACAATATTTTTCATGTTTCTAACAAACGGAAAAGAGATGATGTTAACAATACCTTACTTTGGCATTGTCGACTTGGACATATTAGTGAGACTAGGATTAACAAGTTATATAAAGAAAATTTCTTTGATCCTTATGACTATGAGCCATTAGGAACTTGTGAATCATGTCTCATGGGTAAGATGACCAAGACTCCATTTAGTGGACATGGAGAAAGGACAAAAGAGTTATTAGGACTCATACACACAGATCTATGTGGGCCTATGACAACTCAAGCCTATGGTGGATACTCATACTTCATCACATTTACTGATGATTTTTCAAGGTATGGATTTGTGTATCTAATGAAACATAAGTCCGATGCTTTTGAAAAATTTTTAGAGTATCAAAGTATGATAGAGAAACAGACAGGAAAAAGTATAAAGATCCTCCGATCAGATAGAGGAGGTGAGTACTTATCCACTGAGTTTCTTGATCACCTTAAAGATAAGGGGATCATCTCTGAATGGACTCCTCCTTACACACCACAATTAAATGGTGTTGCTGAAAGGAGGAATCGTACTTTATTGGATATGGTACGGTCCATGATGTGCTTCACGGAGTTACCTTTTTCCTTCTGGGGATATGCTTTGGAAACAGCAACTTATATCTTGAATAGAGTACCATCTAAAACTGTCTCTAGCACTCCATATGAATTATGGAGAGGTAAGAAGCCCAATCTTAAGTATAATAAGATATGGGGATGTCCAGCCTATGTAAAAAGAAATTTTGGACATAAACTAGATGCTAGAGCAGACAAATGTCTATTTATCGGATATCCTAGAGATAGTATAGGATATCTATTCTACCACCCTACTGAGCAAAAGGTTTTGGTCAGTAGGCATGCCACTTTTATGGAAAAAGAATTCATCCTACAAAAGGGCACTGGTAGAAATATCGAACTTAATGAAATTCAACAAATAGACACATCTCAGTCAAGTAACAACATAGTTAATATAGAACCTGAACACACTCCTATCCGTAGGTCTGATAGGGTGCGACAAGCACCTGAGAGGTATGGGTTCATAATTGAAAATAATGAAGCCCAAATCATTCAAAATGATGAGCCTCTAACCTATACGGAAGCAGTCATGAGTAGAGACTCAGACAGATGGCTGGAAGCCATGAGATCCGAGATGGACTCCATGTATGTCAACCAAGTATGGTCTTTGGTTGATGCACCAGAGGGTATTAACCCTATTGGGTGTAAATGGGTCTATAAAAGGAAGAATGGGGCAGATGGCCAAGTTGAAACTTATAAAGCCAGATTGGTGGCTAAGGGTTTCAGACAAAAACAGGGAATAGATTATGATGAAACATTTTCCCCTGTTGCCATGCTCAAATCTATTCGGATTATGCTTGCTATAGCAGCATATCATGATTATGAGATCTGGCAAATGGATGTAAAAACTGCATTCCTCAATGGTTTCCTTGAGGAAGAGGTTTATATGTCACAGCCAGAAGGTTTTGTCTTGGAGACTAAACCTAATCAGGTATGTAGGCTAAAGAAATCCATTTATGGATTAAAGCAAGCATCAAGGAGTTGGAACATCCGATTTGATAAAACAGTCAAAGAATTTGATTTTTTCAAAAATGAGGATGAACCTTGTGTGTACAAGAAGACTAGTGGGAGTGCCATAGTTTTCTTAGTTCTATATGTTGATGATATACTTCTTATTGGGAATGATATCCCAATGTTACAATCAGTCAAAGTGTGGTTATCGAAACAGTTTTCCATGAAAGACTTGGGAGAAGCATCCTACATACTGGGTATAAAGATCTACAGGGAAAGATCAAGAAGGATGCTAGGCTTATCCCAGTCTAGGTACATTGACCAGGAGCTAAAAGATTTAGCATGGAGGAAAGTAAAAGAGGTTACTTACCTATTGGTCATGGCATACGTCTTTCTAAGAGGATGTCTCCTAAGACACCTGAAGAAAGAAATAGAATGAGTTCTATACCTTATGCTTCGGCTATAGGGTCGATTATGTATGCTATGTTATGTACCAGGCCTGATGTGGCATATGCCTTGGGTGTAGCCAGTAGATTTCAGGCTGATCCAGGAGAGGATCACTGGAAGGCTGTGAAAAATATTCTTAAGTACCTGAGAAGGACTAAGGATATTTTTCTCATATACGGAGGGTCTGATCTTAAACTAGAAGCCTATTCAGACTCTAGTTTTCAATCAGACCCAGATGATAGTAAATCCATTTCAGGGTATGTCTTTACCTTGAATGGTGGAGCAGTAAGTTGGAAGAGCACTAAACAGCAGACTGTAGCTGACTCAACTACCGAGGCAGAGTACATAGCTGTCAGTGAAGCCGCCAAGGAAGCTGTCTGGATGAAGAAATTCATCACAGAGTTGGGAGTAGTTCCTGAGATTGAGAACCCGATGCCACTCTATTGTGATAACACTGGAGCAGTTGCTCAAGCTAAGGAACCGAGAGCCCATCACAAGTCCAAGCACATTCTGAGACGCTTCCATCTTGTCCGAGAGATAATCGAGAGACAAGAAGTCTGCATCAATAGAGTGGATACAAAGAACAACATAGCAGACCCGTTCACTAAGGCTCCACCACAGCGGGAGTTTGATCGCCACCTCGACAGTATGGGGTTAAAGAATAAGAGCGATTGGCTTTAGTGCAAGTGGGAGATTGAAAGGATTATGCCCTATAAGCCAATATTTGTATCTCCCAGACCATTGTAAATTGACAAGTTAATAAAGGCATTAATTTTTCATCATTCGCTGTGTCATTATATGATGAACCCCATAGGTTAGGGCTATGGTCCTAGGGCTGTGATGAGATCATACCAGTGAGATCTAAGGCCTTAAAACCCTAATCTAGAATATTCCTAGTCATAGAAATCCTGAGTTGGGGATCAGGGTTTCCGGTAAGACTGGCACATCCTATGTATGCTGAAAAGGGTGACTGCTCTCACAGTCACTTATGTAGGACACTAATACAAGGATGTGGGTGCTCATTAGTGAATGAGTTCACTGAATAGATCCAGTTTGAGAACATCTAATGGAGCCTTAGCTGCATGTCAATAGATGTTTCTCATAGTGGGAGTTGTACAAGTAGTCCTATGACCTGAGACTACCATAATACCTTATGTACATGAACCCATGCTTTGGTTCAATCTCATTCATGACACTGGGTCATGCACAAGGTTGATGCTGGGTGTGGTGAATTGTATATGAAGGAAATGAGTAGGTCAACAAGGAATTGATCACTCCTAGTAGGAGGAGATTGCATCTAGCCAAATTAGGTCAGATGATGATTCAGGAAATCTTTGATCAAAGTACAGATATTAGAAATGATTTCTAATATCAAATTAATTGAATCATTAGTGTATGACTGAGCTGGGAATGAGTATAAACTGGATTTGACATGATTCCATATCCATAGTTACATTCGGGATGCAAGATGATTGAAGGATCGAATTGTACGGGAACTTTCCACTGAAGGGTAGTTTTGGAATTACACCAGAATTTCCATATCTTCCGGGTAGACATGACACGTTGCTAGACGTCAATCTTGTCTTGTGGGTTGATCAAATTAAATGGTTTAATTGGATCACTAATTAGGAGGAGTCCTAATTGACTGACTCGAGTTAGCTCGATTTGACCTAAATCGATTAGAATGAGTTCTGATCAAATTAGGTCAACTCGCACTCGGACCCACTGCTGGCTAAGTATGGAACCCAATGGGTCACACACTTAGAACAGATAATCAAGGTTTTAATTTGGAATTAAATCACGTTTGCAGATGAACACACTAGCATGTGTTGCAAACCATGGCTTCTACTTGAATCGGATTCGAGTTAGGGTTCCGATTTGGTCTTTTTTAGATCCAAATTCCTTCCGGTTTGAATCTAATTAAAGATTCAAGACTTTGGGTTAATAGTAGGCTAGCAATTGGGCTAACCTAAGAGGCTAAACCCCTTTCCCACATCGCCTAAGCCCTTTCCTCTCTTTTCCCACGCGCGCGCGCAAGGAGAAGAGTCCACGCGCGCGTGGACTCTCTAAGCGGCGTTTCTGCGTGAGAAAAAGAGAGGAAGTCGGCGACTTTTGGCTAATGAGGCGTGGATCATAGTCCACCTAGGCGTGGACTCTTCAAAATAAAAATTACCGTGAAAAACAAAAGAAAAAAAACACCGAAGGGGCGCGACTCTTCTTTCTGCGCGCCCCTTCTGTGTTTTTCACGATCCTTCTTCGCGCCTTCCCATCCCAAAGGCCGTGAGATTAATCCCAAGGGCCGTGAGATAGAGAGAGAGGACGTGAGAAGGGAGAGAGGGACGTGAGAGGATGATTTTAGATGAGAAGGCGCCTCTCTGTCGCCTATTTAAGAAGAAGGCTTCACCGTAAAAATCATTCTATATTTTCTACGGCGAAGCCTTGCTTCTTTTTCCCTCTCCCTCTCCAGAAGATTGTTTCCCCCTCCTCTCTTTCCTCTTTGATTCCTTTACAGAGCCTAGGCTCTGTCGAATCTCAGAACAGAAGGAGAGTCAGAGAGAGAAACTCTCCGACGGTAAAGGAAGAAGGCGCCTCTTCTTTCTTTCTTTCTTACATTAAGACAATTTTGTCTTAATTTTCTTCTCCCTCCAAGACAACCTTGTCTCATTTTAGGACAAGGGCTTATTCTTAAGACAAGAGTGTCTTAAGGGGCCAAAGTTGCTAAAAACTAGGAGAAGGGTAAGAGAGAAGGTTTAGTCCCAGTTTGGCTAGAGGAGTCCTAGCCAAAAGCCCATATATCAAGTTCTTGGGGTAGAACTTGATTGGAAGGAACCCAATTAAGGAGTCACTGTCTTGATCATCTGCCCGTGTGGATCACCATCGGAGGGCGGACAAGTGGATGCCTGGTGTGTTCAAAAGGTTACTCAATTTGGAGTTTATTTCTACATCAGACTGGATATAGCGATCTGAGGTTAGTATCTAAACTATGTTTAAATTTGGACATGCATGTAGTCATAGTTTTAATTGCTAATAAGGAGATTTTGGGATTAGGGTTCGGACCTGATTTCATAAAATTTTGAAATCCACGTTTCCGCACTGATTCCTGAACCCATCAGTAGCTCTTGATGGAGACTCTTCAAGCCTTTCTCTTGGAATCTTTTGGACCTCACTAAATGCCAAATACTTGAAAGTTGGATTCCTCAAAGATGGAAAGCTTTTGGCTAAGGAATCTCTTGGTTTTCTCACTCTTTTTGGCTTGGAATTGATTGAAGGCTTTGTACTTTCACTCTAATCTTTTTCACTTTGTCTCCTTGTCTTTTTTGAAGTTTGGTGGAGGTTAAATACCTCATTCAAGCTGAAACAACTCCACAAGACCGTTAGAATAAAAAATATGGCCGTTTATGGTCGTTAGAAATCAAACCAAAAGTTTAGAAAAACTAGCCGTTATGCCATGAGTCGACCTCATGAGTCGACCTCTGGATCAAGTGTCGACCTCATGAGTCGACCTCCAGTTTATCTTAGGCAAAAATCCAGAAAATCGTAGTTCTGTCCAGTTTGAATTCTCAGGCTATGAGTCGACCTCTGGTGTCGACCTCTGGACAGGTGTTGACCTCTGGTGGTCGACCTCTGGAGCGTGCCTCTGAAATTTTGCCATGCCGGCCTTGCTAAACTTTTCTTTTCTTCATGAGGCGACCTCTGGTGGTCGACCTTTGACAAGGTGTCGACCTCTGGTGGTCGACCTCTGATCTGAAATTTTCTGAAACTCTAGAGAGGTGCGTGCCATGCTTGAGTTTCTCTAAGCCTTTGTTTCTTTTGTCAATTACTTCTTAATAGGAAGGTCCAATATGAGAAATTTGATCTTGTTTAAGGTAGAAGAGCTCTTTTCCAAAATCAGGCAAGCTTGGTTTCATCATTGTACTCTTAGTACTCTTTTTGAATAACCTAAGTCCTGAATCTTTATCTTGAGATGAAACATTAGTCCAAACATATACTCAACCTTTTGTTAATCATCAAAACTAAGGAGCCAAAGCCAACAATCTCCCCCTTTTTGATGATGACAAAACCTTGAGTATATATGCAATTAAGTCCAAAAGCAAAATATAGCAATAATAAAAATTTTCAAAGAATCCTTACATGCATGAGTATACCATAAAAATTTTACTTTTCATCTACTTTTTTTTGTAAGAACATTCTCAAGAGTCAAAAAGATTTTACTTTTCATTTACTTTTTTCTTTTTGTGAAAACATTTTCATAAGTCAAAAGGATAAGAAACATAGAAGTTTTACTCATAAGAGTCATATATACTTTACTATACTCTATTCCATGAAAGAGTCATAAGAATCATAAGAACCATATATACATACTATATATACATATTCTACTCATAAGAAAGAGTCAAGAGAATCTCATATATACTTTACTTATATTCTACTCCCCCTTTTTGTCAAGAATCAAAAAGTCCATTTTTTTGTAGTGAAAGATATATTAAGGAAACTTATGTTCCATTACAATGGAGTACTTAGTTGCATAAAATACATGCTCCCCCTCAATTTGTGCATTCGAGATAACAAAAACATTCTAACTTGAGGGTTTAAAAAGATAAATGCTAAGAGCTGGTATCAGACAGTAAAATATCACAATGTAGATAAGTGTATAAATGTATTCAGTTACAAAATTGCTTACATAGTAAGCACAAAACACTGATACATCAGATCATACAAAGCAAACTAAGTACAACATACATCAAGT
Source organism: Areca catechu (assembly GCA_021397845.1). Taxonomy (NCBI): domain Eukaryota; kingdom Viridiplantae; phylum Streptophyta; class Magnoliopsida; order Arecales; family Arecaceae; genus Areca; species Areca catechu. The sequence goes on along the minus strand of CM038040.1, from coordinate 130,407,840 downwards.
AAATCTATGAGGCTACTCCTCATCAGAAGGTATATCAAAAGAGATAGGAGCCGAGATCCTAGATGAGGATTTTGGAGTCCTATGAGTGAGACTCCGAGTCCTCAGAGAGGGATCAAACCTAGGGGTAGTCCTACGAGATCTATAGGTCCGAGGAAAAGGCTCCACAAGTGTCCTAACAGAAGCAGTAGCAGAAGGAGTAGATGGATCAGTATGCTGAGTAGACTGAGCTGGAGTGTGCCTGCTGACTAGCTCATAAGCAGTGGGATCATCAATATCTGTCTCTGTATGCTCATCTCTATCATCTGGAATCCCTGTAATAGTCTCAAAAAGTGACTCAATAAACTCAGTATCTACTGGCACATCTGTAGCTGGAGGATCTGTAATGGGAAGATCAGTAGAAGGAGGATCAGTAGAAGGGGGAATCTCTGGAATCGAATCTGCAGGTGGAACATCAGAGCTACCTGCTCCAGGCTGATCTCCATCACTGACACGGTATCCACTGGAGCCATCATCATCATCATCATCAGAATATGGAGGAGATACTGTCGGATCTACAATCCCTGGTGGCAATGCTAATCTCAGTAGGCTGAGGATCTGTCGAAATCCTGCATCTACACTAGCTGAGAGAGCTCCAATACGCATATCTGTGTGGATCCGCAGACCATGTAGCTCCTGTCGTACACCAGCAATCTCTGTCCGGACCTCTGAAATGTGATCAGTCACTCTCTGCTCAAAGTCCGATATCCTCGCTGTAGTCCTCCGTGGTGTAGCAGTAGCAGTAGGTGCTGGAGCTGATGAGGGTGGTGGCGTGAATGGCTCAGGCTCCGCAGTCTCTGACTCTGGTGCTGGGCGAGGAGGTGTACCATGATCAGTAGGCTCTAAAGGCCCTGCCTCAGCTGCTCGGATCTCATCCTCCTCATCTGGCTCCTAGCCAGACTCTCGTCACACCCAACGGTCACCAATCAGTCGAAATCCCATCCTATGCAGGGATTTCTCTCCATATGTATCAGTATGCTGCAGCTGACTGAAAGGTATACCATCAAATGAAACTCCATGCTCCCTGAATAGCTGTGTTAGCCCCATACCATATGGCTGAACTAGTCTCCTGTGAGATGCTGCCTCACCCATCTGCTGAAGCATGATCCTGGGAAGGTTGATGGGAGTCCGCTGTCTCAGGGACACCATCAACACCAACTCACGCTCAGTGATAAAGTCAAATCTCCCACTCTTCGGAATCAAGATACGGGCGATGATATGATGCAGCACTCTCATCTCCAGTGAAAGCTGGTTAGCGGCTACTATGGAAATGCCGCAACATCTTCACGCTCTAGAATACATCTGAAGGCATGCTCTCTGTCGCTGATCGAAGTGGCAGCTGTGCCATGAACTGGAATCCTCTAAACACGACTGATGACCTCCGGTGTCACTGGAATCTCGATCCCACGTACAGTAGCTGACCATCCAATGCCATCAGTGGCCATGGATGCATAGAACTCCCTGATGAGGTCTGGGTAGAATCTCTCAGTCATCGTGCAGAAGTGAACCAGACCTGCATCTCTCAGCACATCTCCTATAAAAAAGTGATGCTGATCCCAGAAAGGTATGTCCACATGTCTCCCACTCGCAATGCTCTTCCATACTAAGCTGGCTGGCACTGGTGCAGGTGGCTCGGGGTCGGCTCATGCTCATGTCTGACCTTTCTTCGTCACTCAGTGCTACCTTGGCCTTGTTCCATTCTCCTTTTCCTTACTGCCAAGTGCTTTCTTGGACCCATATGGAAGGAAGAGGGGTAAATTAGGGAGAAGTAGGATAAAGCAAGGCTAAGAGGAAAGGAACCAAGAAAAGAGAGGAGAAGAGAGGTTCACGGTTTGAGAAAAAGAGGAAATGGTGAAATGGTGAGATAGGGTTTGTGAAAATGGAGAAAATCGAGAGTAAATGGAGAAAATGCAAGAAACGGAGGAAGGAAATAAGTGATTTCAATTGAAAAACAACCGAGATTTGAGGGTAGATAGAGGCAAAAGCTTTCAGTTGTCCAAAACCAAGAACACGGTCAAAAATGGTTTGGTTCAAAAGAAAACAAGATGAGAGGAGAAGATTACCCAAAAAGATGAAGGAGAGGGTTGGAAATCCACTGTTTAGAGCTTTAGGGAAGTTGGAGGGGGACCACACGAAGGAGAAATGGAAAGAAATGGAGAAAATGTGGCTTGCGGACGGGTTTTAAAAAAGTAGATTTCCGTTCAAGTGTCGACCTCTAAAAATTTTCAGGGGTCGACCTCAAGTGTCGACCTCCGAAAACCTTAGGGGTCGACCTCAAGTGTCGACCTCCGAAAATTAAAGTGTCGACCTCCAACAATAAATTAGCCAAAATAAAATTCTGTAAATTTAAAAAAATTGATAAAATTTAGAAAAATAACCTTTAAACATATTTAAGAATTTATAAATCATTTTTGAGGAATTTTTGATGAAAATTGAAGAGTTTCAAGCAAAAGGATCAATGACTCCCAGTTCTCTTCTGATCATACAAAATCTATCTTCATTCAATGGTTTTGTGAATATATCAGCCAATTGATAATCAGTACAAATAAATTCTAACAACACATTAGAGTTTTGAACGTGATCTCTTATGAAGTGATGTCTTATTTCAATATGTTTGCTTCTTGAATGTTGTACAGGATTTTTCGTTAAATTGATTGCACTAGTATTATCACATCTTATGGGTGTCTTAGTTAGTTTGATGCCAAAGTCCTCGAGTTGTTGTTTGATCCATAGAATCTGAGCACAACAGCTTCCAGCTGCTATATATTTGGCTTCCACCGTAGATAGAGCAACCGAATTCTGTTTCTTGCTGCTCCATGAAATCAAATTAACTCCTAGGAATTGATAAGTTCCACTAGTACTTTTACGATCAAGTTTACACCCAGCAAAATCAGCATCAGAATATGCAATTAATTCACATGATGACTCTCTAGAGTACCAAAGACCAATTTCAATTGACCCAGATAAGTATCTAAATATACGTTTTACAGCTAAGAGATGTGATTCTTTAGGAGCAGACTGAAAACGTGCACACATACAAACACTAAACATTATATCCGGTCTACTGGCAGTTAGATATAGCAATGAACCAATCATGCCTCTATATAATTTTTGGTCTACTGATTTACCACATTCATCTTTGTCTAATTTACATGAAGAGCTCATAGGGGTACCTATTGGTTTGGTAGTCTCCATCCCAAACTTTTTCAATATTTCCCTTGTGTACTTGGCTTGGTTGATGGAGATCCCCTCTTTGGTTTGCTTAATTTGGAGTCTGAGGAAGAAGTTGAGTTCTCCCATCATGCTCATCTCGAACTCACTCTGTATTAACTTTGCAAATTCTTGACAAAGACATTCGTTAGTAGCACCAAAAATAATATCATCTACATAGATTTGTACTACAAAGAGATCATCATTTTTCCTTTTCAAAAATAATGTATTATCTACATTACCTCTAGAAAAATCATTCTTCATCAAAAATGAACTTAATCTATCATACCAAGCTCTAGGAGCTTGCTTTAAACCATACAATGCTTTATGCAATTTAAAAACATGGTTAGGAAATTCATGATTTTCAAAACCAGGAGGTTGTTCAACATAAACTTCCTCTTCAATAAATCCATTTAAAAAAGCACTTTTAACATCCATTTGAAATAACTTGAAATCCATAAAACAAGCAAAAGCAAGTAAAAGTCTAATTGCTTCTAGCCTAGCAACAGGAGCAAAGGTTTCATCAAAGTCGATCCCTTCTTCCTGGTTGTAGCCTTTAGCAACAAGTCTAGCTTTGTTTCTAGTTACAATACCATGTTCATCAAGTTTATTTCTAAAAACCCATTTTGTGCCAATTACAGAAACATTAAGGGGTCTTTCAGTTAAAGTCCAAACGTTATTTCTTTTAAATTGATTTAGTTCATCTTGCATAGCATTAATCCAGTTACAATCTTTTTCAGCTTCTTCAATTGACTTAGGCTCTATCTGAGATACAAAAGCTAAATAATCATAAATATTTCTAATAAAGAGCGTGTACTTACTCCCTTTGACGGATCACCAATAATTAGCTCTTTGGGGTGTCTGTGTGCATACCTCCACTCTTTAGGTAAAGGTTTTGGTGAAGTTGTATTGATCTCTTGAGTTTGATCTTCATTTTCTTGATCATCATCTCCTTTGGGCTCATCTTCATTGATTGTTAAATGTTCAAGCTTCTTTGTACTTGTTTCATCATCAATAGAATCTTCTTTTCTAGAAGATTTTTCGTTAGATTCATCAAACACTATGTGAATTGATTCTTTAACCAGAAGAGTTCTTCTGTTGAAGATCCTGTATGCCTTGCTAGAAGTAGAGTATCCTAAGAAGATACCCTCATCTGACTTGGCATCAAATTTATTGATATTGTCTTTGCCATTGTTTAATATGAAACAGCGGCAACCAAATACACGAAAATACTTAAGATTCGGTTTTCGATTTTTCCAAAGCTCATATGGTGTTTTCTTCAAAATAGGTCGAATTAAAACACGATTTGAAATGTAACAGGAAGTATTAATGGCTTCTGCCCAAAAATATCTAGGTAAATCGTTTTCGCAAAGCATTGTGCGTGCCATTTCTTCAAGTGTCCTGTTCTTTCTTTTTACCACCCCATTTTGTTAAGGTGTCCTAGGTGTAGAAAAATTATGACTAATGCCATTTTCATTATAAAAAGCTTCAAAATCATGATTGTCAAATTCAGTTCCATGATCACTACGCAAAGAAACAATAGTGAGATCTTTTTCATTTGAAACCCTTTTATGAAATTTAACAAAAGCTGAAAACGTTTCATCTTTATGAGCTAAAAACATTACCCAAGTAAATCATGAGTAATCATCTACAATTACTAGCCCATATTTTTTACCTCCCAAACTAGTTGTTCTGGTTGGTCCAAAGAGGTCCATATGCAATAATTCAAGGGGTCTAGTAGTAGATACTACTCTTTTAGGTTTGAAAGTAGATTTAGTTTGTTTTCCAAATTGACATGCAGCACAAATCTTATCTTTTTCAAATGCGAGTTTTGGCAATTCTTTTACAAGATTCTTTTTGCTTAATTTTGAAATAACTGCATACTAGCATGCCCTAGCCTACGATGCCAAAGCCAACTAGTTTCACTTGCCTTGGCTTCCCTAGCCACTAGGCATTGACCACTTTCCATGGCTAGATCATCAAGATCAACCATGTAAATGTTTCCATGCCTATGACCAGTGAACTTGATGCCATCAACATCTAGACTAGATACCATGCACAAAGATGATTCAAAAATTATTTTAAAACCCTTATCACAAAATTGACTAATGCTAAAAAGATTATGCTTCAAGCCATCAATAAATAATACATTATCTACATAAGCATTAGGGGTGATATGGATTTTACCAATTCCGACGATTTTGCCTTTTCCATTATCACCAAAAGTAACGTTTCCACCATCAATAGTTGCTAGTGATGAGAATTGCTTCACATCCCCAGTCATGTGCCTTGAGCAACCATTATCCAGATACCACATTCTTCTTTTATTTTTGGTTGCAAGGCACACCTGCAAAAATTAATCAAGTTGAAACTTTAGGTACCCAAGTCATCTTGGATCCTTTAGGGTTAGTCAAATTGGTTCCTTTTGGAACCCAAATCTTTCCAAAGGTATTTAATTTTCTTTTATTACAAATATATGATTTATGTCCTAATTTACCACATGCATAGTAGGTAATATTAGAAGATGCAGGTATGAAAAAATTTTTGTAAAGTTTTTGCTGATTGTGTGGCTTAAATCCAAGTCCAGCTTTGTTAAACATTGCATGTTGACTATTTAAAAGCATGCTTAATTTTTCTGAACTAAAAGTAAACTTTTCTACAAAAGGTTTTACTTTTTCTAACTCTTCTTTGTAATTCTTGTTTTGAAGCAATAGTTCTTTGTTTTGTTTTTCAATTTTCTCATTAGTTTTAAGACTTCTATTATTTTTCAAAGAATCATTTTCTTTTGAAAGATTATCCTTATCATTTTTCAAGGTCTTTACATGTTCAGTTAATTTCTTGTTTTCTTGAATTAAATCTTCAATTTCATTGAAAACTTCTCTGAATTTTTGGTAAGCTCAAGATTTAGCTTTCTTAATTTCTTATTTTTCAGTTTTAATTTTTCATATTCCATAACTAAATCATCAAAAGCATCATGCAATTCATTGAAAGTAAGTTCAATTTCAGGTTCAGAATTTACCTCATTATCTTCATTGGCCATGAAACACAGGTTGGCGACTACCTGCTGCTCTTCATCGCTGCTGGAGTCCTCACTCTCACTCCAGGTAGCCATCATGGCTTTCTTTCTCAACATCCTTCGACTCTTTTTAAGCAAAGGGCAATCTGTTTTATAATGTCCAGGCTTCTTGCACTCGAAGCAGATGGGTGGATCCCTTTCTTTTTCTTTCTCTTTTTCTTTATTGTGATCACCTTTTTGTGGCCTTTTCTTGTAGAAGCCCTTCTTCTTTCTCATGAATCTTTTGAATTTTCTTGTAATGAGGGCTGTCTCATCATCATCAGCTTCTTCTTCCGATTCATCACTTGACTCTTCCTTTGTAGTGGACTTGAAGGCTATGGCTTTCTTTTTCTTGTCATTGTCCACTGTCTTCTGCTTTAGTGAAAGCTCGTAAGTCATCAGTGATCCAAGAAGCTGCTCAAGAGGTAGAGTATTGACATCCTTGGCTTCTTCTATGGCTGTTACCTTCGCATCCCATGAAGCCGGAAGAGACCTGAGAAGTTTGTTAACCAGTTCACCATTAGATATAATTTTTCCCAAACTCCTCATACCATTTACTGTATTTGTAAATCTAGTATACATTTCACTGATACTTTCAGTTGGTTCCATCCTGAACATCTCATACGTATGAATGAGCATGTTCACCTTTGTGGTCTTCACTTGGTGTGTACCCTCATGGGTAACCTCAAGTGTATCCCAATTTCTTTGGCGGAAATACAATTTGATATTCTGTTAAATTCACTTGGGTCAAGTGCACAGAATAACAAATTCATCGCCTTAGCATTTAACTCAGCTTGTTTGATGTCATTGTCATCCCATTCTTCTTCAGATTTTGGGGTGATAATGCCATTAACCAAGTGAGTGGGCTGATGAGGCCCTTTAGTAATTACTCTCCATATATGATAATTACAGCTTGTAAATAAATACGCATACGAGTTTTCCAGTATGTGTAGTTTGTGCCATTAAAGAAAGGAGGGTGATTTGATGCTTGTCCTTCAACTACACCCATTCCAATTGGGGCGGCCATGATCTTTCACTCAAGATCGTTGGACCTACAAGAGAGTACCGGTGCTCTGATACCACTTGTTGCCCAGATATGGTGCCCAAGAGGGGGGGTGAATTGGGTATTTTAAAAATTAAAGCAATATATGTGCTATCAAGTTCAAAGGTGAAGAGTGATAGTGCTCAAGTAATTGTGCAACGGAAGCAATGAAATAAAACAACAATTAAAGAGCAAAAGAAGATAAAGAGTAAAGCAATGCAAACACACAAGAAGTATAGTGGTTCGGTGCACCTAGCACCTACATCCACTCCCCAAGCTCCACTTGGGAATTTCCACTATAATCTTTAGATTACAGCCGACTTGTTTTACCAGGCTCACAAGTCAAAACCTTACACACTTGTTTTGGCTTCGGGCTTACAAGCAACCCTAGTTGGTTTTATCAATTGGCTCACCAACAAACCTCACACACTTATTTTGGCTTCGGGCTTACAAGCAACCCTAGTTGGTTTTATCAATTGGCTCACCAACAAACCTCACACTAGTTTCAAATTCCCTTGAAACTAGCCTAAGACAAAAAGAATATGAATACAATGAATAAAACAAGACAAACTCCTTTTGAGCAAAAAGTAATTCGATGTAGCTCTTGATGGAGACTCTTCAAGCCTTTCTCTTGGAATCTTTTAGACCTCACTAAATGCCAAATACTTGAAAGTTGGATTCCTCAAAGATGGAAAGCTTTTGGCTAAGGAATCTCTTAGTTTTCTCACTCTTTTTGGCTTGGAATTGATTGAAGGCTTTGTACTTTCACTCTAATCTTTTTTACTTTGTCTCCTTGTCTTTTTTGAAGTTTGGTGGAGGTTAAATACCTCATTCAAGCTGGAACAACTCCACAAGACCGTTAGAATAAAAAATATGGCTATTTATGGCCGTTAGAAATCAAATCAAAAGTTCAGAAAAACTAGCCGTTATGCCATGAGTCGACCTCATGAGTCGACCTCTGGATCAAGTGTCGACCTCATGAGTCGACCTCCAGTTTATTTTAGGCAAAAATCTAGAAAACCGTAGTTCTGCCCAGTTTGAATTCTCAGGCTATGAGTCGACCTCTGGTGTCGACCTCTGGACAGGTGTTGACCTCTGGTGGTCGACCTCTGGAGCGTGCCACTGAAATTTTGCCGTGCCGGCCTTGCTGAACTTTTCTTTTCTTCATGAGTCGACCTCTGGTGGTCGACCTTTGACAAGGTGTCGACCTCTGGTGGTCGACCTTTGACAAGGTGTCGACCTCTGGTGGTCGACCTCTAATCTGAAATTTTCTGAAACTCTAGAGAGGTGCGTGCCATGCTTGAGTTTCTCTAAGCCTTTGTTTCTTTTGTCAATTACTTCTTAACAGGAAGGTCCAATATAAGAAATTTGATCTTGTTTAAGGTAGAAGAGCTCTTTTCCAAAATCAGGCAAGCTTGGTTTCATCATTGTACTCTTAGTACTCTTTTTGAATAACCTAAGTCCTGAAACTTTATCTTGAGATGAAACATTAGTCCAAACATATACTCAACCTTTTGTTAATCATCAAAACTAAGGAGCCAAAGCCAACAGTTTCACATTCTCCTTCCATTAAAATAATTTCATCCTCAAAATTTATTTAGTTGAGACTTCAACTTTGGAAGTACCCAACTCTCCTATTATCCCCAAGCTCCAAATTAGTTTTCCTTTCATAGTACTTTTCTTATAAGATCATGTCATCTAATAGCTCAATCCATGCCATCCATAATCTACATTGAGTTTCCCTTGATCTCTTTCACTTTAATATTAAAGAATCAATATTTCTAACTAGCTATAATTAATTTAAAGCCACCACACTTCTGCTGCATACTTCAATATAAATTATCAAATCCTCTAGTTTCTTTAGATCAATTTTTGACAATGATACCACTTTATATTAGAATCTAAACAAAATCTAACCTTCAAAAATTTTAAATAATACAAGGTCAAAATTATTAATTTTTGTTGTCCTTACTAGGCCTTAAGTATATCACATCAAATTTAAACCTTGATCTATTTTCTATGTTTAAAGCTTTTGCATAAATTTACCTTCCTTTCAAGACATCAATAATTCTAGTTCAAGTCCAAACTATTTATGATTTCATTGATAATTTAGTTAGGTAATCTAGATCAACTTGTTTCTTGAAAAGTTAATATTAACTCTAACAAAGTAAAAGACTCTAAGTCAATGTCATTATGAGTAGGATTGATCATGTTATTACTATTTTACTTTGATTCTTAACATCAATTGACAACCATTTGAAATTTTGCCCCTCATAAGATAAACTCATATAAGTCTCCTAATACCTATTTCTTCTCCCATTGCAAAATCAATAATAAGGTAATCTAAATCTTCTCATAGATCTTAAATTTGACTTGGAGATTAACATACCCAATAATCTCTAATAAATATATGGAAGATCAAGTAATCTAATCCAAAACTGCTAACATAAGCTATCAAAGATTTTACCAAGATGTGCATACCGTGTCCACATAATATAAATTAATCCGGTAATAGCAAATTGCAAATCTATGCATTATCCCAAACATATTTTTTATTACATATTTTCAATAATAATCCATATACAGATGCGTCGAGAAATTATCCTTTTTAATATCATTAACTCTTTCATAACTTACACTCTAAACATCTTCTTACAATAGTTTCAAAATTTATAATCAAATAATTAATAACAAAACTAGCATACTATCATGATTTGCGTCTATATCAAGTTTAGATTTCAAAATTATTCAATTAATAATTGAATATATATATTCAGCATAACATAATAAACTATACTTCTAGGCCAACACTTCTGAAGCTCGATCAAACTCATTTATCAAGGATATAAACACATCTTATCCAGCTCTTTAATATCCATAATATGTTTACTTATCATGATCAAATAGTATAAATTATGCAGCCCTTTATACTCATCCTAGATTGATCTCACTACTTATATTAGAGACAAAAATCATGTTCCTCTTTGGCACTAATCATAAGCCAGATATTTTGCACAATACCTAGGGATTAGAAATTCAAACTTCGAATCCATTCTTGCAACTTTTATCATATCCCAACTAATCATAATACTAAGTTCAAATACCTCTTAAGTCATAGTCCGTAGTGATCACAATCTAAATTTCAATATCACTCAAATCATATCCTAATCACTTATATCATAGTCCCAAATAATCATAACCAAAGCTTCAATATCTCTCATATTATGTCCTAATCACTTATGTCATAATCCTAAGTAATCATAACTTAAGTTTTGATATCATTCTGTCATGTCCTAATAACCATCATGTTAATTTCTAGTCACTTATATCACAGTTCCAAGTGATTATAACCTAAGCTTTGATATCATTAAATCTATCATGCCTTAACCTGAGGCCCAAGCTAGGTGTATGATAGACGGTTGCATATTCTTAAGATTTAATTTTATCGAATATGCAAGGCCTATCTTTTAACTTTCAAATCCTTCAAAATACTAGAATAATAATTGATGTGGTGGGATCGCTGACGTAAAACCCATATCAGACCTAGTCAGATGCCATGTCAAACATTTCTCTTCGGACTCCTTCGCCAGGTGGCTCCCTCGAGGTCGAGATGCCCTGGTCGAAGTCGAGCACCTGCTCTCTCCGGACTCCTTCACCAGGCGGCTCCCTCGAGGTCGAGATGCCCTAACTGAAGTCGAGCTCAGTTTCTCTTTAGACTCCTTCGCCAAGTGGCTCTCTCGAGGTCGAGATGCCCTGGTCAAAGTCGAGCTCCTGCTCTCTCCGGACTCTTTCGCTAGGCGGCTCCCTCGAGGTCGAGACGCCCTGGTCGAAGTCAAGTTTCGTTTCTCTTTGGACTCCTTCACCGGGTGGCTCCCTCGAGGTCGAGAAACCCTGGCCGATGTCGAGCTCTTGCTCTCTTCGGACTCCTTCACCAGAAGGCTCCCTCGAGGTCGAGATGCCCTGGCCGAAGTTGAGCTCCGTTTCTCTTTGGACTCCTTCACCAAGCGACTCCCTCGAGATCGAGACATCCTGGCCGAAGTTGAGCTCCTGCTCTCTTCGGAATCCTTTGTCAGGCGACTCCCTCAAGCTTGAGATGCCTTGACCGAAGTCGAGCTCCTACTCTCTTCAAACTCCTTCGCTGGGTGGCTCCCTCGAGGTCGAGACTCCCTGGCCGAAGTCAAGTTTCTCCTCCCTGTGTTGGCCCCACTTCAGACAAAGGGACCGGCAATTATGCTACGGTGATAAGTCACCCAAGGACTATGGAGGGCCACCCATCAGGTCGCAATAACTACCCCAGCTACCACTTACACCGAAGGGGAAGGGGTCCCCCAGATCAAGATGCTACGCTCCCGATCGACCATTTGTGCCACCTAAAAGAAGAAGTCAACCCAGAAGATTCAAATCCAGGGAGTGGCTGCCCCCCGATCAAGGCTCTACCAGGTTTCTCAAAATTGAGCAACAAGAGGGAGGGTTAGAGCACACGGTGTAGCCCCTTATCACAAATAAGAAAAGGCACCTCGTGCATGGCACGGGACGTCGCCGCACGTGCTTGCAAGCAAGGGGAGGATCCCAAGGTAAGCGGCATGCAGCCGTCCTGGCTTAAGAGGGTTCTCCAAGGTTCTAAGAAAAAGGTAAGTCACAAACAGGAGAAAGGGGTAGCATACAAGAGAATTACCGAGAGGCCAAGTGCCTTAGGCTATCAGAGACTCACCAGAAGAGTCTTGATGGACATAGCCATCTAGCCCGAACTCTCCTCAGCTGCCACTTTCCTCGCTCTATTTTCAACTCATTCACACTCTCAAACTACATAGTTTTCTCCTCCTAGCATGGAGTCCATCTATGGGGCTCGACCAGGAGGATCTATTCTCCTGAATCGCCACTGACTTGAGCATTGGAGTGCCCCCACTGGAACCACTGGCCTGGGTCTCCTCTATTTTACAGGACTGGACACGCGAGCAGGATCCCGAGCGATGAGTGTGCGGTTCGAGGTTGTCAACAGCTATAGGCCACGGCGGTCGGGGCGGCAACATTAATAATAATAGTGAATCCGATTTCATGACCACTAAACATAAGAATAAATCAAACTCATCAAAACTTTCTCCAATTCCTGAGCTCCTCACAGCATGACCCCAAGCCCCAACTACTTCGTAGCATCTGAAAAAGGAAAAAAATATAATGAGCCACACGAGCCCAATAGGTTATCATAATCTCTAGTTCATAAAGTATAAAATTTAATGATTATTCATAAATATAAATCAATAAAATAAGTCAAATCAATCAATATAAAATTTTTATAAGGTATAATTAACATAAAGTTTTATAATGCACTGTTGACAATAATAAATTTTCAAAACAAAACAACTAAGGATGTTCATTCATTCCCACTTAACACTTATAGTCCCTTTGAGCACGGCCACAATTAGCCTATGACTAGCCCCTAAGTGACTAAATCCTAACTACATATACCATCTATCGGCATTGTACTAGTGATCTCCCTACTAAAGATCCTGAAGGAACTAGCTATGTATCACACAAGATAATATGCATTCTCAGCATGTACTGGTGATCCCTCGCTGGCTAGGCCCAGAAAGAAACTAGCTCCTGACTATACATGCCATCCATCGGTCACGTACCAATGATCACTCCACTGGAGGCCCAAAGGAGACTAGAGCTAACTTGTATGCTTATAGTTGGACTAGAGAGCATAACAATCAACCAATAATACATTTTTCAAAGCAATTTAATACAATCATTTTTAAAATAAATGCATGTTTAACTCGATATTTTGCCAAAACATGCCTTGCATAGCATATATAAAGTACTCATTTGAATAACTTAATAGTAATTAAATTTTTAAATCAAATTAAACATAGTAAAATATAACAAGGATAAAGATAACTTATTAAAAATTGATTCTATCAGGAACATATGACTCAAACCTACATCCAGTCGATGGGGATCTATTTAGGCTCGATTTAGATATCCATTTAGATTTAGTCGATGGGAATCAGGTTAATCAACAAGAAAATAGTCTAAATGCCTAATCAAATTTTTTTACAAAATTTATTTATTTATTTATACTCTTTTTCCTCTCTCGTCTCTCTCTCCTCATCTTCTCTCTCTCCTCTTCTCTTTCTTCTCTCTCCACTATTCTCTTCTCCCTTCTTTCTCTCTCCTCTTATCTCTCCTCTTTCTTTCTCCTCTTCCTTTATTCTTTTCCCTCTCTTCTTTCTCTCTCCTCTTCTCTCCTCTCTCTCCTCTTTCTCTCTTCTCTCTCTCCTCTTCTCTCTCATATTTCTTTCTTTTCTTTCCTTTTTTTTTCTCTTCTCTTCTTTTTCCGTTCCTTTCTTCTTCTCTCTTGGCTTGGCCCAACTGATCTCCCATGATCCAGCAAACTGAGGAAGGGGAAGGAGGGGGTTTTCAAGGTGATGCCTCGATGGAGCATAACTAGACAGAGAGGGTTGGGCAGTGCTATCGACGACAATGAATTTTGGTGACTATAGTAGCCGAAGAATCCAAGCGATGGCTCATGAGGAAGGAGGAAGGCCTTGGATGGTGGGGCTAGACTTCGTCAGTCTGACGATGATCGAAGAGAAGGAAGAGGGTGGTGGATGCCTTGGTTCTTCGATCAATAGAGGTGATGAGGGGTGGAATTTAAAGGAGAGCCATCTTGCGATGGGTTTGCTTGGCTGATCAGGAGTCCTGCCCCTCCACGTTGCTTTATTGGCCGACTCCCATTTTTCCACAACATCGATCTCTGACTCCTTAGGCGAGCTTTGCACTCGGTTAAGTAGGGGAATGAAATCCCCTATTTCGATGAGCAATAATTTTTTTTGCTTACGAGCTGAAGTCCATTGGGTCTACTAACTTCGACCTATGGGTTTCATAAATCCCCTCTTACCTTTTTACAAAATTTCATGGGATAATGAAATATCGTTATAGAGGTGGCCTTTTTTGAAAGGCATAACAAACTCCACTAAGATGGCAAGACTTGTCTCCTAAGATCTCGTCCATTTGCATCTTTCTATTATAGTAGCAGGATCTGCTGGGATCTTGTCAACCATGATATGTGTCTGGTTAGCTGTGATCGCATAAGTCATTGGCTACTCAGACATCATGGATCCCGAATAGAAGAGGGACTTAGCCCCTATACTAGAGCATGCTGACTTGGTTCACTAGGCCAACTAGTTGGTCCCGAGTAGGTAGTCAACAAATATGCTAGGGGACACCAAGCTAGTCAGACTCGAGGGATCACTTCTACTTGGATTAAAAGCAGCTACTCAGTCTAGGAGGGATCAGCAACTCAATCAACTCCATGTCAGTCCTTTCTTAAGGGTGTAGTTGATGCCGATGTCCCTTCCTAGTTGGTAGCTTGGTCACTCCGAGCCAGGCATTCAGGTCCACCATGGTTGGTGGTCTAGCAAGTTCTAGAGGCCAAGTTAGCAATTCCACATCAAATGCCCCCTACTCCTATGTCCAAAAAGCTCCATGCCTCCATTGTTTCTGGGTGAGGAGAGTAGTTGGCTCCTCGAACTCAGGGGCTGGATGAATCCAGTTGCTATGTAGTTATTTACTGGCTCCTTTAGGAAACCGTCACCAGCTATCAAATCATTTAAGTCATAGGAGAGAGAAGGCCATGGTAATGCTCTAGAGTGCTATGCAGTTACTCTCCATAGTGGTAGGCGGCTTGCATGTCTTCTCTCGACCGATAGGGTGATGAAACATGGCTTGGAAGTGATGATTTGAAATGATTCACACACATCCCTAAGGGCCAAGCATTGATTGGTGAGGGAAGGCTTTAAAGTGGTGTGCACGTTCAATCGGGTGCATCGGCACCAGATCTAGGAGCACATGTCAAATGGGGTTTGATATCTAACCATAGAACTTGGTTTAAGAGGGGTTCTTTGCTACTATTACAAGGATTGCCATCTTACCAAGCCATAGAGAGAGAGAGGAGAGAGAGCTCCAAACCAAGATCGCCCCTCAAGAGTTTCCTCCCCTAGTAGGTTGATCCTTTATCCCTCTTATTCTTCTCCTTCACCCATCTTTTGCTAGGGAGAAATAAAACTTATGTTATATTAGCTAGTAGTGGTATAGACTTAGGAGGTACAAATATCTAAAATTAATCATGTGTGAAAGGGTAGATGGACATTTATCATTATTTTGAAGATATTAATTATTGATTATTTATTTGATAAATTGTTGCCTTGCATTTTTTCTTGGACTAAAAATTTTCCGGAGACTTGTCTGGCAACCAGTTGGGAGTCAGTAAAGACTTTTAAACTTTGCACACCCAGCTCGCCGGAGATGTTTAGGCCCGCGAGGAGTGCGTCGTACTTCACCTGGTTGTTCGTTACAACGAACTTGAAGCAGAGAGTGCATTCTGTCACAACCCCGTCACTGTTGGCGAGAATGAGACCTGCTCCACTTCCGCCGGAGTTGGATGCGCGCGCCATCCATGTGAAGGATCCAGGGCTCCTCCTCTGGTCCAAGCTCAGTTTGACGCTTTGCTATCATCTGCTCTAGCTCCTCGATGATGATGTAGAACAAATAAGATGATGCGATGCGGAAGTAAATTAAGACTAAATTTTTTTTTTTTTTTTTTGTGTTTTGTTAGAAGTTGGCTTAACTTAAAAACAAGGCTAACTAATATTGAAAGAAAATATGCACTGAAAGAAAGCATAATTCAAAAGAGTAGATTATCAGTGTAATAAAGAAGTAGGATCGCTGGGGATTGAGAAACCCCCAAACCTAGGGTTTTCTCCTCTTTCAAGAAACAGACGAAGAGAGAAGAGAAGGTTTTATACCTGACTGTGATATCTCTCTTTGCTTCAATTGAAGGACACTCTCGAGCATATTGTAGGATCCTTGGAGACGGGGTATCTTCGCAATGGATCCTTAGATTGTAGTCCTATGGCAAGGTTGGCCTTCTTCTCTTACTCTGGATCTGGAAAGGATGAAGAACAAGATAAGGATGTAAGAAACTCAAGGAAGAGACCTTTACCTCGGATAGCTCGGACTGCTCGAACTTTGAAGATGAGGGAAGAGTATGGAGGTGGCGATGGAAGATGGAGTGGATTTAGGGTTTGGCTGGTAGGGCGGCGGCTTGCAGATGAAAAGGACCTAGGGCTTGATATAGTGGAAGTTGGCTTGGAGAAAGAGATGGCGGCCTTGAATGAAGTGGGAATAGGGTTTAGGAATTTGGGTGTTGGCGGCTAGGGATGAAAGAGGGGCAGGGTTTTGGTAACTTTGGAGATCTCTCACCTTCTCAAGGCTCTAATGGAACCCGGATTTACTCCCTCACGGAGCTCAACACTCAAAGAAGTGCGGAAGAAGAGAACACAAGGTTGCTCAACACAAGAAAAGATTTTATTTAATCATTCTTTAAAATCAAAAGATTACATAAGGGTCCAATATATAGACCTTGCAAGAGAAACAAAATTACACTACTTTCCATGTGGGACTAAACATTCATCCTAAGCATGAAAAACCTTCCCTTGATCGACCAGACTTTTTTCCTTGGAGTGGGCGGCCTCAAATGCAAGGTGATGGCTTCATATGGCAGGTATGTGGGGCACCTCCTAGTTCTTCTCCTTAAGTCATGGGTTTTCCTTCCATGACTTGCTCTTTCTTGGAAGAAAATACTCATCTCCTAGTCTTTCTCCTTAAGTCATGGGTTTTCCTTCCATGACTTGCTCTTTCTTGGAAGAAAATACTCATCTCCTAGTCTTTCTCCTTAAGTCATGGGTTTTCCTTCCATGACTTGCTCTTTCTTGGAAGAAAATACTCATCTCCTAGTCTTTCTCCCCAAGACTAGGCTCCTTCCATTCTTAGCCAGGTACTTTAGGCAGGTGTGGGCAC
The DNA here is from genome assembly GCA_021397845.1 of Areca catechu. Classification (NCBI taxonomy): domain Eukaryota; kingdom Viridiplantae; phylum Streptophyta; class Magnoliopsida; order Arecales; family Arecaceae; genus Areca; species Areca catechu. The sequence goes on along the minus strand of CM038040.1, from coordinate 130,390,636 downwards.
CTACCTTTAAGTCCTCTCCAAGAAAAACCCCCTGCTTCTTTAGCTTGGTTACTTTTGGCAGCTTGTGGGCACCTTCCTTGACTTCTCCTAAGAAAATTTTCTTGCTCTCATGGGTGTGGGGACCAGGGACACTGGGATGAAATGTGGCTCCAACTGGTCTTGGGAGTGTGGCTGGGAGTGTGGCGTCCACTTGCATTTGGCCTTGGAAGAAAAAAATGATGCCCTAGGGAATGGCGCCAACCAGAACTTGACTTGGACTTAGACTTAGTCAACATGACTCAACAAAATGAAATGCAGACTCAAAGAAATAAAATAATCTGGTTGACTAGGTCAACCCTTATTACAAACCCTAATCTTTGGGCAAGGTCATTCAGAGATCCAGATGGAACCCTGAAGTCTTCTTTTGATTCTGGTGCCCGCACCAATTCTCCCAGGGTGGGAGGAACTCGACCGTATCGAGTAAGGCTCAAGTTGGCTCTGGTATCTCTCCAAGATATCTGGATCCAGCTCTTGTAATTCATCTCGAGAGATCCAAGAGTCATCAGAATCTGGCCTTCCTTGCCAGCGGACCAGGTTTCTTTGGTATTCTCGATTACGAGTAGAGATAACCTGATCGTCCAGGATCTTTTCAATCTATTCTTTCCTCACTGGCCAGTTTGTTGGTGGACACACAGGGTTGGGTTCACTCTCAAGAACAGGATTAGGCTCAAAAGGCTCACTGGGAATCACAGCTGGCTCTCTATACTCTACTAGGTCTGTAGTGTTGAAAGTTGGGCTAATGCCTAGTTCTGGAGGCAACTCGAGCACATAGGCATTGGATCCTACTCTCTTCACCAGTCTAAATGGTCCAGCTCCTCTAGCATGTACTTTCTAACGGTTCCAGGAGGAAACCGTTCAGGCCTTAACCCTAATCATTACATAGTCCCTCAACAAAAGTTTTGACTCGCCTTTGAAAATCAGCCAACTTCTTATAACTTTCATTACTTAAATTTATTTGGCATGAATTTCTTTATGCAAGTCTTTATATGCTGTGCAAAAACTCAGTAGACTCAGAGACTCGTGTGTGGACTGGTAAAGGGGCTAGGTCAAGTGGAGGAAGGTGGACTGGCAGATCTCGGGAAAAATCCTCAAATTCTTCTAACAAAGGCCTAACTTCCTGAGGAGGCTCTGAGGGTATAGGAGTCCTAAGTTCCTAGCAGTCAACATCCAAATGGGTGAACCACTAGGAATTTCTTGTTCTAGATCCTTAGCACTAATTAGTTTCACTCCAGTCTTCATCTCTTTGACCTTATGGGGTCCTTAGCTAACCTTGTCCTTAGGATGGCAAGAATGGATGTGATCTTTTTCCCATTAAAACTAAAGACACAGGTATGGATTTTCCTAAGAGGGTGGCTCATGATCATGTAACCAAGGTCTCCCAAGAATTATAATGCTCACCTCCATGGGTAAGAAATCACACCAAATCTTCTCTTGATAGGATTGCATCTGGATTTGGACCTGACATCTAGACTGGATGGGTATAGAGGTAGAGTCTACCCAAGAAACCTTATAGGGGTTAGGTTGGGGGACTGGGGTAAGCCTAACATTTTGACAGTGCTAGCAGAAATGGCATTCACATAGCTCCCACTATCTATGATGATCTTACATACCTTATCCCCTAATTTAAGGAAAGTCTGTAGGATGTTAGTCCTACGCCAATCCTCCTGAACTCTACTATGGGAAGGATGAATCTCACAACTCCTACTGGTCAGACTCTGTGGGTTCCTCCTCTCCTTCATAACTCATCAACCAAGTTCATTCCGGCCTCATAAACTTCTTCTTCAAATTCCTCATTGGGCCCAAAATTCTCTTCCTCTCCTCTTTCTATGTAAAGGGATCTACGTGGGCACTGGCAAAGCAAAATGACCTACCCTATGGCACTTTAAAACAGGCTACGACTGTACACTGGCTGGATAGTGACTTGGTTTCTGACACTTAAACCAGGTGATATACTAGAACTAGGGGTTCTTTGGGTGTCAGGTGCCTTACCTTTGTCCATGGGCCTAGGGGTGGGAATACCCTGAAAAGGTTTGCTAGGGGTACTGGCTAGGTCCATTTCTTGGGATTGGGGCACTAACCCTAGAAGGTATAGGTCCTCTCTGAAATTTCTCAGTGTTCAGTGCAATCTGATAGGCTTGGTCTAGGTCAGTAACCTCTCTCAGAAACAACTCCCTCTTAATGTCTTCCCTAAGTCCAGCCCTAAATCCAGACCAAATGACCTCATGGGCTTCACTCACACATCTCATCAAGTACTCATCAAAGGTGGCTATGTAGTCTGAGACAGATCGGTTCCCTGGTTTCAAGGTTTGCCATTGGTCTAACAGATTCTGCTGGTATGAAATGGGTAGGTACTTATCTCTAAGCTTCTCTTTCATACCCTGCCAAGTGGTTTATGGGCTCAACATTTCGTCTCCTAGTGGTTAGCTCAATGTTCCCCCAGTATAACCTAGCTTGATGCACTAACTTCATCTTGGCAAACTTGAACTTCCTTTCCTCAGACATGGTATACAACTCAAAGTACTGGTCTATCTCACCCTCCTAATCAGAATACACCTTAGGGTTAAGCTACCATCAAAAGTGGGTGCATCTAATTTTATGTTCCGGATGAACCTATCATCTCTATCTTCAGGCTCTGGGTCAGGCCTCCTATGATTAGGTTCAGGATCTCTATATAAAGGTCTTCTAGCTCCTGGTGTGGGTGAGGTGAGGCACATTAAAATCTGGGTCAGGAGTCCAATTCTGATGTCTAGGTTCTTCAAGTACTTAGACTCGATCCCTAAGCTGGTAAGATCCTCACGGACTTGATCCCTAAAACTGGGCAACAGTATCAGTCATATCCTGACTCAATTGGTCATACTTTCAGTAAGAGTTCTAATCATGGCCTCTAAATCAGGTTGTGTTTGACCAGGTTGGTAGGGTACTCCATTCCGGGTGGACATGATGATGCAAGCAAGCACACCAAATGAGACTCGACTGAAATGACTACGGGCTAACTAGACCTAGACCCAAACTAGATGCCCAATCAGAGTGGCAAGCTAGCCTGTAGTAACTCGAAACTCAGCCAGGCAGGTATAAGGGGAGTGTTAGGTCCTAGTTGCCAATCCTAGACACCAATCAGTGATTGGCCAGGTAGGCGGACCAGCCTAAAGCCCTTCGGGATAGAATCCTTGAACCACCATTCTAGACATTGATTACAAAGCACCACAGAGTAACTAGACAAACTGACTCAACACTAGCCTAGACCCGACCAGTTGGTGTCCCTAGCCCACTAGGGCAAATTAGGTCTAATTAATTTTAAGATTAAAGGCTTAGGTTCGAATGCACGGGAGGTGGTTTTGGGCTAAGGAAAAGGTCTCAATTCTTCCCTTATGTTGCAACTTCGGTGCCCTTAAGATAGATTCAATTTATGCACACTCAAATAAAAAACAGCTTGCAAAAATAAAAAAGCAGAATAGCAGTAAAATTGATCTCAGAAAATCTACAGAAATTAATAAATCTTGAAAATTTTAGGTAAATTACATTCAATTTATTTGTTCCAGAAAAATAAGAATTACTTAATAGAATTTTTTGCAGGGAGAAACAATTCGAATAACAAGATAGTTACTGGCAGAAAATAGAACGTGTGTCCCGTTTACAATCCCTGCCTAGAAGTTATAACCCAGCGGCACCCCTACACACCCTAGGAGCCCCCGTGGAATGGGAGGAAAAGGCTTGCATCTCACTTGTTCCTAGGACCGGACGACCAGGGGAGTCTACTCCAGGCAGCAGCAAAAGTAAAAGCAACGAAAAAAATAATCACAAGCAAGAACCTAGATAGGGCTCTGATACCAAAAATGATGCAGAACAATAAGATGATGCGATGCGGAAGTAAATTAAGACTTTTTTTTTTTTTTTTGTTTTGTTAGAAGTTGGCTTGACTTAAAAACAAGGCTAACTAATATTGAAAGAAAATATGCACTGAAAGAAAGCACAATTCAAAAGAGTAGATTATCAGAGTAATAAAGTAGGATCGCTGGGGATTGAGAAACCCCAGACCTAGGGTTTACTCTTCTTTCAAGAAATAGACGAAGAGAGAAGAGAAGGTTTTATACCTGACTGTGATATCTCTCTTTGCTTCAATTGAAGGACACTCTCGAGTAGATTGTAGGATCCTTGGAGACGGGGTATCTTCGCAATGGATCCTCAGATTGTAGTCCTATGGCAAGGTTGGCCTTCTTCGCATACTTGGATCTGGAAAAGGATGAAGAACAAGATAAGGATGTAAGAAACTAAGGAGAGACCTTTACCTTGGATAGCTCCGAACTGCTCGAACTTTGAAGATGAGGGAAGAGTATGGAGGTGGCGTGGAAGATGGAGTCGATTTAGGGTTTGGCTGGTAGGGCGGCGGCTTGCAGAGATGAAAAGGACCTAGGGTTGATATAGTGGACGGTGGCTTGGAGAAGGAGATGGCAGCCTTGAATGAAGTGGGAATACGGTTTAGGAATTTAGGTGTTGGTAGCTAGGATGATGAAAGGAAATTAGGGTTGGCGGCCAGGGATGAAAGCGGGGCAGGGTTTGGTAACTTTGGAGATCTCTCACCTCCTCAAGGCTCCAATGGAACCCGGATTTACTCCCTCACGGAGCTCAACACTCAAAGAAGTGCGGAAGAAGAGAACACAAGGTTGCTCAACACAAGAAAAGATTTCATTTACTCATTCTTTAAAATCAAAAGATTACTTCAGGGTCCAATATATAGACCTTGCAAAGAGAAACAAATTACACTACTTCCCATGTGGAAATAAACATTCATCCTAAGCATGAAAAACCTTCCCTTGACCAACCAGGTTCTTTCCTGGAGTGGGCATCCTCAAATGCAAGGTGATGGCTTCATATGGCAGGTATGTGGGGCACCTCCTAGTTCTTCTCCTTAAGTCAGGGTTTTCCTTCCATGACTTGCTCTTTCTTGGAAGAAAATACTCATCTCCTAGTCTTTCTCCTTAAGTCATGGTTTTCCTTCCATGACTTGCTCTTTTTGGAAGAAAATACTCATCTCCCCAAGACTAGGCTCCTCCATTCATAGCCAGGTACTTTAGGCAGGTATGGGTGCCTACCTTGAAGTCCTTTCCAAGAAAAATCCCCTACTCCTTTAGCTTGGTTACTTTTGGCATTTGTGGCGCCTTCCTTGACTTCTCTTAAGAAAATTTCTTGCTCTCTTGGGCATGGGACCAGGACACTGGGATGAAATATGGCACCAACTGGTCCTTGGAGTGTGGCTGGGAGTGTGGCGTCCACTTGCATTTGGCCTTGGAAGAAAAAAATGATGCCCTAGGGAATGGCACCAACCAGGACTCTGACTGGACTTAGATGAGTCAACATGACTCAACAAAATGAAATGCAGACTCAAAGAAATAAAATAATCTGGTTGACCAAGTCAACCCTTATTACAAACCTTAATCTTTGGCAAGGTCATTCAGAGATCCAGATGGAACCCTGAAGTCTTCTTTTGATTCTCGTGCCCGCACCAGATGAGTCCTGTGCATTCGACCATGAAGTCGGCTAGGACCTGGGCCTTCTGCGACGACCTCGATCGATACGCTAGGTCGAACTTGCTCAGCGTCAGGGATACTTGGCCAGCCTCCCAGACATAATCAAGCTGATTAGTTGATCATTCGTTGTCTAGGAAAAGTGGTTCATGATCGGTAAAGAGGAGTGGTTTTTAATTGGTTATGTTGACTGACCTGGCCAATTTTATTGGTGTCTAGGAAAGCAACGGGGGAAACTCCCACTACTCTCCCACTTACCTGGCCGATAAGATTAACTTAATTCTTGATTGATATGCTTAGTGTAATATTCCACTACATTAGACTTTCATTCATGCTAGGTCATATTATGTTATGATCTGTATTAGGTTGTTGTGTACACCAAGGCTATTATGGTAACTAACATAATTTTGGACTGGTGCATTTGATGCTTATGGCATGATTTAATATAATACTTTGTTGTGAACACACAAGGATATTATTATTACAATCATGACTATAAGGAATGAAGGGTCTTAACTAAAAAATATTATAGTTTGTTGTGCACACACTATGTTATTAATATTTAGAGGCCAGGTTTTGTTGAGAATTGTATGAGATACAATTGGAAAGAGTTTTCCTACCTTTGAACTTATAAAAGATTTGTTGTGTGCACACAGGTCTTCTTATAAGGAATTAGGATCTCAACCCCACTAAGAAAACCCATTAGGGTTTCTTGATCATCATATAGAGGGTTATGATGCTTGATAAAATAGTGGGAGACATAATTAAGTTAAAGTCCTAATTTATTATGTTTGTCAACATTGGTTGTTTGCTTATGTTAGTTCTTTGTTAATGTAGATTAAATGGCCTCTTACTCTCACTCGTATTATACTTGATGCCAATAAAATGACTCGACCAAACTATGTTGACTGGTTGAGAAACCTAAAGATAGTACTCAGTAGGAAAAACTTTCTTACATTCTTGATACCCCTACCTTGGAACCTTTAGGGGAAGATGCCTCGCAAGTGGAAAAGACCACATACAAGATGTGGCAAAATGACTCACTCACTATCACTATATCATGCTTACCTCTATGACCAATGAGTTGTAGAGGCAACATGATAGCATGGACACTAACTCCATACTGCTCAATCTAAAAGAGCTATATGGAGAAATAGTCAAACTGCTAGATATGAGATAGCTAAGTAGTTGTTCCATGCGCGAGAATGACAGAAGGTACATCCGTACAAGACCATGTACTGATGGTTATTGACCTGATCACTCGATTAAGTCAATTGGATTTTGTTATGGATAGGGAGTTGAATCAGGATTCGATCCTGCAGTCACTCCCGGAGTCATTTTCACAGTTTGTTCTTAATTATCATATGAACAAACTTAACACTTCCTTGCCTGAGCTGTTAAACATGTTAAAAAATAGCAGAGAGCCCATTTAAAGAAAAATAAGGCTCCACTTCTTCTTGTGGATGGGATCAACAAGAAGAAGTCAGGCAGAAAAGGGTTCCAAGAGGAGATTGAAGCCAAAAAGGGGCATCAAGAAGAAGAAAGGAAAGAAGGCCTCCAGACAGATGACCTGCTTTCACTATGGCAAGCCGGGTCATTGGAGAGGAACTGCAAGGCTTACCTTGCAGGTGTGGAAGCCTGGTGGATCGGATGCACCAAAAGGTATGAAAGAAGTTCATACTATTTTGTCATTGGATTCTTCCATTTCAAATACATGGGTATTGGATACGCCTGTGGTCATAATATCTGCAAATCATTGCATGGGCTGCAGAGGCTTAGAGTATTAAAGGAAGGAGACTTCGAGCTCTACGGTGCTGGATAAGAGTCCATCCAAGCAGAGGCCGTAGGGACTTATCTTGAAGTTACCTTCGGAAAAGATTTTAGAGCTGAGAGATGTTACTATAAGCCTAAGGTCATTAGAAATATCATATCTGTACCCTTGTTACTTAGACAAGGTTATACTATGAATGTGATGAGCAATGGTTGCTCAATCAACTTTTTTAATGAATTATATGTTGTGGCATATTTGCAATAGTCTTTTAACTCTATCCACTAATGACAATATACTTCATGTAAGTAACAAACGAAGAGAGATGATGTAAACAATACTTTACTCTGCATTGTCGGCTAGGACATATTAGTGAGACTAGGATTAGCAAGTTATACAAGGAAAAATTTTCTTAATCCGTATGATTATGAATCATTAGGAACTTGTGAATCATGTCTCATGGGTAAAATAGCCAAGACTCCATTTAGTGGACATAAAGAAAGGACAACTGAGTTATTAGGACTCATACATACAGATGTATGTGGGCCTATGACAACTCAGGCCAAGGGTGGATACTCTTATTCATCACGTTTACTGATGATTTTCAAGGTACGGATTGTGTATCTTATGAAACATAAGTCCGAAGCCTTTGATAAATTTTTAGAGTATCAAAGTATGGTAGAAAAAATAAATGGGGAAAAGTATTAAAATCCTTCGATCAGCTCGAGAAGGTGATACTTATCCACCGAGTTTCTCGATCACCTTACAAAAAAGGGGATTATCTCTGAATGGACCCCTCCTTACATACCACAATTAAATGGTGTTGCTGAAAGGAGGAATCGTACCTTATTAGATATGGTACGGTCCATGATGTGCTTCACAGAGTTACTTGTTTCCTTCTGGGGATATGCCTTGGAAACCATGGCTAATATCTTAAATAGAGTACCATCTAAATCTATCTCTAGCACTCCATATGAGATATGGAGGTGTAAGAAACCCAATCTTAAGTATCTTAAGATATGGGGATGTCCAGCCTATGTCAAAAAAAAATTTGGACATAAGCTAGATGCTAGAGCAGATAAGTGTCTATTTGTAGGATATCCTAAAGATAGTATAGGATATCTGTTCTACCACCCTACTAAACAAAAAGTTTTGTCAGTAGGCATGCCACTTTTATAGAGAAAGAGTTCATCCTACAAAAGGGCAGTGGGAGAAATATTGAACTTGAAAAAGTTCAACAAATAGATACATCTCAATCAATGATAAAATAGTTAGTATATAACCAGAACACACCACTCCTATCCATAGGTCTGATAGGGTGCATCATGCACCTGAGAGGTATGAGTTCATTATTGAAATAATGAAGCCTGGATCATTGAAAATGATGAACCTCTAACCTATACGGATGCTGTCATGAGTAGGGACTCAGACAGATGGCTGGAAGCATGAGATCCAAAATGGACTCCATGTATGTCAACCAAGTGTGGACTTTGGTTGATGCACCAGAGGGTGTTAACCCTATTGGATGCAAATGGATCTATAAGAAAAAGATTGGGGCAGATTGATTGGGCATCAGGGTTTGACTTGAGCCCTTCAAACTTCGGGGGATCTCTGATTAGGGTTCTGTGTTTATCGAGTCCTGTAATAAGGCTGTCAGCCTCTAGTTTATATTGCTTAAATGGAGTATGTACCTCGACCATCGGGTCGAGCTGAGTCTTGTAATAAGTCGGGCCGAGTCTAAGCCCATGAAGTCTTAGTGGTTCAAAAGTTAAGTCTCTTTTAAGCCTAACAAGGCAAGGAGACATGTCAGCTCAGGGCCACTTATCTGTTTATGTGGCGCACAGAAGTGATGACATGTGGTTTGTTTTGGGCACCCAGAAAGGGACCACTCACATGATCCATGCCCCCTCCCCTCTCCTCTTCAAGCTCTCTTCCAATCTAGGAGGATGGGCGGTCATGGAAAGAAGTTTCAAATCCCTTGATGCATGCCTCCACTCAAGACTCCTTCCATAAAGAAGTCAAGCAAGAAAGGCATCCTCCATTCTCCAAGTGGAAAGAAGTTTCAAATCCCTTGATGCATGCCTTCACTCAAGCCTTCTTCCATAAAGAAGTTAAGCAAGAAAGGCATGATCCCTTGATGAAGTTAAGCAAGAAAGGCATGGTGAAGACATCAAGCCTCAACCAAGCCTTCTACCAAAATAAGCCATGCAAGGAAGGAAGGTCAAAGACCAATCCTCCTCTCCAAGCCTCCAATCATGCCACGCCTAGGATTATTCCCATTTGGTCGGCCTTGAATCAAGCCAAGAAAAGTCAAAGTGGGACAAATCCCTCCAAGCTAGCCTCACTTCATGTTTTTACCAAAACCAAGCAAGCAAAGAAGGAAGTCCAAGGAGCAACTCCTCCACTCCAAGCCAGATCATGCCATACCAAGCTGGTCGGCCAAGAAGAAATCTCTCCAAAGCTTGGGCGCCACTTTCAAATTGAGTTGTATTTTGGTTCAAATTTTGAATGGGTTTTCTTTTGAATTTGAATGTCTTTGGGTACCTATTTAAAAGACCCAAACCCCTCTTGTAACAGTTAGTGAATGAATACAAAAAAAAAAATTTCGAGTGTTTCTTCTCCAATCCTGTCTCCCTAGACTAGGTTATGAGTGAGTGAAACTCTTCCTTCATCCCAAGGATGTCGAGTGGTGTGAGGCCAATTCCTTACCTGAGGGCGTCGAGTGGTGTGAGGCCACATTCCTTCGCCTGAGAGCGTCGAGTGGTGGGAGGCCACAATTCCTTCATCCTCCGGGACGTCGCGGGATGCGAGGCCCCCAGTTATCAACTTCGATTTCGGACTCCAGTAGGATCCGGGCTCAAAGCCCTATTTCTCTACCCTAACCCTATTTCAACTTCAACACTTCTCATCTCTTCGCTAACCATTTTCTCTTGCTGCCTACAGGTCTTCCTCGGTGCTACGGACATCGAAGATGGGTCGTCTTGCCATCACGGCCACATGATCGGGAACCGGCGCATCCACGGACGTTATTGCTCAGACATCCAGGCCACATCCGTCGAGTGGAGCGATCTCTGCACCAGGCGCTTCAGAATTTGAAAGGTTTGCATCCCCATCTCCTAGGTAGGTATTGGGTGTATCGAGCTAGTCCTAATCCCGAGGTTCCTTAATCTCAGGGTCCTGGGTCTATCATTTCTTAGGGATTGATCTGCTAGCATAGACCTCTTTTCTTCAGTTTTCCTAGGTTCTCTTTGCTTGGAATGGGAACGAACCAAAGATAAAACACTAAAAAGAAAACAAGAATATAACCACCTTTGCATCATCCATGTTAGCATCATCACCTCATCCTTTTTTTGCAATCATAGATGGCCAAGTCAAAACTTATAAAGCCAGATTAGTGGCTAAGGGTTCAGACAAAAACAGGGAATAGATTATGATGAAAACATTTTCCTATTACCATGCTCAAATCTATTCGGATCATGCTTGCTATAGCAGCATATTATGATTATGAAATCTGGCAGATGGATGTGAAAACCACTTCCTTAATGGTTTCCTTGAGGAAGAGGTCTATATGTTACAGCCAAAAGGTTTTGTCTTGGAGACTAAACCTAATCAGGTATGTAGGCTAAAGAAATCCATTTATAGATTAAGGCAAGCATCCAGGAGTTGGAACATCTGATTTGAAGACAGTCAAGAGTTTGACTTTATCAAAATGAGGATGAACCTTGTGTGTACAAGAAGACTAGTGGGAGTACCATAGTTTTCTTGGTCTGTATGTGGATGACATACTCCTCATTGGGAATGATATTCCAATGTTACAATCAGTCAAGGTATGGTTATCTAAACAGCTTTCCTTGAAAGACTTGGGAGAAACATCCTATATACTGGGTATCAAGATCTATAGAGATTGATCTAGGAGGATGCTAGGCTTATCGCAGTCTAGGTACATGAAGTGACCAGTGCTAAGAGATTTAGCATGGAGGGAAGTAAAAGAGGTTACTTGCCCATTGGTCTGGCATACATCTTTCTAAGAAGATGTCTCCTAAGACACCTGAAGAAAGAAATAGAATGAGTTCTATACCTTATGCTTCAACTGTAGGATCTATAATGTATGCTATATTATGTACCAGGCCTGATGTGGCATATGCCTAGGTATAGCCAGCAGATTTCAGGCTAATCCAGGAGAGGATCACTGGAAGGCTGTGAAAAATATTCTTAAGTACTGAGAAGGACTAAGGATATTTTTCTGATATACAAAGGATCTGATCTTAAACTGGAAGCTTATTCAGATTCTAGTTTTCAATCGGATCCAGATGATAGCAAATCTATTTCAAGGTATGTTTTTTACCCTAAATGGAGGAGCTGTAAGCTGGAAGAGTTCTAAACAATAGACTGTAGCTGACTCGACAACTGAGGTAGAATACATTGCTATTAGTGAAGCTGCCAAGGAAGCTGTCTGGATGAAGAAGTTTATCTCAGAGTTGGGCGTTGTTCCAAAGATTGAAGGTCCAGTACCACTTTACTGTGATAATACTGGAGCCGTCGCTCAAGCTAAGGAACCTAGAGCTCATCACAAATCAAAGCACATTCTAAGACGCTTCCATCTCGTTCGAGAGATTGTTGAAAGACAAGAAGTCTGCATTAAAAGAGTAAAAATGAAGAACAACATTGCAGACCCGTTCACTAAGGCTCTACCACAGTGGGAGTTTGATCACCACCTCGTGTATGGGGTTAAAATTTAAAGGCGATTGGCTTTAGTGCAAGTGGTAGATTGAAAGGATTATGCCCTAAAAGCCAATCGAAATGTTGTATTTCGATGGGATTTTCTTTTATATCCCAAACCATTGTATTGACATTATCAATTAATAAAGCATTTTTATTTTCATCATATGCTATGTCTTAATTTTATTAAGATATGATGAACCCCATAGATTAGGGCTATGGTTCTAGGGTTATGATGAGATCATACCAGTGAGACCTAAAGCCTTAAAACCCTAATCTAGAATATTCCTGGTCGAGGGATATTGAGTAGGGGATCAATGTTTCCAGTAAGACCAGCACATTTTATGTATGCTTGGTGAAGAGGGTGACTGATCTTACAGTCACTTGTGTTGACACTAATACTAGGATAGGGTGCTCATTAGAGAATGAGTTCACTGAATGGATCCAGCTTAGAACATCTAATGGAACCTTATCTGTTTGTCAATAGATAGTTCTCATAGTGGGAGTAGTGCATGTGGTCTTTTGACCTGAGACTGCCATGATATCTTGTATGCATGAATCCATACTTTGGTTCACACTCAATCATGACACTGAGTCATGCATGGGGTGATACTGGGTATGGTGGATTGCGTATGGAGGTTATGAGTAGGTCAAAAAGGAATCGATCATCCCTAGTAAGAGGGAAGCGCATCCAGATGATTTCAATCAAATAAAGATTTGGGAAATCTTTGATCAAAGTATGAACATTAGAAATAGCTTCTAATGGTTCATTAATGAATTATCATTATCAGATTGAGCAAGGAATGAATATGAAATTGGATTTGACAAGTAACCATATCCATAGTCATATTCAGGGTGCAAGTAGATCGAAGGACTGAATTGCCCGGTAACTCACCACTGAAGGGTATTTTGGTAAATCCATCAAAATTCTCATCTTCCGGGTAGGCATGACACGTTGCTAGACATCAATATTGTCTTGTAGGTCTTCATGAACTAATTGATTTGGTTTCATGAGTCAATTCGATGTGTGATTCGAATGGACAATTAGGTGAGCCATTTGATCTAATTAGGTCAATCAGGTTCGATCGGATCGAATCAGCAAACCTAAACGACTGCTGGCTAGATGTGAAACCTAATGGGTCACACACAATAGAGACTTGGCCAAGGAAGTCATTATGATTTAATTAGGGTCATAGGATTTAATTGGTTAGCCGGATTACATACTAGCATATGTAGGCTAACCAAATTCCTAAACCAATTGGATTGGGTCCGATTGCTTGCTAATTGGGCTAACCTAATTATGGAAACCTAAATTAGGTTGAGTCCTAAGTGGGGTAAGCCTAATCAGAGCTAAATTTGATTTTAATTTGGATTTAAGGGCATTTAGGTGCCATACATGAAGAGTCCCAATGGCATGGGACTCTTGGTACCTAAATTATACCTTAACTTCAAAAGGGCACAGAATGAGCTATAGATCTCTGATTTGAATATAACTTATTTGGTCAAAAAGGAGATTTTATGCTCTTCCAATGATAACCATATTGCCTATGTTTTTACTGGTCAACATTCTTTGAGATTTGCATGGAAGAAGGATGGCGCACGCGGAGCATGAAGGGTCGCAACTCCTCATGTGGCACGCTGTTCTGATGGAGAGCCCTTCTACTATCAGGACTTCATGATCTCTGATGTTTGGAGATTGAAGAGGCACCTCTTGGCTTCTAGGAACGGTAATTGACATGTGGCAAGTGAGAATTCATCCAGATAAAAGAAGGGATGCGAATAAGACCTTCAGTGCATGAATGGGCTTATTAGATAGATTTTCAAGCCAGATAACTTCTCTTCGGTCTTGAAAAATCATATCTGATAAGTTGATGGGAGGACATATCACACGCCCTCTTGTATCTATAAATAGGGGGTGGTGAAATGAGTCTGATAATGAAGAATTCCACCGAAGCACTATTCTGAGTGTCTCTCTCTCCCTCCTTCTTTTTTATGACAAGACTTGTCTTGTTAAGACAATGTCTTTTCTACTAGGACAAGGCTTTGTTTTAGGACATAATCCTAAGGGGTCCTAGAGGAGGGTTTTCTCTAAAACCAAGAGTGGTTAGGAGAGTGTCCTTAGTGCCCTACAGTAGGACAGGGTGTCCTATAGTGGTCAATAGACCAAAGGTTGTCGAAGGAGTTCCACTTCTCCAAGCAACTTGAAGAAAGAGTTCTTCTTGGTCCGAGTTTCGTGTGGATCACCGTTGGAGGGCGAACGTTGTGGTGCCTGGTGGAGAAGAAGGCTGAATCAGGGTTTTCTTCATCGGATTGATACTAGCAGTTCAGGTTGGTGCCTAAACTCTAGTTTATTATATATGCATGTTTGTATGTTTTAATTCTAGTAAGGAGGTCTTGGATTAAGGGTTTGGTAGTGATTCATAATAAAATTTTAAAATCTCCGCCCTGGTCACCAAAATCCTTACATAGGCCTCATCCCTGAAATCCATTCTTATCTTCTATTATACCCGATCAACCTAGAACCTTCTTCTTACTTTCTATCTAATCAGACTAACCCTGAACCAACCTCTTTTTTCTACCATTTTCAGAAACTTTTTCTATTTTCTTACTATTAGGTTGCATTTTATAGGAATTGGCATGATGCATTCATTCATTAAGCATGTCATATTTGCACCTTACTTTAGGACAACCCTATGGCACCTAGTAAGAGTACATAGTAAGTTCTCATGTGCATGTCATGATAGGATCAAACCTAAAAGTCTATAATCTGTTAGGTTTTGTCCCTTAGAGTCCAATAAAATGTCCTTTGATAGGGATGTCTAGTTGAGTCCGTTAGGTATTAGTTGAGTCCAATAAATGCATAGCCTAAATTATATGTCTGCACCTACACTACCCTCTGCACAGCATATGCATATGAAAATTAGTCAAAAGCCAAACATAACTAATGAACTAACTAACAACTTGGCTAATTCAAAAGAGAGATAAAGAATTTTGCAGGGGATTTTGTAGTTGTAAAGAATTTTCTACTCGTGAAGCTGGCCCATCCAAGATAATGAATATCTGTGGACCCAATGCTTACGTATGTGAGATACTACCTGATTTAGGTATTAGCTCCACCTTCATCATTTTAGATCTTATAGAGTCTAGGGAGCCAGCAGTGATACCTAGTGAGCACCTTGAGCCTAACCCTCCTTTTGAGAGAGAACCCACCCCAGAGTGTCCACATACAATTGGCCAAATAGTGAGGAAAAGATCGAGAGAATCTTGGACGATCAAGCCATATGTACTCAAAATCATGGCTATCAGAGGTACTTGGTTCGGTGGCAAGGTCGGCCAGAATCTGAGGACTCGTGGATCACCCGTGAGGATCTGCAGTGCCTTAACCAGAACTACTCGAGCACTATGAGAGCCAAGTTATCCTACAATCGACGGGGTCAAGTTCCTCCCATCCTGGGAGAATTGATGGGGGGCACCATGATCAGACACAGATTACTAGGCCCTATTTGGTTTACCTAGCCATGTGTCAAATTTTGTAATCAACTAGAATTGAGTCATGTAATAAGTTGAGGCTAGTTGATTGTCTTAACCCTCAACCTAGTCCAGTACATTGAGTCCTGTATACCAGTATGAGTCTAGTGTGAGTTCACTTCTTGTACAAAAGAGGAGGCTATACTATTTGGAGTTTTACCAGACCTCTTTCTAAACCCGAAGCAGTTACACCATCTTAGGAGAGCTCAATCGACACCCAGGTGCCTGATTGTGCCCTGATATTTCCGGGTGCCATTTCATATGCCAAATTCCTCCATATGCTTCTAGAATATTCTATATGATAGGAGCCCATGCTTCCCAGGTTATTCCAGTACTCCAGGCCTTAAAATCAAGCCTATGAGCCAAGCCCAAGCCCTTAAGAAGCAAGATTCCAGCAGATTCCCTGGAATATGCCAGCCCATGCGCCCCAACCCTTGGAAGCCCACCTGGACCCTCAAATTTTCGTCCAAGCCCATGAAGAGGTCCTTGCTGCTGCCCCAAGGTCCAAAAATGAATTTTAGGAGTTTGACCAAGTCCAAGCCAAGTTGGGAGAGGAAAGAAGAGAAGACTAGGTCAAAATTCTAACCTAGTTGGGATTTCTAGTCCTTTCAAAATTTTGTATTCTAAACTAGCTAGGAAAGGACTTGTATTCCAATTGGGAAGAGGACATATAACCCTAATGTAACCATGGTTAGTGAGGGCATGGGAAATCTATAAATACCCCACCCTCCCCTCTTGTAAGCATCTCTTTCATATGAATACAACTTGCTAAAATTTTGAGTTATAACCTTGTGTTGGCATTTTGTTTTGGTTTAGGTTGTGTTTTTGTGTTTGGACGAATTCCTTGCTGCCCTAGCATCTTCCACACCCTAACTCACTGTCATCCAAGCCTTCACACGTCCAGAAGGAGTGTCCTGTCGCCAAGCAAGGAGATCTTCAACAAGCTTCAAACAGCCATCTTCTAACCCTAATCTGGTTCCTTTCAACCCATAGTTCCTTTTCTTATTTTTAATTGCTGTTTTGATTAACCCTGATGCTTGTAGGATCCTCGAGGTGCTTCCCCTCCCTGAGGAGGCCTTCTTTGCTTCCCAGACCACCCAGATTTGCCATCATATTCAATGGAGACAAGGCTTCTTCTTCCAGGCTCCGATCAGAGTTGCGAGTGATCCCTGCTGCTACTGAATTCAAGTCTCTAACTAGTAAGAAACCTTCCCAACTCTTATTTTTGATTTAATGAAGAAAAGCTATCATAAACTGGTAGTTTCTCAACTCTCGGGTCTTGGATATTCCATTGGTTTGCATGAGTATGCCTGCAACCTGATGCTCTTGCCCTGCTAGTCTTTCCACTAGTTCTTACTTTATTTTGGGAATCTAGCCTACAAATAAAACTATAAAAATCATAAAAAAAAATTATTTTACTATTTTCATGCATGTTTAGTAGTCTTAGAGTCATCCGTATAAGTTTGGTATCAGAAAGGGTTAGGATAGTTTTTATCTGCATTACAATCACAAACCCTAATTTCAGCATTCTGTCCACTACATTAGGTATCAGATTTGCATCTATTTTTGACCATCTAAAAATTTTATTTTTCTCTAAATTTGCATTAATTGTTCTCTGTTGAATCCTCTATTTTATAAAATTTTAATTAATTTTACAGAAAACCTAAATTATAAAAATTGGCATATTAAAAATCCTAATAGAATCCTGATAATTTCTGCAGCAGTCAAAATAACCTTAGGTTTGCATCATCATATGATTTTTCTCTACATGAAATTTTTTAGATTTCATCAGCACCGTCGATCCTCTATTTCAGATTTTTTGATTTTTTAATGCATCTGGATCTATGTCAACTTCTGCATCATTTGAACCCTATTTTTTTTTATTTTGCTAAATTCTGTATCTTGACTCAACTTAACCAAATCAACTTCCACACACCCCAATCCCAAGCCAAACTTTTTTTACTAACCCTAGTTCACTTAAACTAACTTGACACATCATAATCCATTAAAGAAATATTTTGTTTTCTGGTTGTTTAGATTGCATCAGGGCATCGATTGCCATCATTCTTAACCTAATCTTAAGGGCAATTCTCTATCAGATCAGGGCAGGATTTCATCACCTGTCCTGGGCCCAAAACCACCATCATCATACTAACCCAAGCCTAATTAAAATCAATAGACCTAATTTTCCCTAGTGGGCTAGAAGACATCAACAGGTCGGGTCTGAGCTGTGTGGGCCAACTAGTGCATTTAACCTTTTAATTACTGAAAGTGGTGTCTAAGGCTAGGGGTCCAGAGTCAAATGACCTAAGTGGTGTTGTGGTTTTTAGTTGGGTCCTGCAAAAGCAGGGGGGGCCCCCACACTCCCCACCCTCTACCTGGTAGGGAAGGATTAGCTATTGGGTTAGGTGTATGTTGAGCTGACCCACCCAGTTTCGGCTCTAGGTCTAGGAAATCCTAGATTATACTAACCATTTCTTTCTCTTTTGCATGCTTGGTTGCATCATTTCATTTTGATTGTTTGATTTATTGCATGACCACTAGATTAGGAACCCAATATTAAAAGTATAAATCCCAACCAAACCCAACTATGGATTCCAATTTTGAGGCCATGATGAAGGCCATGAGTGATCAGATTATCTCATAAATGAACTTCAAGCTTGACCAAACCAAAATCAGCTTACCCAAATAGACCGTAGGTTGACCAATACGATGCTAAATGACCAACTGATCCAATCAAGTAATCAAGCGAGCCATAGTTTTGACCAAGTAGGAGACCAATTAGGAACCCTATGCCCCATAAAGTTGAACCCTTGCCCTATAGACCCCAGGAACCTATAGTCCCTAGATATGAAACACCAGTAGTAACCCACTATCCCTTAGTCAACCTGAACCCTATAGGATTGATACCCCTAGATTTGAACCCACAACCTTTAAACCCATAACCCTTGGTTTACCCCCCCGGTTATCCCAGACCCTAGTCAATTTCCATTAGCCAAACCCTCTTACCACTACATGGTTCACCAAGATGACTTAGAAGAAGAAATATATGAGGCTAACCCAAATCTGGTAGAGGAGTATGAGTCTATTGAAGATCTAGAAGAGTACCCTATAGAAGACCCAGAATTAGTTGATTATGACCAAACCAGGTAGAAGCCAGTCCAGTGTTAGTTTGCATCAATAGATACCAAAGTAGGAGACGATCTAGATTTAGTTGAAGTTGTAATGGTAGAGCAGTTAGAGGAAGAGAACCCAAATCCTGTTACTAGAACAACACCTGAGGAAACTTTAAAAGAGAGTCCAGTTGTAGAGACTAGTCCTTTGATTCAAGAACCAGGAGAATTCATTAAGGACCTGATCTCTTTAAACCAGTACCCTCAGGATGAAGTCACTCCATTGACTCCAATTAATCTCTTTCCTGAAATTAATGATCCATTCTTCCATAATGTAGACCCTGTGGGATTAGACCCGGGGATGAATGGAAGATGGCTTTTAAGACTAAGGATGATCTTTTTGAATGGGTAGTGATGACTTTTGGACTTTCTAATGCTTCTAGAACCTTTATGAGGATCATGAACCAAGTCCTGAAAGAATTTACTAGAAAATTCTTGATAAATGAAAAACCAAGTTTCTTGAGATCCAATTTCTCTTTAGTTGCCTTCGTTCACTAGGAACGTCGATCTCCGTGAGGGAGCGCCTTCGCCTTCGGTCATCGAGAGGTGTGAGGCATCAAGTTACCATCACTTCTGCAACTCCATCATTCAACTTCGAATCGGAGCCCATGGGTCCATCCACTCGGGTCCCTAGCAAAAAGACTCCATCCATCACCACATCAATTCTCTTTTGTTCTTCTATTGCTATCTTTTGATGAAACCTAACTCTTCTTCTTTGAATGCTCGCAGGTCCTCCAGGTGCCATGAACATAGAATCGATCTCCTTTGCCTTTGTGACCTTCGGACCGCAAGCCGACGCCTCCGCGGGGTTGAAGGCTTGATCATCTAGGCCACATCCACCAGAGTGAGTGATCTCGGCATCGGGCACTTTGGATCTTTGAGGTTTGCAACCCTAGACTCCTAAGAAGGTATTGTTCTGAGAGCTAAGACCTACGGGGTTTCTCAATCCCGGGGTCCTCTTTTTATCCTTGTTTAGGGGCTAATTCACTTGCTAGTAGTTCTTATCATTATTGAATCCCTAGATCTGCTATTGTCTTATCTTCGGGAATCCAAAAAAAAAAAAGAAATCTTTAAACTTAAAACCCACTAAACCAACAAATCACTTGCATCATTCTTCATCTTCGTATCTAGTTAGTCCCCATCAAGCTCACCTTCGATCTCCATGAGGATCTACATCCTCGGGGCGAGGAGGGGAGTTACCTCTCCTTGAGGACAGGGGCATTCCTCGGTCTCGGCCCCTGCCGGAAGTTCAGAGCTGAAGGACCCTGCTTCTGGGTCCCGGGGGCCTCGGCGGGAGCTGGCTTCCTCTATGGCTTCCGTCGAGCTCCCATCTTGCACGATTGCCTTCTCGACGTGGATGTACTTCTGAGCTCGGAGAAGGAGTTCGGAGTAGGTCTTGGAGGATTTCTTGTCGAGCGAGTAGGTCAGGCGGGAGGTCCTGAGCCCTCGCCTTAGTGCCAGCATGGTGACTGGCTCATTAAGGTTACAAATCTCCAAGGCGGTGACCTTGAAGCGGGCCACGTAGTCACGTAGCAGCTCGCTGTCTGTTGCCGAATGGAGAAGAGGTTATCTACCTCTCGTGGCACCTTTTGATAGGCATCAAAGTGGGCCACAAACCTCCGCTCCAACTGAGCGAAAGAGTTGATGCTCTCAGGCTCGAGGCGGGTGAACCAAACCCGAGCTGCCTTCTGAAGGGTTGCCAGGAAGGCGATATAAAAAAGGGGGTCAGTGGCCTCCTAGACCCTCATAAGGGCCTTATAGCTTTCTAGGTGGTCCAAGGGGTCGGCGGTCCCGTCATAGGGATCCACCTGTGGCATGCAAATCGATTGGGGATCGATCCTCTTGGATCTCTCGGGGAGAAGGGGGGATGTGCATCGTAGCCTGCTGGCTTGTCAGTAGAGCCTTGCAGATTGGCAAAACCAGTGGGACAATTCTGCCAGCTTGCGGTCATGCTCCTCCAGGTGCTTCTCTGCCATGCGCCTGATGGCTTCAATAGTAGAACCTTCTACTGAAGGAGACGCAGAAGGTGACATGAGTGCACAATGTCCATGAAGGGGAGTCTTGTCTTTTCGACCCTGGCGGGATTTGGCCGCTACTCGCTCGAGGGTTAGGGACTGGCTCTCCCCACCAGGAGATCCAGCTGTTATCTCTTCCCCAAAGTTTGGTGGCTACCCCGGTGGTCAGTGAGGGCTCGCGACTGCAAAGGCCTCCCTTAGAAGGAATGCAGACTATCACAGGGTGCTGCAGCTATGTTGGAAATGTGTCTCAAAGCCAATCACCTAGGCTGTAGGCGGTTGAGCTGAGTATTGTACTCTTTGTATGAATAATAAATATTATTTTGGCAGCTCATCACATTCTTATTTTTTTCTGTATGAAACTCTTTCATGTGATGAAGTCTTAGTGTTGGGAATTGTATCCCAAAGCCAATCATCTAGGTTATAGATGGTTGAGCTAATTGTTATGTAATTTTTATAATGAATAAAAGTTATTCTGGCTTCTCATCACTTACATCTTCCTATAATGAATTCTTTAGTGATAATATCCTTAGGACTACTAACATCGATATAGAGAGGATATATCGAGTGGTCCTTAAACAGGGTTCTCAGCCAAATGATATGTTGTACCTGGATAGCAACATATCAAACATAGGCTGTTGTGGTTCGCATTGTTTGGTTGTCCTCTTGACAAAGGAGTGTGGTGACACTGATGTGATCTGCAAGTGGGATATTTGATATCTCATTAGACGTGACTCCGCGTAGCACCTTATCTGCCTAAGGATCGCTCGCGAATGGATATGGGATAAGTGTCCCTGACCTGAGATCACTTTGGTAGCTTGCAAGCAACTCCCTGTGCTTTGGTGTCGGACTACCGGATTTTAATCCGGTGATGGAAGGTTTCTGGGTACAGGCAAGTACTTGTGGAGCAGTAGTGGACCAAGATGGAATTGACCTGTCCAAATGGTTTGGATTGAATGTCTCGCAGTCTCTCAATTTAGCAAATCCTCGGCCGGGGTGGTCGCAGTGAAGAGTCACTGGACATGCGAGATTGAGAAACGTAGTGGATTGACATAGCTGGGGTTGGCAGTTCAACCCTAGGTCATCCTAAGCATTGGAGGTCAAAGGGTGATGAATTATGCGGTAACCATATGCCAGAGGTTCGATGGATTGCTCCCGCATCTTCGACCTATCCGGACGCCGAGACCCATTGCTAGGTGGTATCTTGTGCTGGTACTGGAAGTGTCCCAGTACTACCGTTTAGGTTCGAACCTATGAGGTCACACGCCACAGAGGATTTCATCTGATCAGGAACCGATTCGATTGGGAATCGTTTCGATGTTTTGTCACGATTTTTGGTTGAGTTTCTTCTATATGACCCGGTCTTGGGTGATTGGGTCTTCTCTGGATCAACCAGGAATAGTTCCTGGCTGACTAGGATTGAACCCATGTTCATCAAATGGTTTGATGAATGTTTCTAAGTCCAATTGATTTTGTTTAGTCAGTTGCAAATCGATTTCAACTCAAATCAGTGAGGTTGGACCGTGGAAAGATAGGGTTCGTTCTTAGCTTCGTTTTGAGTCCAGTTTCGTTCGATTTGGACTTCATTGACTGGGTTTTGGCCTGAACCAAATTGACCCTGCTTTGCCCTTGGACCGAGGGGCTTTTGGTCATTTGCCGGTTCACCTATTGAACCGTCGTCTTCATCCTCATGCCTGAGACGTTTCAGTTTTTGAAACCGAAACAGGGCGTTCCCTTCCCTGATTTATTTCAATTAATTCCCACCACCCTTCGCGCAAAACTCTAGACCCTTGCTCTCCCCTACGGTTGGCATCCAGAGATATTTTTATACCCCTTCTTGCTCTCTTTCGAGGGGTTTTTGAGAGCTTCCTCCATTTTTCCAAAACTGTGAAAGCTTGGGATCCGGTGGCTACCGATGCCGGAGCTCCGATCAGAAGTTCCCACGGCGTGTAACCCCTCTAGAGGGATTTCGCCTGAGATCCTGGGAGCAGGTCATCACTCCAGTGCAAGGTAATCGAAGTTTGATCTTCAAATCCCCCTGCTGCAACCGTGGCCGTGGACGATTTTGGAGCCCCGATTCAAAGTGGAAAATGCCGGAGACTTGGAGATCCGATTTCATCACCTTGTAGCCGGTCAAGCAAGGATTCCAGCGAACCTAGGAGCTCGGGGTTTGGAGACCTGTGCGTGCCGCAGTCGACGTCTGAACATTGCTCCATGGTAAGGAATTTCTGAACCGAGGTTGAAGACGGGTGGAATAGCGGGAATAGCTATTCCACCCCATTCCTCCCTTATTCCAGCCTGGAATAAGTTCTTTATTAATTTTATATGCATTTATACATGTCAAAAATTAAAAAAAATATACATGCCATGCATTTAATGTTCTCTATGCAAATATATTTTTGATCCTGGTTTTGGGACAGGTTTTTCCGCAATAATTAAAATTGTTTTAAATATCTACCTGTTCCTATTCTCTGCTTAGTGTAGACACAAAAAAAAAAAAAAATCATCCTTCAAATGGTATCAGAGCTAGGTTCAATTTAAAATTATATTTGCATGTTTTTAGTTAATTGAAATTATTTAATTAACTAATTGGTAATTAGTTGAATTATTTAATTATTAATTAAAATTGTTTTAATTAAGAATTAATGATGGCATGTATTATTTTTATTTTTGATATGTTAAATGTAAATAAGAATTAATTGTAAAAGGAGTTTTACAAGATTTAATTAAAATGTTTTAATTAAATAATTGGCTTGATTTCTTATAATTATGAATTATTTGAAATATTTAAATGATAAATGCAAATTAGGGTTTATAAAACCTTAAGTCATTTGATAAGCCAATTGGGTTAAATGGTTGGGCTAGGATTAGATCCTAATGGGTTAGACCTAGGTTTAGTTGAATGAACTCTAAAATTATTTTAATCAAAAGTTGATTAAGGATTATCTTTTCCTAGTTTCTAATTAGTTAGAAGCTTGTGTCCATTCATCTAAATGGATCTAATCTGGCTCAGTGGCTAACCTAACTCAATTTTCTAATCTAATTGATGACGGTGAACCAATTTGGTGTCTAAGGTAAGCAGCCTTATGGTCCTTGGTTTTGAGGGTACCCTTTCCTGGCCAGTTCTTGTAATTGGTGTCTAAGGAAAGTGGTTAATGCCGTAACTCATGCCTCGACCGCACTTACCTGGCCAAATTGGCTAACCTGATTTGATTTAGAAAAGATTATTGAGTTAGATCAACCCATGCCATTTAAGGTTATCAGTCTGACTGATTTAGGTGCCCATGAACCTAACCATAAACCCTTCTAAGATTTAGTGGGAGTTTATGGATCAAGGTTCATGAATTTTTTTTATATGTCACAATTTTAAAATCTCTAAATTATTAGGTCCTTAAAAAGACATAGTTAAGGAGTTAACAAAGTCTTAGCCTCCCATTAAGTGGGTTTGTAATATGTCCATTAGTTGGGTATGCATCGGCAGTTCCATAGAACGGGTGTATATCACGCTATTGGGATTACTCTCCCTAATATGAAGGTTCAGTGTGACCTTCTCAACAGTGATCAGGTGAGCCGTACCCTAGACGGGCTTGGTCATTTGTTGGTTGGAAACACTGAATTCGGCATGTTAATGGTTGGACCTAACCGAGAGCCTGTAATAGGAGGCCCTAGGTCGATTACAGTGCATCTTGGGGCAAAATAGATTACTAGAAATTGCTAAGGGCAGCAATGGTTATAAGAACCTACCTTTACACACGTATGGGTGAGCCGTACCCTAGACGGGCTTGTACGTGGTCTATTGGATTCTAGTACCCACTTTGAATTATGACTTCACGGAATTGGAGGTAGAGGCTCCTATTCTGAAAAGTTAGTGGGAGAACCTTTTGACTAAAGTCCAAGTCTTAGGGTTTTGAAAATTACATAAACTAATTTTGGTCATATTTTTCTTTCAGATGTCCACCAATCTGTCGCTCCGTCCATTGTTGGACAATGAAAAATTGATTGGACCCAACTTCGATAGCTGGTATCGAGATTGAGGATAGTCCTTGAGCATGAACGGATCTTGTACGTTCTAACGAATCAGGCACCTGTAGTTCCCGCTGCCAATACTCGGGGACCGGTTAGAGACACTTACCAGAAGTGGATCTCTGATCGGACCACTGTCCGATGTATTATGCTGGCTGCGATGAACGATGAGTTCAGTCGCAGGTTTGAGGAGGCCCAGCCTGAGGATATCCTCAAAGGTTGAAGGAGTCTTTTGGCACTCCTGATGACGCTGAGAGATACCGTATCTCCAGCGCCATCTATAACACGCGTATGCGTGAAGGTGCTTCTGTGACTGATCATGTTATGAACATGATCGAGTTGTTCGAGCGCCTGGGCAAGCTCGGCTGTCCCCTTCACGAACAGCTGGGAAAGATGCGATCCTGAACTCCCTGCCACCCTCCTACGTGTCCTTTCTCGATCATTGGAGATTGAATAGGCCGGTAGTAAACTATCATGAAATGTTAGGTTTACTGCAAGCCTATGAAAAGGACCACCAGCTCAACAAAGGGCTGGTGAATTATGTAGGAGGTTCCTCGGCAGGTGCTCCTCGACCCTTTAAGAAAAAGAAGAAGAAGAAGAGCAAGAAGGTACAGTCTGCTCCTGGTCCAAGTCAGACCAAGAAGAAGTTAGACCAGAGCAAGGCAGAGTGCTTCTTTTGCAAGAAGCAGGGTCATTGGAAGAGGAATTGTCCTCTTTACATCGCTTCACTTGACCGAACAGGCCGAAGAAGAAGAAGCAGCAAGCTGTTGCTGCACCAGGTATATATATGATATATCCTAACTTTACTCTTTGTGATACTACTAGCTGGGTATTAGATACCGAAAGTCCTATTCATATCTGTAATTCTTTACAGGGACTTCGAGTTAGTAGAAGATTCGAAGATGGCGAGAAGTACCTGAACGTAGGGAATGGAAATGATGTTCCAGTTCTGGCGTTGGGTGTTCTGGAGTTGTCTATGAGTCTTGTAATGTCACTCTAAGTGACTGTATTATAGTCCTTCTTTCATGCTTAATGTTATTTCTGTAGGCCTTCTGGCCAATGAAAATTTTGAATTTCAATAAAGAAAAACGTTTGTTCTATCATTTTGAATGGTAAGACTATCATGAATGGAAGCTTAGTTAATGGCATATATTTACTATCACAGCCTGTTATTGTAATGAGTACAAGTTCTAGTAAAAGCCCTAGAATAGATGATGTCAATGAAGCCTATCTTTGGCACTGTAGGCTAGGTCACATCAATAAAAATAGGATTAACAAGTTAATAGGAGATGGCCTCCTAGATGTCAGTGATTGTGAATCGCTGCCAACTTGTGAATCTTGTCTTTGGAAAGATGACCAAATCACCCTTTAAAGGAAAAGGTGAGCGAGCCTCAGATATCCTAGGTCTTGTACATACTGATGTATGTGGACCTATGTCTATCTGTGCTAGAGGAGGTTTTAGATATTTCATTACTTTTACAGACGACTTTTCGAGGTTGGTTATGTGTTATCTTATGAGACATAAGTCTGATTCGTTTGAAATGTTCAAACGATATCGTAATGAAGTTGAAAAACAAACCGAAAGGAAATCAAAATACTTCGATCAGATCGAGGTGGTGAATACCTTTCAGGTGAGTTTTGACATATCTTGAGGAGAATGGGATTCTCTCTCAATGGACTCCTCCTATGACACCTCAGTTAAATGGAGTGTCTGAAAGGAGAAATCGGACCTTGTTGGACATGGTTCGATCTATGATGGGGTTTGCTATTGCCTATGTTTTTCTGGGGATATGCATTAGGGACTGCATGTCAACTTCTTAATAATGTTCTAATAAATCCGTTGACAAAACTCCATATGAAATATGGACAGACGTAAGCCAACCCTTTCACGTTTTCATGTCTGGGGGTGTCCGGCTTATGTCATGCGTTTGGAAACAGATAACTAGGGCCAAGGTCTGAAAAATGTTTTTTTGTTGGTTATCAAAAGAATCCAAAGGATACTACTTTTACTTGCCTGATGAACAAAAGGTGTTCGTCAGACTTAGAGCTATCTTTTAGAAAAGGAGTTCCTTATTGAAGGAACTGTAGCTTCTAAGATAGAACTTCATGAAGTTCTACAAGTAAAAAGAACCTGGGCACACACAGGCTGGTATTGAACCTGATTTGATAAGATCAAATCCTGAGCCTATTATGGCAATCATTAAGGAGATCCGATAGAGTATCGCGTCCACCGGATAGATATTTTGGATATCTAATCCAGGATGGCGATCTGAACTCGATGAGAACAACGAGGATCCGATCACCTATATGGATGCAATGCAAAGGTCTGATTCTGAGTTATGGCTTGGAGCCATGAAATCCGAAATGGAGTCCATGGAAATCAACCAGTATGGACATTGGTGATGCACCTGAAGGGATAAAACCCATGGTTGCAAATGGATTCAAAAGGAAAAGAGGCGCAGACGGGAAGGTAGAGACCTATAAAGCCCGTCTGGTTGCCAAGGGGTATCGTCAACATTATGGTATGACTATGACGAGACATTTTCTCCTGTGGCAATGCTGAAATCCATTCGGATTATGCTAGCTTTAGCTGCACATTTGACTATGAGATCTGGCAAATGGATGTCCGAAAAGCCTTCCTAAATGGAGAGCTGGAGGAGGAAGTGTATATGACACAACCTGAAGGGTTCACTTCCATAGACGAGTCAAAAGTGTGTAGGACTTCAGAAGTCTATCTATGGGCTAAAGCAAGCATCTCGGAGTTGGAACATGCGGTTTGATAAGTGTATCAAATCGTATGGCTTCGTTAGGAACAGAGAAGAACCTTGATATATAAATGGGCCAATGGTTCTGTAGTTGTATTTCTTGTACTGTATTGTGGACGATATTCTCTTAATGGGAATGACGTTCCTGCATTACAGGGAATAAAAGTTTGGCTTTCATCACAATTCTCCATGAAGGATATGGGAGAAGCCTCATTCATATTAGGCATGAAAATCTATAGAGATAGATCAAAGAGGCTGGGATTGTCCCAATCAACATACATTGACACCGTGTTAAAAATGTTTAGCATGAAAATTCCAAGAAAGGCTATCTCCCGATAGGCCATGGAATTACTCTTTCCCAAAAGGAATTGTGCGACAACCCCTGAGGAAAGAGAGCGTATGAGTAGAATACCATATGCTTCGGCAGAGTGGGTTCTATTATGTATGCTATGTTGTGTACTAGACCCGATGTGGCATATCACTAGGGGTAGTGAGTAGATACCAATCTAACCCAGGAGAAGCACATTGGAAGGTGGTAAAGACCATCCTTAAGTATTGCGAAATACTAAAGATCAATGGCTACTCTATGGAGATTCTGACCAAAAACTAGAGGGGTATACTGACTCCAGTTTTATGTCAGATCATGATGATAGCAAGAGTGTATCAGGATTTGTTTTTATCCTGAATGGTGGAGCTATCTGCTGGAAAAGTTCCAAGCAGCATACTGTTGCAGACTCGGTTTGTGAAAACAGAGTATATTGCCGCATCTGATTGCAGCAAAAGAGGCTGTCTGGTTGCGGAAAGTTCATAGGCGAGCTGGGAGTGGCACCTTCCCTGGAGCATTCTATTCCTCTGCATTGTGACAGCTCAGGGGCGATTGCTCAAGCCAAAGAAACGAAGGCACATCAGCGCACCAAGCATATTCTGCGGCGCTTTCACCTTATACGAGAGATCGTGGAACGAGGTGACATCGACCTTCAGAAGATCGATGGAAAGGAAAATCCGGCCGACCCTTTACCAAAGCCATCGGAATTAAAGAATTCGACAGTTATAAATGGAAGATGGGTATTCGATACTATTCTGATTGGCTTTAGTCTAAGTGGGAGTTTGTTGGGAATTGTATCCCAAAGCCAATCATCTAGGTTATAGATGGTTGAGCTAATTGTTATGTAATTTTTATAATGAATAAAAGTTATTCTGGCTTCTCATCACTTTACATCTTCCTATAATGAATTCTTTAGTGATGATATCCTTAGGACTACTATTATATCGATATAGAAAGGATATATCGAGTGGTCCTTAAACAGGGTTCTCAGCCAAATGATATGTTGTACCTGGATAGCAACATATCAAACATAGGCTATTGTGGTTCGCATTGTTTGGTTGTCCTCTTGACCAAAGGAGTGTGGTGACACTAATGTGATCTGCAAGTGGGATATTTGATATCTCATTAGACGTGACTCCGCGTAGCACTTATCTGCCTAAGGATCACTCGTCGCGAATGGATATGGGCATAAGTGTCCCTCTGACTGAGGTCACTTTGGTAGCTTGCAAGCAACTCCCTGTGCTTTGGTGCCGATACTACTGGATTTTAATCCGAGACGGAGGTTTCTGGGTACAGGCAAGTACTTGTGGAGCAGTAGTGGACCAAGATGGAATTGACATGTCCAAATGGTTTGGATTGAATGTCTCGCAGTCTCTCAATTTAGCAAATCCTCGCCGGGGGTGGTCGCAGTGAAGAGTCACTGGACATGCGAGATTGAGACACGTAGTGGATTGACATAGCTGGGGTTGGCAGTTCAAACTAGGTCATCCTGAGCATTGGAGGTCAAAGGGATGAATTATGCGGTAACCATATGCCAGAGGTTCGATAGATTGCTCCCGCATCTTCGACCTATCCGGACGCCGAGGACCCATTGCTAGGTGGTATTGTGCTGGTACTGGAAGTGTCCCAGTACTACATTTAGGTTCGAACCTATGAGGTCACACGCCACAGAGGATTTCTATCTGATCAGGAAACCGATTCGATTGGAAATCATTTCGGTGTTTTGTCACGGTTTTTGGTTGAGTTTTCTTCTATATGACCCGATCTTGGGTTGATCGGGTTCTCTGGATCAACCAGGAATATGTTCCTGGCTGACTAGGATTGAACCCATGTTCATCAAATGGTTGATGAATGTTTCTAAGTCCAATTGATTTGTTTTAGTCGGTTGCAAATCGATTTCAACTCAAATCAGTGAGGTTGGACCGTGGAAAGATAGGGTTCGTTCTTAGCTTCGTTTGAGTTCAGTTTCGTTCGATTTGGACTTTTTGACTGGGTTTTGGCCTGAACCAAATTGACCCTGCTTTGCCCTGGACCGAGGGGCTTTTTGGTCATTTGCCGGTTCACCTATTGAACCGTCGTCTTCATCCTCACGCCTGAGACGTTTCAGTTTTGAAAACGGAAACAGGGCATTCCCTTCCTGATTTATTTCAATTAATTCCCACCACCCCTTCGCGCAAAACTCTAGACCCTTGCTCTCCCCTACGGTTGGCATCCAGAGATATTTTTTATACCCCCTTCTTGCTCTCTTCGGGGGGTTTTTGAGAGCTTCTCCATTTCCAAAAACTGTGAAAGCTTGGGATCCGGTGGCTAGCGACGCCGGAGCTCCGATCAGAAGTTCCCACGGCGTGTAACCCCTCTAGAGGGATTTCGCCTGAGATCCTGGGAGCAGGTCATCACTCCAGTGCAAGGTAATCGAAGTTTGATCTTCAAATCCCCCTGCTGCAACCGTGGCGTGGATGATTTTGGAGCCGATTCGAAAGTGGAAAACGTCGAGAGACTTGGAGATCCGATTTCATCACCTTGTAGCCGGTCAAGCAAGGATTCCAGCGGACCTAGGAGCTCGGGGTTTGGAGACCTATGCGCGCCGCAGTCGACGTCTGAACATTGCTCCACGATAAGGAATTTCTGAACCGAGGTTGAAGATGGGTGGAATAGCGGGAATAGCTATTCCACCCCATTCCTCCCTTATTCCAGCCTGGAATAAGTTCTTTATTAATTTTTATAGCATTTATACATGTCTAAAAATTAAAAAAAATATCATGCCATGCATTTTAATGTTCTCTATGCAAAATATTTTTGATCCTGGTTTTGGGACAGGTTTTTCCGCAATTAATTAAAATTGTTTTAAAATATCTACCTGTTCCTATTCTCTGCTTAGTGTAGACACAAAAAAAAAAAAAAATCATCCTTCACTTAGGACTACATTGAATTCGATATAGAGAGGATATATCGTGTGGTCCTTAAACCAGGTTCATGAACAAAGGATACATTATACTGGTGGCAATGTATCAAGTGTAGTTGTTGTGGTTCACATTGTTTGGGTCCTCTTGACCAAAGGAGTGTGGTGACACTGACGTGATTGCAAGTGGGATATATGATATCTCATTAAACGTGACTCCGTGTAGTCCCTTTCTGCCAAAGGGATACCTACGATTGGATATGGGTATATGTGTCCCTCCGACCTGAGGGTCATGGTAGCTTGCAAGCAACTCCCTGTGCTTTGGTGCCGAATCTACCAGATTTCTAATCCGATGATGGAAGGTTTCTGGGTACAGGAAGTACTTATGGAGCAGTGGTGGACCAAGATGAAATTGACCTGTCCAAATAGTTTGGATTGAATGTCTCACAGGTCTCAATTTAGCAAATCTCGGCCGGGGGGTAGTCTAATGAAGAGTCACTGGACTTGCGAGGTTCGACATGTTGTGGATAACTAGCTAGGGTTGGCAGTCTAACCTAGGTCATCCTGAGTTATTGGAGGTCAAAGGGATGAATATACGGTAACCATATGCTGAGGTTGATTGATTTCTCTCGTATCTTTGGCCAATCAGATGCTAGGACCCATTGCTAGATGGTATCGTGTTGTGGTACTAGAATGGTTCCAGTGCTACTGCCTAAGTTCGAACCTATGAGGTCACACGCCATAGAGGATCTCTCCCTGATCTAGGTGCCATTTATGATCAGGAATTATTTCGGTAATGGTTTTTGAGCACACTTTGGATTGACCCAATTTTGAGTCGATCAGAATTTGTTCGGGTCCACTGGAAATTATTTCTGGGTGACCGGGACTTGAACAAGCCTTTTATTAATTAGATTTGATCTAATTGAATTGTGAACCGGTTTAGAGCTGGTTTGGGTTTTTTTGAACCGGTTGTGAACTAGGTTTGAACCATCCACATGCTGATTAAGGCTTGGGCGAATAGGGTATTCAAGATGTCTCTTCCTCTCTCTTTTTCACTCGATTTTGGGCTGGAATTAATCCTTCATTTAATGGTTCTTAATTACTTCGTTATGAACAAATTTGATTCATTCCCAAAACCTGATGGCCTCTTGGATTCCAGCTTGTCTCCTCAGCTCCCAAATCACCGTTTAATGGTTCTAGCTATTTATTTTTTAGGCAGTGAAATGCTGTGAGTGATCTTCTTCCTTTTGAGAGCTTCTACCACTCTTCCACCGGTGATTTTGGGCTGGAGTTTTGTGAGTGATTACGAGAGAAAGTGTTCCTAATCTCTATTATCATTGGTCCGCTATTGGTGGAAGGAAATTTGTTTCAGAGGAAAACAAATCACAAAACAGAGTGTTCTATTTCTCTTTCCTCCCTCTCACCGTTTCAAGGTTTCCAGCGACTAGCATCGCGTGAGAAGCCTGTTTAGAGGAGCCCCAGGTGTGTCCCCCCTCTAGAGGTGTTCCCTTGAGCACCTGAGAGCTTTCGGTTTCCTCATTGCTGCTGTTGGAGAGAAGAAGAAATCAACGTTTCAAAAGGCTGCTGGAAGAAGAAGACTGGAATAAAGTTATTCCAGATATTCCAGTTATCTAGTGTTATCCTTGCTTATTCCAAGGAGGATAAGGTAAGATTTTTGGTTTTAATTTTCATGCATGCCTAGATCTAGTTTATAAAATTGTTTATAAATATTACATGCCCTCTTTATGCCTTGTTATACATATACATGCATCTTGAATATGTTATATCTTGTACGGAGTTGTGTTGTTTCTGCTATTATTTAAAATTATTTTAAAATACATACCTGCTCCCTGTGCTGTTGCATGCTTAGTGTAGGCACTCGCAACCCCCAGTTCTTCTTCAGTGGTATCAGAGCCACGTCAAGGTATAATATATCTTGATTGCATGTATAGTAAATTAAAATGTTAAATCTATTGATTTGTATCTGTATCTTAATCATAGGGTATGATTAGGGGAGTAGTTTTAGGAACCTAGTTGAGACCTTCATCATGACGTGTGTCTTTGGCATGATGCGGTCATCTGTATTGGCCTCTTTAGAAGGATCCTTTAAGGAAATCAAAAGACTTAAAATTGTTTTAATTCAGATACATATTTGGCATGTCTTAAAATTTGTTATTTTTGGCAATGTAATATTTATAAAAGAATATGACTAGATATGATGCATGAACTTTTTTATGTAAAAGGGAGTTTTACATGTTTTAATTAAAATATTGGCTTATATTGAAATAATTTTGAATTGTATGATTAATAAATGACAAGTTAACTTAGGGTTTATGAAACCTAATATCATTTAAATAAGCCAATTGGGTTAATTGGGTTAGCTGTCTAATTGGGTCCATAATTGAGTTAGACCTATGTTTAGTTGAACTGGATAATAAAAAGACTAATCAAAAGTTGATTAAGGTCCTTCTTTTAGAACTATCTAATAGTTAGATAAGTTAGTCCATTCATCTAAAATGGATCTAATTAGTGGCTCCGTAGAAGCCCGAGTCTTTAGGCTAGTCTGATCGAGTCTGGTAAACTGGTTGGTGTCGAGGTAGGTTTGGCATTGTGATCATGGTTGTATGAGGCTATCTCTTTCCTGGCCAACTTGGTTGGTGTCTAGGAAAGATGGTAATGTGGATACTCACCCATGATCTCACCTACCTGGCCAGTCGTGTCGACCAAAACTGATTAGAAAAGCTCATTGACCGAGTAACCATGTCACCTAAGTTGATCAGTCTAACTGATCAGTAGGTGCCCATGGATCAATTGTTGAATTGGTTCAACCCTCCTGAAAACTGATTTGTTTAGTGGGAGGATGATCCATGTTCTTGTCTTATTCATCTGTCATAATCTAAAATCCTCTAAAATTATTAGGTCCTGAAAAAGACTAAGTCAAAGAGTTGATGGTCTCTTAGCCTCCCATTAAGTGGGTTAATAATGTGTCATTTAACTTGGTGTATCGGGCAGTTCCATAGAATGGGTGTGCATCGGTTACTGGAATTACTCTCTCATAGATGATGGTTCAATGCAACCTTCTTAACGGTGATCAGATGAGTCGACCATGTCGGGCTTGGTCATTTGTTGGCTGGAAGTATTGGATTTATCATGTTAATGGTTGAACCTAACCGGAGACCTGCAATAGGAGGCCCCTAGACCGATTGGGGTGCTCTCTGGGACAAAATTAATTACTGAAAGTTGCTTAGGGAAGCAATTAGTTAGTAAACCTACCTTTAGATGTGTATGGGTGAGCTAGCCATAGTCGAGCTCATATGTGGTCTATTGGATTTCAGTACCACTATGAAATAGTGATTTCACGGATTGGAGTTAGAGGCTCCCAATCTGAAAAATTAGTGGAAGAGACCTTTAGACTAAAGTCCAAGTCTTTTGGTTAATTAATTAATTTATACTCTAATTTGGTATTGTTTTTTCCTTCAGATGTCTTTAAATCTTTCGCTCCGGTCACTTCTCGATAACGAGAAGTTGAAGGGGCACAACTTCGATAGATGGTATCGAAAGATGAGGATTGTCCTAGAGCATGAACGGATCCTTATGTGATAATGGATCCGACACTGAAATCCCCTTTGCCAATGCTCGGAGTTCGGTCAAGGACACTTATCAGAAGTGGGTTTCTGATCGGACTACTGTCCGATGCATTATGCTAGCGACAATGAATGATGAGTTCAGTTGCAAGTTCGAGGAGGCCAACCTGATAAGATTCTTCAAAGTTGAAGAAATCTTTCGGCACGCTGGACGATGTAGAGTGGTACAAAGTATCTTGTGCCATCTACAATGCCAAGATACCGATGGTGGTTCTATCACTGATCATGTATTGTACATGATCGAGCTGATTGAAAGGTTGGGCAAGCTCGGATGTCCCTTGCACGAGCAGCTTGGCAAGGATCGATTTTGAATTCTCTGCCCTCCTCCTATCTGACTTTCTCGACCATTACATAATGAACAAGCCTGCAGTCAATTACCATGGTTTTGGGATACTATAGACTTATGAGAAAGACCACCAACTGAACAAGGGGGTGGTGAATTTAGTGGGAGGTTCTAGAGGTCGTCATCCCTTTAAGAAAGGGAAGAATAAAGGAGGAAAAGAAGGTGTTGGATGCTCCTGGCCTAAGTCAGACCAGGAAAGTGAAAGCTGACCAATCTATTGCAAAGTGCTTCTACTGCAAGAAGCGGGGACCCTCGAAGAGGAACTGTCCTCTTTACCAAGCATCCCTAGATCCGAACAGGCCAAGGAAAGGAAAGCAGCAGACTGCTGGACAAGGTATTTATATGATAAAACCTTGTAATTTCTCTATTTGTGATATGTTAACTAGGTATAGATACCAGTAGTCTGGTTATATTTGTAATTCGTTACAGGGATCGTAGGTTAGCAAGAGATTTAAGGATGGCGAACAATTCCTGAGCATTGGGAATGAAAATCGTGTTCCAGTACTGGCGAGCGGAGTTCTAAGTCTTGTCTTTGAGTCCTGTACTGTCGAGTTAGTCGACTGTCATTACTGTCCTAGTTTCATTATGTGCATAATCTCTATAGGCCTTTGGCCAATTGTGGTTTGAACTATCAATAAAAGGAGATATTGCCAGTTATTTTGAATAACTCTGTGATAATGAAAGCTAAATTAAATAATGGCATTTATGTATTGTCATGGCCTGTTAGTATAATGTGCACATCTAGCAAACGCCAAGGTTAGAAAATGTCAGTGATTTGTATCTTTGGCACTGTAGGCTAGGTCATGTAAATCAGAATAGGATAAACAAGATGCGAGGAAAAGGCCTCCTCAAGGTCAGTGATTCCGAATCACTACCTATTTGTGAATCCTGTTTACTTGATAAAATGACCAAGTCACCTTTTACTGGAAAAGTGAACAAGAACTACAGAACTTCTGAGTCTCATACATACTGATGTACGTGGACCCATGATAGTTAATATCAAAGGTGGATACATATATTTCATTACATTTACAGACAACCTTTCGAGGTTTGGTTATGTCTTTTTGATGGGACATAAATCTAAGTCATTTAAAATGTTCAAACGATATCATACTTAAGTAGAGAAACAAATTGAAAAAAGTATTAAAACCCTTCAATCTGATCGAGGCGATGAATACCTATCTGATTAGTTTTTGACATACCTTGAGGAGAATGGGATTCTCTCTCAGTGAACTCCTCTAGGAACACCACAGTGAATGGTATGTCCGAAAGGAGGAATCGAAACCTGTTGGACATGGTTCAATCCATGATGGGCTTTGCAACTCTATCGCTATCCTTTTGGGGATATGCACTTGAAACAGCTTATCACTTGTTAAATAATGTTCAAAGTAAGTTTGTTGTCTCCACTCCATATGATATGGACTGGACATAAGCCCTCAATCTCACAACTTCGGGTCTGGGGTTGTCTGGCTTATGTAAAGCATTTAGACTCAAATAAACTTGGTCCTAGGTCTGATCGGTGCCAGTTTATTCGTTACCCTAAGGAAACCAAAGGGTATTTCTTCTACTTGGATGATGAACAGAAAGTGTTCGTCGCTCTTATGGCTATCTTTTAGAAAAGGAGTTCCTTGGAGAAGGGACTGTAGCCTCTAAGATTGAACTTGGTGAAGTTCAGCCAATAGAAGAACCTGCACACTCTAAGGACATCATAGAACTGGCTATGATTGGATCACAGAAGAAACCATTATTAGGAGATCCGGTAGAGTACCATGCCAGCCGAACAAATACTACGATTTCTTGGTCCGGGATGGCGATCCCATTGAGCTTGATGAGAACAATGAGGATCCGATCACCTATATGGATGCACTTCAGAGTTCTAACTTTGAGGCATGGCTTGGAGCCATGCGATCCGAAATGGAGTCCATGGAGATCAACAATGTATGGACATTGGTTGATCCACCTGAAGGGATAAATCCCATCGGGTGCAAGTGGATCTTCAAGAGGAAAAGGGGCGCAGATGGGAAGGTGGAGACCTATAAAGCCATCTGGTTGCCGAGGGGTATCGTCAGCGATATGGTATCGATTATGACTAGACTTATCCCTATGGCAATGCTCAAGTCCATTCAGATCATGCTTGCTTTAGTAGCATATTTTGATTATAAGATCTAGCAGATGGATGTTCGAACCACTTTCCTAAATAGGGAGCTGGAAGAGGAGGGTGTATATGATACAGCCTGAAGGGTTCACATCCTTAGATGAGTCAAAAGTATGCAAGTTGCAGAGGTCCATTTATGGACTCAAGCAAGCATCTCGATGTTGGAACTTATGGTTTGATAGGTGTATCAAATCGTATGGCTTCGTTAGGAATGGAGAAGAACCGTGCATCTAAGTGGGTTAATGGTTTTGTGATTGTATTCATGGTACTGTATGTTGATGACATTCTCTTAATCGGGAATGACGTCGTAGCATTACAAGGAATAAAGGTCTGGTTATCATCTTAGTTCTTCATGAAGAACTTGGGTGAAGCTTCTTACATACTGGGTATGAAGATCTATAGAGATAGATCTAATAGACTTCTGGGAGTGTCCCAGTCTATGTACATTGATACCGTGCTGAAAGGTTCAGCATGGAAAATTCAAGAAAGGCTATCTTTCGATAGGTTCTAAAATTACTCTTTTCAGGAAGGATTATGCGACAACTCCTAAGGAAAGAGAGCGCATGAGTAGAGTACCTTATGCTTCTGTAGTAGGCTCTATCATGTATGCTATGACATATACTAGACCAGACGTGGCATACTCATTAGGAGTAGTGAGTAGATACCAGTCTGACCCAGGTGAGGTGCATTGGAAGGTGGTTAAGTCCATCCTGAAGTATTTGAGAAATACCAAAGACCAATGGCTGATTTATAGATAATCTAACTTGAACTTGTGGGATATACTGACTCCAGTTTCCAGTCAGACAGAGATGATAGTAAGAGTGTGTCAGGATTTGTATTTACCCTGAATGGAGGAGCGATTTGCTGGAAAAGTTCCAAGCAGGTGACAGTTGCAGACTCAGTATGCGAGGCAGAATACCTTGCAGCATCAGATGCAGTGAAGGAAGCCTTGTGGTTGCAGAAGTTCCTTAGAGAACTAGGGGTGGCATCTTCCCTAGATGGTCCTATTCCAGTGTACTGTGATAGCACTTGAGCCATTGCTCAAGCTAAGGAACTAAAAATTCATCACCGCACCAAGCATATTCTGCGGTGTTATCACCTCGTACAAGAGATCGTAGAACGAGGCAACATCAATCTTATGAAGATTAATGGAAAGGAAAATCTGGTCGACATTTTTACTAAAGCCCTCGGAATAAAAGAGTTCGACTTTTGTAAAAGGGAAATGGATATTAGATACTGTTCTGATTGGCTTAGTACAAGTGGGAGTTATTGGGAATTGTGTCCCAAAGTCAATCGCCTAGGCTGTAGGTGGTTAAGCTGAGTATTGTACTCTTTGTAAAATTAATAAATATTATTTTGGCAGCTCATCACATTCTTACTTTTTCCTGTATTGAAGTCTTTCATGTGATGAAGTCCTTCGGACAATATTAATTTCGATATAGAGAGGATATATCGAGTGGTCCTTAAACCAGGTTCATGACCAAAGGATACATTGTACTGGATGGCAATATATCAAGTGTAGGTTATTGTGGTTCATATCGTTTGGTTGTCCTCTTGACCAAAGGAGTATGGTGACACTGATGTGATCTGCAAGTAGGATATATGATATTTCATTGAACGTGACTCCATGTAGCCCCTTTCTGTCAAAGGGATACTCATGATTGGATATAGGTATATGTGTCCCTCCGACTTGAGGTCATCATGGTAGCTTGCAAGCAACTCCCTGTGTTTTGGTGCCAGACTATCCGGATTTCTAATCCGGTGATGGAAGGTTTCTGGGTACAGGCAAGTACTTATGAGCAGTGGTAGACCAAGATGGAATTGACTATCCAATAGTTTGGATTGAATGTCTCGCAGTGTCTCAATTTAGCAAATCCTCGACCGGGGTAGTCCTAGAGAGGAGTCAATGGACTTGCGAGGTTGAGACATGTCGTAGATTGACTCAGCTAGGGTTGGCAATCTAACCTAGGTCATCCTGAGCATTGGAGGTCAAAGGGATGAATTGTACAGTAACCATATGCCAGAGGTTCGATTGATTGCTCTCGCATCTTCGACCTATCCGGATGTCGGGACCCATTGCTAGATGGTATCTTGTACCGAAACTAGAATTGTTCCAGTGCTACCGCCTAGGTTCGAACTATGAGGTCACACGCCATAGAGGATCTTCCCTAATCCAGGTGCTGATTTATGATTAGGAATCATTTCGGTAACGGTTTGATTGAGCACACTTTAGATTGACCCGGTTTTGAGTCAATCAGAATTTATTCGGGTCCACCGTGAATTGTTTCTGGATGACTGGGACTGACTAGCCTTTTATTAATTAGATTTTGATCTATTGAATTGTGAACTAGTTAGAACTGGTTTGGGTTTTTTTATCCGGTTGTGAACCGGGTTTGAACCATCCACATGCAGATTAAGGCTTAGGCGAACAGGGTATTCAAGAGTCTCTTCCTCGCCTTTTTCACTCGTTTGTGGCTGGATTAATCCTCTGTTTAATGGTTCTTAATTACTTTGTTGTGAAAAAATTGTGGTGCGGGCACCAGACTCAGAAGAAGACTTCAGAGCTCCATTTGGATCTCTGATTGACATTGCCCGAGAAATTAGGATTTGTAATAAAGGTTGACCTGGTCAACCAGTTTATTTATTTCTTGAGTCACCATTTAAATTTGTTGAGTCTGTTGACTCGATGCAAGTCCCGATGTGGTTTCAATTTGGTCCAAAATGGTGCCACATTTGTCTTCCAATCAAATCAAGGTTCAAGCAAGTGGAGGCCACACTCCAAGCCACACGCCCAGCCACACTCCGAAACACACAGAGTCCAGGAGGCGCCACAGAGGCATCCAGTGTCATGGTCCCCACATCCAAAGAAGAAAAAAATCAAATTGGAAGCTAATTTAAAGGAGGCGCCCATACCTGCCAATTTTGTCTAAGCAAAGAAGGAAAAGACTTCTCTTGGAGAAAAAATCAAAGAAGGACATCCAATTGAAGTTCAAATCAAAATCAAAGAGCATAACTTGGAGTGGAAGAAAAGAAGAAATGCCATAAGAAGAAGAGGACTCCAAATCCAAATCCAACTCCAAAGGAGGCGCCATAAAAATTCCAAAAAAATTCCTTTATGGCCGTCCCAAATTTTTTTGAACTCTTGGTCGACAAGAGAGGAGATTTTCTACCTAATCTAGAGGTTGGAGGAGTTTAGTCCCACATGGAATTTGTACAAGCTTGGAGAAA
Source organism: Areca catechu (assembly GCA_021397845.1). Classification (NCBI taxonomy): domain Eukaryota; kingdom Viridiplantae; phylum Streptophyta; class Magnoliopsida; order Arecales; family Arecaceae; genus Areca; species Areca catechu. The sequence continues at coordinate 130,350,490 of CM038040.1, read as the reverse complement.
ATTTTAGGTCTATATAATAGACCCCTCTTTGTAACTTTAAGAAATCAATGAAAAAAAATTATTTTTGCTATCTCTTGTGTTGAGTGACCTAGGTTCTCTTCTTCCGCACTATTCTAAGTGTTGAGTCCGTGAGGGGGTAATCCGGGTTCCATTGGAGCCTTGAGGAGGTGAGAGATCTCCATCTTTATCCAAAACCCTAGGTTAGCCACTTAAAAATCCAAAACCCTAGCCACCCTCATTATTTCCAATCCATCAAACCCTAGCTCTCCCATCTCCATGGCCTCTCTCTCTCTACAAGTCCAGGCCGTCCACCTTCATCCAGATCCAGTCCGGCTACTTCAGATCCAGAGCAAGTTCCAAGGAAAATCACATCAGCTTCCAGGAGAATCCAGTTTCAGCAATTTCAATCTTCAAGTTCATCAAACTGGTAAATTTTTCCCTTGACTCTCTGATTCCATCAATTGTTTTTCTTCTCTTCCAGATCTTGAGTTCAGGAGAAGCCAACCCGCCAAAGGACCAGTATTGGAGGATCCATTGCGAAAATATCTGAATCCGAGGATCCAACAATCTGCTCGGGAGAGTTCTTCCACCAAAATCTGTGAAGATCATTGTCTGGTTAGGTAAACCATCTCTTCTCTTTATTTCTGTTCTGTTGAAAGTTCGGAGCGAAACCCTAGGTGGGAGTTTCTCAACCCCCAGCGATCCGTTGCTTCTGAACTACTCTGATAATTTAGTTTCCTTAAAATTGTGCTTTCAATATCATATTAGTATCTTTCAATGTTAGGTTAACTTTTCTTTGATTTGAAGCCAACTCCACAAACATATAAAAAACAACAAAAAAATTAGTTAATCTTAATTTACTTCCGCATCGCATCCTTTATTTGTTCTACATCATTTTTGGTATCAGAGCTTCCGTTCTGCACATTTTTGGTATCAGAGTCCAGTCTAGGGTTCTGATTTGCTTGCTTGCATGTTTTGATCGTTTCTCTTTTTATTTTGTCTGCTCGAAGTAGACTCCCCAGGACGTCCGGTCCTAGGAACTAAGCGAGGCGCAAGCCTCCTCCTCCCATTCCACGGGGTGTTCCTAGGGCGTGTATGGGATCCATTGGGTTATAACTTCGTAGCAGGGATTATAAACGGGGAAGACAACTAGTTGCAGCCCGTAATTGCCCTGTTGTCTGAATATTTCTCCCTGCATAAAACTCTAAATTGCATGATTTTTGCTTCGTTGAAACCAGTATAATTGAACCTATTTTCCATAATTTTCTGTAATTTATTGGTTTCGGTAAAATTCTGAGCATTAAAATACAACAACTCTGTTTTGTGTTCTGCAATTCAATTCTTTTTGGAGTGATCATCTCATAATTTACTTAAGGGCAATTGAGCATCTAAGATAAGGGGAGGAGTTGATTACCTCTCCTTAGCCCAAAACCACCATCCAATCATTCGAACCTAGACCTAATTTAAAACCAGTTAGACCTAATTTGCCCTAGTGGGCTAGGGACACCAATTGGTCGGGTCTAGGCTAGTGTTGAGTCAGTTTGCCGAGTTATTCTGTGTGTGCTTAGCACTCAGTGTCTAGAACGGTGGTTCAGGGATCCATTCCCGAAGGGCTTGTGTGCTGGTCCGCCTACCTGGCCAATCACTGATGGTGTCTAGGATTGGCAATCAGGGACCTAACACTCCCCTTACACCTGCCTGGCTGAGTCCTGAGTTACTACAGGCTAGCTTGCCACTCTGATGGGCATCTAGTTTGGACTCTAGGTCTAGTGATCCAGTAGTCGATTAGTCTAGTCTCATTTTGTGTGCTTGCTTGAATCATCATGTCTACCAGAAATGGGAGTGCCATATCAACCTGGTCAAACCCAACCTGATTTAGAGGCATGATCAGAACTCTTACTGAAAGTATGGCTAAAATGAATCAGGATATGACAAACACTGTGGCCCAGTTTAGCGCACAAATTCATGAGGATCTTACCCAACTTAGGGACCGAGTCCAAGTACTTGAAGAACCTAGACATCGGAATTGGACTCCTGACCCCGATTTTAATGTGCCTCAACCTCACCCACATCAGGAGCCTAGAAGGCCTTTATATAGAGATCCTGAACCTAATCATAGGAGGCCTGACCCAGAGCCTGAAGATAGAGATGATAGGTTCATCAGGAACATCAAATTAGATGCACCCACTTTTGATGGTAGTCTGAATCCTAAGGTGTATTCTGATTGGGAGGGTGAGATGGACCAATACTTTGAGTGGTATGCTATGTCTGAGGAGAGGAAATACAAGTTTGCCAAGATGAAATTAGTGCGTCAAGCTAGGTTATACTGGGGGAACATTGAGCTAACCACTAGGAGACGGAATGTTGAGCCCATAACCACTTGGCAGGGTATGAAAGAAAAACTGAGAGATAAATACCTACCCATTTCATACCAGCAAAACCTGTTAGACCAATGGCAAAACCTGAAACAAGGAAACCGATCTGTCTCAGACTACATAGCTACTTTTGATGAATACCTAATGAGATGTGATGTGAGTGAAGCCCACGAAGTCACTTTGTCTAGATTAGGGCTGGACTGAGGGAAGATATCAAGAGAGAACTATTTCTGAGAGAGGTTACTGATCTAGACCAAGCCTACCAGATTGCCTAAACACTGAGAAATTTCAGAGAGGACCTATACCTTCTAGGGTTAGTGCCCCAATCCCAAGGAATGGACCTAGCCAAGTTATCCCTAGTAAACCTTTTCAGGGTACTTCTAACCCTAGGCCCATGGACAAAGGTAAGGCACCTGACACCCAGAGAACCCCTAGTTCAAAATCACCTGTTTTAAGTGTCAGAAAACAGGTCACATTTCCAGTCAGTGTACTGCCATAGCCTGTTTCAAGTGTCATAAGGTAGGTCATGTTGCTAGCCAGTGCCCACGGAGATCCCTTTACATAAAAGAGGGAGAGAATGATAATTCCGAGCCCAGTGAGGAATTTGAAGAAGAAGTTTATGAGGCCGGAATGAATTTGGTTGAGGAGTATGAAGGAGAGGAGGAACCCAATGAATCTGACCAGTTAGGAGTTGTAAGATGCATCCTATCCCAGAATCTAGTTCAAGAGGATTGGCGTAGGACTAACATCCTACAGACTTTTCTTAAATTAGGGGATAAGGTATGTAAGATCATCATAGATAGTGGGAGCTGTGTAAATGCCATCTCTACTAGCACTGTCAAGATGTTAGGCTTAATCCAGTTCCCCATCCCAACCCCTATAAGGTTTCTTGGATAGATTCTACCTCCATACCCATCCAGTCTAGATGTCAAGTCCAAATCCAAATGCAATCTTATCACGAAAAGATTTGGTGCGATGTTTACCCATGGGGGTGAGCAGTATAATTCTCGGAAGACCTTGGTTGTATGATCATGATGCCACCCTCTTAGGAAAATCCAATACCTGTGTCTTTAGTTTCAATGGGAAGAAGATTATGATCCATTCAGTTCCCCCTAAGGACAAGGTAACTAAAGGAGCCGGTAAGGTTAAGGAGATGAAAACTGGAGTGAACCTAATTAGTGCTAAGGATCTAGAACAAGAAATTCATAGTGGTTCACCCATCTGGATGTTAACTGCTAAGGAACTTAGAACTTCGGAACCCTCAGAGCCTCCTCAAGAAGTTAAACCTGTGTTAAAAAAATTGAGGAGGATGTCTTTCCGAGGATTTGCCAGACCACCTTCCACCTCTTAGGGATATCCAGCATGCCATAGATCTAATCCCAGGAGCGACTTTGCCCAACTTGCCCCATTACAGGATGAATCCATCTGAGCATGAAGAACTGCAAAAGCAGGTTGGAGAATTATTGAGGAAGGGGTTATTAGAGAAAGTCTTAGCCCTTGTGCAGTCCCAGCCTTACTGACCCCAAAGAAAGATGGCACGTGGAGGATATGTGTTGACAGTCGTGCCATCAATAAAATTACAATCAAATATAGGTTTCCCATCCCTAGACTAGATGACATGCTTGATATGATGGCTGGTGCAATGGTTTTTTCTAAGATTGATCTCAGAAGCGGCTATCATCAGGTTAGGATTAGACCGGGGATGAATGGAAAACTGCTTTCAAAATAAGGATGGTCTTTATGAATGGGTTGTTATGCCTTTTGGGTTATCCAATGCCCCTAGTACTTCATGAGAATTATGACCCAGGTACTTAGAGCTTTCATAGGAAAATTTGTGGTGGTCTATTTTGATGACATCCTGATCTATAGTAAGACCCCAGCAGATCACCTAGGCCACCTTAGAGCAGTCTGCCAAGTTTTGAGGAATGATAGACTCTACGGTAATCTTAAGAAGTGTGAATTCATGACTAGTAGAGTTATCTTTCTTGGTTTTGTAGTAACCCCTGACGGCGTGGCGGCCGATCCTGAGAAGATTAGGTCCATAGTAGACTGGCCAGAGCCAACCAATGTGCATGAAGTTAGAAGTTTCCACGGCTTGGCTACCTTCTATAGGCGATTCATCAAGGGGTTTAGTACTTTAGCTGCTCCTATCACTGATTGTATTAGGAAGGGAGAATTTCATTGGACTAAGTCAGCCCATAAAGCCTTCCTAGATCTTAAGGATAAAATGACCCAGGCACCCATTCTGAGATTACCCGATTTTTCTAAAGTATTGAGGTTGCCTGTGATGCTTCAGGTGTAGGAATAGGTGGAGTCCTAAGCCAAGAGAATCATCCCATAGCATTCTTTAGTGAAAAACTTAATGATGCTAAGCTTAGGTATTCTACCTATGATAAGGAATTTTATGCGGTGGTGCAAGCTTTGCGTTACTGGAGACATTATTTGCTACCGCAGGAATTTGTACTATTTTCGGACCATGAGGCTCTTAGATTTCTGAACTCCCAAAAGAAGCTTAACCCTAGGCATGCTAAGTGGGTAGAATATATCCAGTCCTATACTTTTGTCCTGAAACATAAGGCTGGAGTTGAGAATAAGGTAGCTGATGCCCTTAGTCGCCGATCCTGTTATTAACTTCTGTTAGAACTGAGGTCATAGGGTTTGAGCAAATCAAAGAGGAATATGAGTCTTGTCCGGATTTCACAACTGTGTATCAGGATCTAGTTCAAGGACCATCTAGTAATCACCAGGATTATACCCTTGTAGATGGTTTTTTGTTCTTCAAAAATAGGCTTTGCATCCCTAGAACTTTCTTAGGGAATTTTTGATTGGGAAATCCATGCTGGAGGTTTAGCCGGCCATTTTGGAAAAGACAAGACCATTCTAGCTATTGAAGACCACTTTTTCTGGCCTAGCTTGAAAAGGGATGTAGCTAATATGTAGCTAGATGTCGAACCTGCGCTGTTGCCAAACAGCGAAAACAAAACACTGGCCTTTATACCCCACTCTCTATCCCAGATCGTCCTTGGCAAGACGTGAGTATGGATTTTGTGTTAGGTTTTACCTAAGACAATCGTTTCAGATAGGGATGTCCGGTCACCAGTTACTTTTGGAAGACCCTTTGGCATAAGTTAGGGACAAAACTTAAGTTTTCAACTGCCTATCATCCCCAAACTGATGGCCAAACTGAAGTAGTGAACCGTAGCCTAGGAAATCTGCTGAGATGTCTTGTTGGTGAAAACACCAGAAATTGGGATTTATACCTACCAAGGGCAGAATTTGCGTACAATGACTCGGTCAATAGGTCTACGGGTAAGAGTCCATTGAAATTGTACATGGGTACAAACCTCACACACCTCTTGACCTAGTCCTTTACCTGTCCACACTCGAGTCTCCGAGTCTGCTGAGAATTTTCATAGCATGTAAAAGACTTGCATAAAGAAATTCATGCCAAAATAAATTTAAGTAATGAAACTTATAAGAAGTTGGCTGATACTCAAAGGCGAGTCAAATCTTTTGTTGAGGGAGACTATGTGATGATTAGGTTAAGGCCTGAACGGTTTCCTCCTGGAACCGTTAGAAAGTTACATGCTAGGGGAGCTGGACCATTTAGAGTGGTAAAGAGAGTAGGATCAATGCCTGTGCTCGAGTTTGCCTCCAGAACTAGGCATTAGCTCTACTTTCAACATTACAGACTTAGTAGAGTACAGGGAGCAGCTGTGATTCCTAGTGAGCCTTTTGAGCCTAACCCTATCATTGAGAGTGATCCCGACCCTGTGTGTCCACAACAAACTGGCCTGTGAGGAAAGAGCAGATTGAAAGATCCTGGATGATCAGGTTATCTCTACTCGTAATCGAGGATACCAAAGGTACCTGGTCCGCTGGCAAGGAAGGCCAGATTCTGATGACTCTTGGATCTCCCGAGAAGAATTACAAGAATTGGACCCAGACCTCTTGGAGAGATACCAGAGCCAACTTGAGCCTTACTCGACAGGGTCGAGTTCCTCCAACCCTGGGAGAATTAGTGCGGGCACCAGACAGACTCAGAAGAAGACTTCAGAGCTCCATTTGGATCTCTGATTGACATTGCCCGAGAAATTAGGGTTTGTAATAAAGGTTGACCTGGTCAACCAGTTTATTATTTCTTGAGTCACCATTTAAATTTTGTTGAGTCATGTTGACTCGAGCAAGTGCACCGATGTGGTTTCAATTTGGTCCAAAATGGTGCCACATTTGTCTTCCAATCAAATCAAGGTTCAAGCAAGTGGAGGCCACACTCCAAGCCACACGCCCAGCCACACTCCGAGCACACGCCAGAGTCCAGGAGGTGCCACAGAGGCATCCCAGTGTCATGGTCCCCACATCAAAGAAGAAAAAAATCAAATTGGAAGCTAATTTAAAGGAGGCGCCCATACCTGCCAATTTTGTCTAAGCAAAGAAGGAAAAGACTTCTCTTGGAGAAAAAATCAAAGAAGGACATCCAATTGAAGTTCAAATCAAAATCAAAGAGCTTAACTTGGAGTGGAAGAAAAGAAGAAATGCCATAAGAAGAAGAGGACTCCAAATCCAAATCCAACTCCAAAGGAGGCGCCATAAAAATTCCAAAAAAAATCCTTATGGCCGTCCCAAATTTTTTTGAACTCTTGGTCGCCAAGAGAGGAGATTTTCTACCTAATCTAGAGGTTGGAGGAGTTTAGTCCCACATGGGAATTTGTACAAGCTTGGAGAAAATTTTAGGTCTATATAATAGACCCCTCTTTGTAACTTTAAGAAATCAATGAAGAAAAATATTTTTGCTATTCTTTGTGTTGAGTGACCTAGGTTTCTCTTCTTCTGCACTATTCTAAGTGTTGAGCTCCAGAGGGGGTAATCCGGGTTCCATTGGAGCCTTGAGGAGGTGAGAGATCTCCATCTTATCCAAAACCCTAGGTTAGCCACTTAAAAATCCAAAACCCTAGCCACCCTCATTATTTCCAATCCATCGAACCCTAGCTCCTCCCATCTCCCACGGCCTCTCTCTCTCTACAAGTCCAGGCCGTCCACCTTCATCCAGATCCAGTCCGGCTACTTCAGATCCAGAGCAAGTTCCAAGGAAAATCACATCAGCTTCCAGGAGAATCCAGTTTCAGCAATTTCAATCTTCAAGTTCATCAACCTGGTAATTTTTCCTTGACTCTCTAATTCCATCAATTGTTTTCTTCTCTTCCAGATCTTGAGTTCAGGAGAAGCCAACCGCCAAAGGACCAGTATTGGAGGATCCATTGCGAAAATATCTGAATCCGAGGATCCAACAATCTGCTCGGGAGAGTTATTCCACCAAAATCTGTGAGATCATTTCCGGTTAGGTAAACCATCTCTTCTCTTTATTTCTGTTCTGTTGAAAGTTCGGAGCGAAACCCTAGGTCTGGGAGTTCTCAACCCCAGTGATCCGTTGCTTCTGAACTACTCTGATAATTTAGTTTCCTTAAAATTGTGCTTTCAATCATAATATTAGTATCTTTCAATGATAGGTTAACTTTTCTTTGATTTGAAGCCAACTTCCACAAACATATAAAAACAACAAAAAAAATTAGTTAATCTTAATTTACTTCCGCATCGCATCCCCTTATTTGTTCTGCATCATTGATTCATTCCCAAAACTGATGGCCTCTCGGATTCCCAGATTGTCTCCTAGGCTCCCAAATCACCGTTTCATGGTTCTAGCTATTTATTTTGTATGGGCGGTGAAAAGTTGTGAGTGATCTCTTCCTTTTGAGAGCTTCTACCACTCTTTCCACCAGTGATTTTGGGCTGGAGTTTTTGTGAGTGATGGGAGTGGAAGTGTTCCTTAATCCCCAGTATTATTGGTGCTCTATTGGTGGAAGGAAATTTGTTTTGGAGAAAAACAAATCACAGAACAAAGTGTTCTATTTTTTCTTTCCTCCCTCTCACCGTTTCAAGGGTTCCGGCGACTAACATCATGCGAGAGAAGCCAGTTCAGAGGAGCCCCACGCGTTCCCCCCTCTAAAGGGTGTTCCCTGAGCACTTGAGAGCTTTCGGTTCTCCATTGCTACTGTTGGAGAGAAGAAGAAATCAATGTTTCAAAAGGCTGCTGGAAGAAGAAGACCGGAATAAAGTTATTCTAGATATTCCAATTATTCTAGTGTTATCCATGCTTTATTCCAAGCAAGAATAAGGTAAGATTTCTAGTTTTAATTTTCATGCATGCTAGATCTAGGTTTATAAAATTGTTTATAAATTACATGCCCTCTTTATGCCTTTTATACCTGTACATGCATCTTGAATATGTTAGATCTTGTGCGGAGTATGTTATTTCCACTTTTATTTAAAATTATTTTAAAATACATACCTGCTCCCTGTGCTATTGCATGCTTAGTGTAGGCACTTGCAACCCCAATTCTTCTTTTTGCCAGGCCGCCGGGGGTCCTGGCTGCTAATAGGTAGCCAAGGACCATTGCTAGTACTGAAGCTGGCGCACTACTATGGCAAGGATTTGCATTTGCTGGGTGAGTGTGGCCAATTGAGAATCTGCCGGAGGTGGTTGACTAAAGCGTGCGGTTCCACTTCTGGGTCGGGCGGTTCCCTCGGGGGGGAAGTCTCGGGATGGCTAGTGGAGCTTCTTCTCGCTCCATCCTCTTGATGGACTTGCTTGCAAAGGGGCTAGCTTTTTGGAATAAAGGGCTATGTCAATCCCCCTACATGGTGCGCCAATTATTACCGCCAAGATCATCGTGGCCCGTAGCTGCCATCCACACGGATTGCCTCCGCTCTTCAGGACCGGATGCTCTGCTGGACCTGCAAAATAAGGATTAAAGACCCGGGCAGGGAGGAACTTCGATGGGGGCACTTCGACGATCAAGTCAGTGATGATCCAGGAGAACATCCCTCTTGGTCGAGCCCTTAAGATGGACTCCATGCGAGGAGGAGTGTGTTGTGTTAGAATTGATGCAAGCATGCTGGGAGAGATGGTGGCCGAGGATAAGAGGTCCTCCTGTGTGCCTCTTCTCCTAGCTTGCCTGGGTGAGTGTTTGAGTGTCTCCCTCCTTTTAGCTACCCTTATGGGCTTTTTAGCTTGGCCTGCCTCGGGGATCTCCCATGTTGTCCGGCATGCATGACAGGATTCGTTGCCATGGACAGGATGTCTTTCTGACATGTGGTAAGGGAAGTACCATACGTTCTGACATTCTCTCCGGTCGCCCATTCCGGGAAACATGGCAGAGCCTCGATGATGGGCCACGCCCCTGGGATTCGTGCCCTCTGGTTGACTCCCTCTCTGGGAAGTACGGGCAGTTGGTGGAGAGTGTGGCACTTCGATCAAGGAGCTTCGTCTACTTTGGTGTAAGTGATAGCTGCGGGCATTGATTATAGCCTAAAGGGGATTCCTTGTGCTCCTCGGGGCTGCTCGTCGATGTGTCTGGAAAAGTAGCATTGCCTCCTTGGCGGTCAGGGTCTTTGTCGAGGGTGGGGGCCAAACTGAAGAGCCGGGGCGCGACTCCGAAGGGGCTCGACCTCGAAGAGGCTAGACTGGTGGAGGGCATCGATGGCCAACTCCAATCTAGGGGGCTCGACCTGGAGAAGGAGAGCAGGCTCGAACTCTGAGGGGCTCGACCTCGAAGAGGCTCGACCTGGCGGAGGGCATCGGTGGCTGACTCCGGTCCAGCGGCTCTAGCCTTCGAGGGGCTCGAAATGGAGGAGGAGAGAAGGACTAGAACTCGAGGGGGCTCGACCGCGAAGAGGCTCGACCTAGCGGAGGGAGTCAATGGCTCGACTCGGTCAGGGGCTCTAGCCTTCAAGGGGCTCGACTAGAGGAGGAAAAGCAGGGTTGACTCCGAGGGGGCCGACTTGAAGAGGCTTGACCTGCAGAGGGCATAGGTGGCCGACCTCTAGTCCAGGGCGAGAGAGCCTTCGATGGGATTGACCTGGAGGAGGAGAGCATTCGGCTCCGGCATAGGCATCCTGGCCTTGCGGGAGCTGACATGGCCGAGGATGGAAATCATATTCGGTGGGATGCTCCGACATGAAGAGGGAGCTCGATCTGGTGGTGAAGGAGGTCAAGAAGGGGTGTCCACCATGTGCAACTTCTTTTGACATGGCGTCTGACAAGGACTACACGTCGGCTCCTTGCCACATCACCCACATTCAGCTATAGTTGGCCACCTCATTATCCCAGCTCTCTTCCCCATGGCTGTTCACTAGTAGAGAATGGATATACTTGGGTCGTTCCCACTGCAATCCGACCAACAAAGGTATCTGCTCGTCACCATTGACTACTTCATAAAATGGGTAGAGGCGGAGCCCTTGACAAAAATAATGGAAAGCAAAGTTAAGTCCTTTTTTTGGAGGTCCATCATCTACCATTTGGGTTCCCTCATACCATCATCATGGATAATGGACAGTAATTCAACAACCAAGCGTTCAAAGAATTCTGCACCGACTTGCACAACTACCATCGATTCATGTCTGTAGGTCACCCTTAAACTAGTGGGGAGATAGATGTGATGAACCAAACGATCCTCCAAGGTCTCTGTACTAGGCTAGATGAGCCAAAGGTAGGTGGGTAGAAGAGCTCCCTAATGTGCTATGGGCATACCACACCACGCCTTGAGTCATGACCAACGAAACACCGTTCAACCTAGTCTTTGGCACTACAATAGTGATACTGGTGGAGTTTGGCCTTCCAACACTATGGATGGAGCACTTCGATGAGTCGAGCAATGATGTAGGGTGCAGTGGGGAGGGGATGAACATGCATAAAAAAATAGTAACAATAACTTTTTTATTGATTTTTATATTTTACATTTGATGGCAAAGTTCCTAAGAAAGAGGAAAAGAACTATCATAAGAAAGATGTAAGGACCAACTACACTACCCGCAGTTAACATTATGCAAGTAATAAAAACTAGGACCACGAGGGTTGAGAAATGATAAGTGCATAAATATTAACCATAGTGCATTAATTTATAAATCAATTTCACTTTATTTAATTAGAATTAATATTTTTATGTAGAGTTTTGTTTGAAAGAACTTGCCAATGTGAAGAGCGCAATTTTTGGGATCAACGGTCTGAATGGTGCACGAATCAGACTTCAATTGAGCCGGGAAATGGATTTTGAAGTTACTATTAAAGAATTGCATGAAATTGATGCATCCGATCCACCATGGATTGGCTGAATGGTTCATGAGTCGCCCACTTGGTCCATATCCTCCATTGCAGTTGGTCCATGGAATAGATCCATGGACCACAGGCCAAACGAAGCTCCGATCTTGCGGGAAGATGCCGAAGATGATCTCCACACCGCCGAGACATTCTCGCTGGCCGGAGAAGCATTCATGACGGAAAATCCCAGAAATCATCGTCCAAAGCCATTCTTTGTCTTCCTCTATTCACCATCTTCATCGTGCCACAGGAAAGCCTCCTTTAGATCTGCTCCAGATTTTCATGGCCGTCGTCTCCCTATCCTGAAGTCGCCACCGGCTTTGAGGAATATGCGGAGGAGCTCCCAATTCGACCAAGCTATCCATTTCCTCTCCCATGGCCGTTCAAGCTTCCCAACGACCGGTCTCCACCGTCACCCCTGCTGCTGCCACCATTAAGAAGGAAGAATCATCATCCCAGTTCTTCCTTTCCGTCGGCCCATCACTGTCTTCTTCCTGCTATCCTAGATCACCGTCCAACCATCAAAAAAATTCCAAACAACCATCGCCGCCACACTCAGCCCAAACACCGAACGTGCTACACTCTGCCTCCTCCAGATCGGTCGACCTTCCTCCCAATTATCCGCCCAAACCATTTACTATTCTATGTCACTGCATTACTACCTCTTGTCGGTCTTGTGTTGGGAGCTTGGATGTTCGAAGGATAACACCGGAGGATCGAAGGATAACATCGAAGAAGGTAATGGTTGAATTGGTTACGGGAGTGATGGTTGGGAACCGGAAGAAACTGAGAAGAGAGTCCAATGATAATTTTTCATGGGTCGATGCATCTGACTTCTCTATAAATAAAGATCCATCATGACAGGGAGCACAAGATAGTGCCCTCTCCTTTCCTCTTGCTCTTTCTCCTTCCCATCTCTTCTTCCCACAAAAAAACTTAATTTTTTTTATTTTATTTTAATTCCAAGCCCTGTTAATAGCTTAGGAGTTAAATATTTTATAATCAGATTATTTTTGAAATGAATATTTTATTTTCTCTATTTAAATTATTTTTATAATTTTTATTTCAGTATTAGATTAGATTAATTTTCTTGTAATTATTTTATGCCATTTACATTCTGCAATTAGGATAGTTTTTATTTTTGCATTTAAATTATGTAATTTAAATTTCAGCAAGTAGTTAATTATCTTTATTTTTTTATAATTTTTAAAGTTTTAATTTAAATCATGTCTGGATAAGCGAACCTCCTAGGATTGGCGATGAAGCTAGACCATGATTAGAAGCCCTTCTTTGGATTTCTTTTCATGCTTTATTTTTAAGAGTTTTTTTCTTTTCAAACTTCTTGCCAAAGAGACTTGATGAGCTATTATTAGGTTTCAATCCTTTATAGTTTTATGCTTGATTCGGTGAAAGAAGGATGAAAGATAGAAGGCTCAATAATTTATTTTTCGTTTCTTTCTTTCTTTCCTTATAAAACCTTGATGGCTTATAGTTGAGTTAAATCTCTTCATAATCCATACTTGGTTTTTACAAAGGAGGAAGTTGAAAGATTTTATAAAAGAGATCCTTAGAAAAGTTTTCGAAATCATTATCTAGTTGATTCAAAAGCCCTAGATCTTTAGATCATTTATTTCATCAATTTAATTTACTTTTGCTTATTCTTGTCAGCTTATCTAAGTGAGGGTTTGAAAATAGTTCAAACACAAATTCTCATGAGATCGACCTGTACTTGCTGGACGTACTACTCTGCACACCGTGCGCTTGAGTTAAATTAAAGTTCACATCAAGTTTTTGGCACTATTTCTAGGGAATTGGTATGTTTTAAATTTCTTGCTCTTCGTGCTTTTAGTATGATTTGCTAGATCTTTCTTTATTTTATTTATTACTTTTAAGTTGGTGAGTGCTTGAAGTCAGGTACGTAATTTAAATTATTCTAGTTCTTTCAGCATATTATCTTGATTTAGTTTATTTTAGTTTTTTTTTTTTTTTTTTGTTTTTCTTTATGTTTATGCTTATATGCATAGCATTCTTAAATCACTTTAAGGGCACGGACCTAAACAAGATAAGGTAGGGAGTTCATCACCCTTCCTTAGCCCACAAGCAAGACTCCTTCATTTGCATCAACCCAAGCCTCTAAATAAATTAATTAGACGTTGACCTTAGGGACATCCGAGCTCATTAGGACAAGGAGACCTAAGGATTATACCAAGCTAGATTCAATCATTGAATTAGTGTCTAGAAAAGTGGTTCAGGGATTAAATCCTGAAGAAAGGTGGTTACTTAATTGATTCCGTTCACTGACTTGGCCAATCTAATTGATGTCTAAGGAAAGCACGAGGGGACTTGCCAATCTTGCACTTGGCCAAATTTAGTGAATTGGTCAAACTTGGAGTACTTGAAGGTCAACTTGGAATAGTTAGGAGCTGTCTAGTTTTGGTTATCCCTAGATAGGATTAATTTGTGTGGAACTTGTCTGCAAATTTAAAAAAATTAAAAAAAAATAATTAAAGTACTTAGGTATTCACAATCTTGACTGCCCTGACATAAGGTTGCCCTGGCATAATTGAAAGTTATGTTGCATGGTTGTCCTAGGGTATAAAAAGGTTGAATTGATTTAGAAAAGCTTCTAAAGAAAAAAATTTAAAAAAATAAAAAAACTAAAAAAATATAAAACATATAAATTTAAAAAAATAGAAGATATAGTAGATTTAGTGAATTATCCAACTCCTATATGGAGAAGGATTTAGGTCGACTTGTTAGAATCGATTTGATTCTTGTTTCAGATCCTACGACCTCTACAATAGATCAACCCCAACTCCTTAAGGATTTATGTTATCCAGTTGGTTACGTCCAACCTTCTTACATTAGGTTGCCTCAACCCATTGCTAATAATTTTGAAATCAAACCTCAAATGATTAATATGCTTCTAAAGTTCATGGGAATAGAGAATGCATATAATTTATTAAAAAATTGAAGAGGTTGTGTAACTATGAGGATACAACAATTGTTAGAGGATGAAATCAAGCTGAGACTAATCAATTTGCCCTTAAGGATAATGCTAAAAAGTGGCTTTATAGTCTTCTAAATCAATCTATCAAGACTTGGGAGGGATTCGTAAGAGTGTTCTTAAAGAAATATTTTTCTTATCATAAAACAGCTAAGATTAGAAATGAAATAAACCAATTTTATCAATTAGCTGGAAAGTCATTTTGGAAATACTTTGACCATTTCAAGAACCCCTTAACCGAATGTCCACACCATGAATAGAAACTTGGAGGCTATGCCAAATCATTTATGAGGATTTAGATTCCAATTCAAGAACCATGCTAGAGTCCATGTGCCAAGGCCAATTTGTGTATAAAGAACCAATGAAGCATGGCAATTTTTAGAAGACCTAGCTAAAAAGAATTTACAATGGGAAATAACTAAGGAATCAGAGAGATCCATACCTTCAAGAGGTGGAATGCACCAAATGCAGACTTCCTTAGCTACAGAGGCTAAAATTGTAACCTTGACACGTAGGTTAGAGGCCTCAGAACTTCAGAAACATCTAGTGTGATAAAGTGTCTGCACCATGTAATGGGTGCAATGTGTTGCCCAAAATGGAGCCCAAGGGGGGTGGTGGGGACACCAAAGGCACCAGAATAAGATAGAGGCTTTTCAACCCTCTATGAATTGATCAATAATTTATGAGTCCATCTGTAATAAGGGCTTAGCTATCTGAGTCTATTTTAGTTGTTACTTGAGTCTTTTGAGTTGTTATTTTAGTTCTGTACTAGTCAGCTCATGTTGAGCTAGTTTAGTCCAATGCTAGTCAGATCATGTTGAGCTAATTTTATTTTTTTGAGTCCTGTCCAAT
Source organism: Areca catechu (assembly GCA_021397845.1). Classification (NCBI taxonomy): domain Eukaryota; kingdom Viridiplantae; phylum Streptophyta; class Magnoliopsida; order Arecales; family Arecaceae; genus Areca; species Areca catechu. The sequence continues at coordinate 130,335,102 of CM038040.1, read as the reverse complement.
CAAATTGAAGACTCAAGACACATCATACAAGTGAAGACCAAGTTCAACCTAATTGAAGACATAAAGTTTAGCCCAAGTCCAACCCGCTTGAAGATTTGAAGACCCCAGGAGGAAAAATCAAAAACCCTGATTCCTTGCAGATGCCTCCAGATGCCCAGATTTCCTTCCAGATGCCAAAGTATATTCATAGATAAGGGCATCCATGATTCCAAAGGTCCATCTGCATCCTAGCCCAAGAAATCAAGCCCAGGCACCAAGCCCAAGCCCCTAAGAAGCAAGATACCAAGGAATATTCCTACTACCTGGCTACCAGGCCACCCAGCTTCCAAAGGCCCAAACCATGCACCCGGGCCCCTTTGGGCCAGCCCCTGCTGCTCTTAGAAGCCCAACACGCCCCCCTAGGTGTCCTTGGAGTGTTGGCCAAGTCAAGAGAAATTTTAGAGATTTTTTCTACCTAATGTTTCCTTATTTTCTAGCTAGGGTTTGAGAGGGAAAAGGATTCTCATGTGCTGGTCCACCTACCTGGCCAATCTCTGATTGGTGTCTAGGATTGGCAATCAGGGACCTAACACTTCCCTTACACTTGCCTAGCTGAGTACAGGGTTACTATATGCTAGTTTGCCACCCAGATTGAGCATCTAGTTTAGACTCTAGGTCTAGTAGGCTATAGTCGGTCTGATCAAGTCTTGCATGAGCACTAGATCAGAGGTTTCATATTACCCACCTCCTTCACCAATGTCTGAAACCATGGAAAATTTGCAAGCCCAAATAAAAGCATTCACTGAGCAACTAACTCAATCGCGTGGTCCAATCAAATTGAAGACTCAAGACCACATCATACAAGTGAAGACCAAGTTCAACCTAATTGAAGACATAAAAGTTTAGCCCAAGTCCAACCCCGCTTGAAGATTTGAAGACCCCAGGAGGAAAAATTCAAAAACCCTGATTCCTTGCAGATGCCCTCCAGATGCCCAGATTTCCTTCCAGATGCCAAAGTATATTCATAGATAAGGGCATCCATGATTCCAAAGGTCCATCTGCATCCTAGCCCAAAGAAATCAAGCCCAGGCACCAAGCCCAAGCCCCTAAGAAGCAAGATACCAAGGAATATTCCTACTACCTGGCTACCAGGCCACCCCAGCTTCCAAAGGCCCAAACCCATGCACCGGGCCCCTTTGGGCCAGCCCCTTGCTGCTCTTAGAAGCCCAACACGCCCCCTAGGTGTCCTTGGAGTGTTGGCCAAGTCAAGAGAAATTTTAGAGATTTTTTCTACCTAATGTTTCCTTATTTTCTAGCTAGGGTTTGAGAGGGAAAAGGATTCTCATGTGCTGGTCCACCTACCTGGCCAATCTCTGATTGGTGTCTAGGATTGGCAATCAGGGACCTAACACTTCCCTTACACTTGCCTAGCTGAGTACAGGGTTACTATAGGCTAGTTTGCCACCCAGATTGAGCATCTAGTTTAGACTCTAGGTCTAGTAGGCTATAGTCGGTCTGATCAAGTCTTGCATGAGCACTAGATCAGAGGTTTCATATTACCCACCTCTTCACAAATGTCTGAACCCATGGAAAATTTGCAAGCCCAAATAAAAGCATTCACTGAGCAACTAACTCAATCCATGGCCCAGTTGACTACCCAGTTAACTCAGTCTGGTACCCAAACCAACAATAGAATTGACCATCTTGCCAATAGGTTTGACCAGTTAGGAGGCCGTGTAGGGACCATAGCAAGAACCCATGGGTCACAATCTGAGCCAGATCCTGAGTCCCCTCAATCTAGGAGGACCCCAAATCCTGATCTATACCATGAGGTCGAGCCTAGGAGAGCCCCTTATCCTAACCCGTACTACAATCCTCAACCTAGGAGGACCCCAAACCCTGATCCATACCTTGAGGCTGAACCTAGGAGAGCCCATCGTCATGACCCAATCCCTAAGGTTAGTCCTAAAAGACCTAATCAGGATTTTGTAGACCAAGAAGATAGATCCTATTTACCCTCTCCCTATAAGCCTAGTATACCCACAACCTATAGATCTTATGACTCCAAATCCTATGAACCTAGAACCTATGAATCCATAACCTATAAACCTAGAGCCTATGACTCTAGATCCCATGATCATAGATCCTATGCACCCACACCCTATGAGCCTAGTAGACCCAACACCCAATATTCTGACCCATATAGGGAGTCCAACCCTAGGAGAACCCAATATTCTGACCCATATAGGGAGTCAACCCTAGGAGAACCCAGTATTCTGACCCATATAGGGAGTCCAACCCTAGGAGGACCCAATATCCTGATCCATATAGAGAGCCTAACCTTAGGAGGACCCCATACCATGATCCATCCTTAGAACCTGACCATAGAGCTGACCCAAAATCCTATGACCCCAGATCTTATAATCCCATGACCCATAGATCTGCACCCTTGTCCTATGAGCCCAGAGAACCCATAACCCCTAAGTATCAATCTAGTACTAGTTAGGTTTTCCTTAGTCAACTTGAACCCCATAGGATTAGCACCCCTAAATATGAGCCCAGTAGTGAGTCACTACCCCTTAGGCAACCTGAACCTACTAGGATTAGTGTCCATAATCAGAAACCAGGACCTAGCCAATTTTCCCCTAGTCGACCTTCTCCAACCATTCCTGAGACTGACAAGGCTTACATTAATAAAGTGTATGAAGCTGATGCAAACTTAGTGGATGAGTATGAAGGAGAAGAGGAGACACCTTTAGTAGACCTAGAATTAGCTCGCCTAGTAGATACCCAGGTAGAAACCAACCCAGAGCTAGTTGACCTTGACCACATCCAACCTAAAGCTATAATGGAAGAACAAATAGAGGAAGAGAACCTAGGTACTGCTGCTAGAGCCTTACCTAAGGAAACCATAGAGGAGAGCCAAATTATAGAGTCTAGTCCAAAAATACAAGAACCAGAAGAATTTATTAAGGACCTGATCTCTTTGAATCAATACCTTCAAGATGAGTCCCCTCCTATAGTTCCCATTAAGGACCTCTTCCCCAAAATTGGCGACCCATCCTTCCATTATGCAAACCCTGTAGATATAGCTCAACCTCGTAAGGTTAACCTCATTAGTATAGGATTAGTCCCTGACATGCCTTCTTATATCGAACTTCATCCAACTAACCTTGAACCTTTTTCTCTACCCTACCAAACTAATTCTCAACCCACTTCTTATTTTCTGCCCTTTCCAAACGTCTCCAACATTTCTAGGATTATTAGATTGAATTTAATTGATATTAGCATACTGCATGCATTCATCACGCATGTTAGGTTTGCATCTTGCTTCTGGCACACTCTTTGGAATTTGCTAGGAGTTCACTGTAAATTTTCATGTGCATGTCAAGCTAGGATCAAACCTAGGGAACCTATAATCTGTTAGGTTTAGATCCAAAGAGTTCAATAAGATTTCTTTCTATAAGGAATGCATAGTCAAGTCTGTTAGGTGTTAGTATGAGTCCTTTGAATCATTTGTTAGGATTCTGCATGTGCCCAGCATGTTCACCACCTACACTAATTTTAAACAAACTAGCTAATTCTCGAAGATGGATCAAAGAATTTGATGTAGTGGATTCTATCTTGGTTAGGCTTAGGCCTAAAAGAAGCTTCATGCTCACAGAGCCGGACCTTTTAAAGTGATAGAGAAGGTTGGATCAAATGCCTAGGTGTTAGACTTGCCTTCGGATTTGGGCATTAGTTCTACCTTCAATATTACTGACCTGGTTAAGTATAGGGAACCGGCAGTGATACCTAGTGAGGCCTTTGGACCTATTCCTTTTCATTATGAGTGACCCTAACCTAGAGTATCCACAAACAAATTTGGCCTGAGAGAGGAGAACGGATCGAGCGTATCCTGGATGATCAAGCCATCACGACCCAGGGCCATGACTATCAACACTTCCTGGTCCGATGGCAAGGCCGGCCAGAGTCGGACGATTCGTGGATTTCTCAAGAGGACTTGCAACGCCTCAACCCAGACCTTCTCGAGAGATATGTGAGCCAGTCTGACCTTCACTCGACAGAGTCGAGTCCTCCCACCCGGGAGAATTGGTGGGGACACCAAAGGCACCAGAATAAGATAGAGGCTTTTCAACCCTCTATGAATTGATCAATAATTTATGAGTCCATCTGTAATAAGGGCTTAGCCCATCTGAGTCTATTTTAGTTGTTATTTGAGTCTTTTGAGTTGTTATTTCAGTTCTGTACTAGTCAGCTCATGTTGAGCTAGTTTAGTCCAATGCTAATCAGCTCTTGTTGAGCTAATTTTATTTTTTTGAGTCCTGTCCAATCAAATTGAAGACTCAAGACCACATCATACAAGTGAAGACCAAGTTCAACCTAATTGAAGACATAAAAGTTTAGCCCAAGTCCAACCCAGCTTGAAGATTTGAAGACCCCAGGAGGAAAAATTTAGAAAACCCTGATTCCTTGCAGATGCCCTCCAGATGCCCAGATTTCCTTCCAATGCCAAAGTATATTCATAGATAAGGGCATCCATGATTCCAGAGGTCCATCTACATCCTAGCCCAAAGAAATCAAGCCCAGGCGCCAAGCCCAAGCCCCTAAGAAGCAAGATACCAGGGAATATTCCTGCTACCTGACTACCAGGCCACCCCAGCTTCCAGAGGCCCAAACCCATGCACCCGGGCCCTTTTGGGCTGGCCCCTTGCTGCTCTTAGAAGCCCAACACGACCCCCTAGGTGTCCTTGGAGTGTTGGCCAAGTCAAGAGAAATTTAGGGATTTTTTCTACCTAATGTTTCCTTATTTTCTAGCTAGGGTTTGAGAGGGAAAAGGATTCTCATGTAAAGACTAATGTGCCCTTACTTGGAGCCCAAGGTTAAGGGTCTATTTAAGGGACCCTAACCTCTTGTATGAAACCTAATTTTTGATATGAATTAAAACCTTGAGTTCTTCTATTGAGTTGTGTGATACCCTGCAGTGTGCATAAAGGGGTTTGTGAGAGTTCTTCTTCCCGGTGTTTGCAATCATCTTCCTGCTACCAACAAACCCTCCAGATCCCTGGATGCCCACTCCAAAAGAAGCCTTCCCTTGTTATTTTTCCTTTGTTTTCTTATTCCTTTGTGAGTTTTCTATCCCCTGACAGGTCGTTTGCAGGTCCCTGAGTTCCTACGAATCCAACGACTCCAGCCAAGCCTCAATCAGACCACCGAGCAGAAAGCCGGGTATCCGTGGGTCATTGGCTCGGTTTTCCAGGCCGCATCCGTCGAGGAACGAGAGACCCCTTCGCTGCGATCTTCATAGACATTATCAGGTACACCCCTCTACCTCCAGTAGTTTTATTGTAGGAGAACTTGCCCTAACCGAGGCTTCTCAGCCCGGCGATCCTTCTTTTGTACTTTTCTAGGTTCTAATCTGCATGCTTGGCTTCAAAATTCATACAAAACTTTCTACAACTAATTTTGATCTGAAATTCGAGAATTAATCACCTAACCCCACATAAAATATAAAAAAAGAATTGCATGCATATTAGTCCCCATCAGGGGGTGAATTGGGTATCTTAAAAAAAATTAACATAAATATGTACTGGTCTTGAAGTGTATGTGAGCAATATGATTAATGCACTTAAAAGATATGCAGTGGAAAACAGTAAATTAAAAATAGGAAATAAAGTGAAAGTAGAAAGAAGGAACAATCACACACAAACACCAAGTTTTGTAGTGGTTCGATGTACTCTAAGCACCTACATCCACTCCCCAAGCTCCCATTGGAAAAAACCACTATAATCTCTTTAAAGATTACAGCCGACTTATTTTACAAGGCTCACAAGTCAAAATTTAAGTTGGTTTTGTCACTTAGGCTCACCAACAACCTTACAACTTGTTTTGTCTTCGGGCTCACAAGTTAAACCCTAGTTGATTTTGTACCGTCAGCTACCAATAACCACAACAACCTACTTTCAAGAACTTTGAAAGCTAGGTTCAACAAATAATAAGTACAGAATACAAGAATTAAAACATAATCAAACTCTCTTCTAGAGTGGAATGAGGAATCCTTGAAGCTCTTGATGATTGCTTGATGTGACTTGACTTTGGAATCTTCTCAAGAACACTTTTGGAAAGATGAAATAAAAGGAGTGGAGGCTTTTACAGAGGAATCTCTCCTTTTTGGCTTTTAGAAGTAGAGTTCTTGAAGAATGTCTGTCTCTTAGATATTTTCTTGCTTCTCTTTCTTCTCTTACTTCATGAATGAGTTTGGTAAAGCTTAAATATATCAAAAACCTCTAAAAAAACTGTTTAAGACCATTAGGGATCAAAAACTAGCCATTAGGGACTGAAAAAAGTCAGTTCTAGCCATCAGAAAATAGATCTGTTGGAGTTGTCAGAACCCATGTGTCGACACTTGGCTATCAAGGTCGACACTTGACTTTCAGGTATCGACACTTGAACTTTCAAGTGATGATACTTGGTTTTTAGGTGTCGACACTTGATACAAAATATTCTAGATGGCATGTTCTGTATTTTCAAAAATCTCAGGCCTTGAGTCAACACTTGAAATTCTAGGTATCGACACTTGAGTTTCAGGTATCGACACTTGAGTTCTGGGTGTCGACACTTGGCATGCTAGTGAAAAATTTTGCATGCCAAATGCTGAAGTGTCGATACTTGGGCTTCCAGGTGTTGACACTTGGTCTGCAATTTCCAAAAACAAGTGCCAAACATGCCAAAAACTTAAAGATTTTCAATGAAACTTAAATGAAACTTTTGTAAACTAAAATTGAACCCTTATATGGCCTTTTTCAGTGGAGAAGACTTCTCAAATCATGAAGAATGCTTTGCTTCCAAAGCATGCCATGATACTCTAATTTAAGAATTTAAGATGCTTGATTCCTGAAAACTCATAACTATAATTTAAACATTAGTACAAAATATGTACTCAATATTTTGTTAATCATCAATCATGGGGTAGAGCCAACAATCTTTTCCTTTTTGATGATGACAAAACCTTGAGTAAAATAAGCATTCAAATTCAATTTTGACATTGTATCCCCTAAATATGAACTTTAAAACTCATATAAAGCAATTCAATAAAGGAGACATGCCAAATAGATATTGAAATCAAAATTCTCTCCCCCTAAGAGAGTTAAAGTATGAGACATTTCAAAATTGAAGAAAATAATATATCTATATCTACTCCCCTTTCTGTCAACATACAACAAAAAAAGGAAGTAAAGTCTCCCTAAATTAATGCATTAGTCCATGATACAAGATTAGATTATCAAGAAATCCAACAGGTAGCAGAGCAAATGCATAGAGTAGGAAGTAACATAAAGAAAATGAACTTTTTTCATAACATACATAGTTCAATACAACACTTAACTATTACAAGAGTGATCATAAACTGAGATGCAAATATAACAGAAACACATATATATATATATATGTAATCAAGTTTTCAGCTACAAAAATTGCTGTTAGTGATACAGCAATGCTAAAACATGATACAAGATGAGTAAAACAGTCAAGATAAGTAATACAACAAGATATAAAAGCAACAAACAACAAGATAAACATTTGTGAGGCTACTCCTCATCAGATGGAAGCTCAAAAAAGATGGGGGCACTAATCCTAGACCTGGGTACTAGGGCTTTAGGTGGCTCAAGTATCTTATGACTCCTAGTCCTGGTGGAAGGTCCATGAGTCGGTACAACCCGAGAAGATCTGGTCGATGGGGGAGGTAGAATCTCAGCAGGTGTCACAAAAGCAGGAGTAGAGTCAATCTGATCAGCTGGAGAAGGGATCACGAGAGTAGCTAGAGTCTGAGACTCTCTGCTGACTAACTTGTACTGACCAGCTCGATCCATTCTGCCATTTGAACTACCACTACCATCACCATCAGCTGTGTCTTTGTCACCATCACCGCCACCATCACCACCATGTGTGCTATCATGAGTATCTGGGTGATTGCCATCATCATCAATAGGTAGAGGAGGAGGATCAGCTGGTCCAGAAGATCCTGAAGGTAGTAAAGCTCTCAACATCTCCTCGATACGTGTGAATCCGGCCTCCATTGTCCTCTGAACATCAGTGAGCTGCTCAGAAGTCTGGGCACGAAGTCCCTCAATCTTGATCCGAAGTTGAGTAGTTTGGACTCCCAGTCCAATCATCTCACTCTGAAGCTCTGCAAACTGATGACATGCGTGCTCCTCAAAGGATGAAACATAGCTGGCGGAGGAGCAGCAAAAGGTGTACCTGCTGGTGAAGGTGTCACTAGCTAGCTCTGGCTCTACTACTGGTGCTGCCCTGGGAGGTGTATCTAATGGCCCTGATGGCCCTGTCTCTGCCTCTCGTAACTCATCCTCCTCATCTGGCTCTTGACCAGACTCCCTGCGCACCCATCTGCCAGCCTATCTCCTATAGCCCATGCGGTGTAGAGATCTCTCGTCATAAACATCAGTATGAAGAATCTTCTTGGAGGCCTCCTCCTCCAAGGGTATACCATAAGCATGGAATATGCAAGTCAATCCCATGCCGTAGGGCAAACAATGTCTCCGCTGAGTGGTTGCATCCTTCATCTGAAGTAACATGAAAGCTGGAAGGTCAACTGCAGTCCTTTGTGACAAACAAACCATGTGCATAAGCTCCTGCTCAGTGATAAAATTAAATCTACCAGTCTTCGGGAGCAAAATGCGGGCAATGATATGGTGAAGGAGCCTCATCTCTACTGAAAGCTGGTTCGCGGTGACCATTGCCACACTGTGAACATCATCTCGCTCTAGAATGCACTGATAGGCCTCCTCATGGTCATCAATGGAATAAGCCACGATCCTTCAGTGGGGGATATCCCATATCCTGCTCAGTTCTGACTCATCTACCGAAATCCAAACTCCTCTGACTGTGGCATGCCAGGCTAACCTGCTACAATCCAGACTCCCGTAGAACTTGCGAATCAGGTGGGGGTAGTACCTCTCTATCATAGTACAGAAGGGGACCAAACCCGCAGACTCGAGAATCTCATGCAGTTTGAAGCTCTGGCGATCAAAAAATCCGAGGTCCACATGATGTCTCACAGCGATCATCTTCCCTGTAACCCTCTGCTGTAGGAGAAGGTGGGGGAACAGTCCGCTCAGTCTACTGTCGTTGATGACTGTCATCCCAAGCTTTGGTTCTTCTTTCAACTGAGCTCTGATTGGATTTTCTTTTATAAGCCAACTTCTTCCTTGGTCCCATAATCTCCAACAGATGAAAGAGAGTGGAAGGAGATGAAACTAAGAAAGGCAATAGTCCAGCCGAACGAAACCAATAGGAAGAGGAGGAAAATTGCCAAAAATGGAAAGAAGAGAAGGGCTTGTGGCACAAACAACCAAACAAAAGAAATGGAAAAATGAGAAAACAGAAAGGAAAGGAAAAGAGAAATGGAGGGTTCGGTCGAGAGATTGAATGAGAGGGAGAAAATGGAGAGGGGGTGACCATGAGCCGCAACAATCCAAGGAAAAACTGAATAAAATCGATCCACAAAGAGGAAATAGCAAAACAAGAAGAGCACGATCCCAAAATCAATGAAAAATGGAGATTAAATGAGAAGACAAAATACCAAATCGGAGGAACACAGACGAGCAATAGTGATTCACGGTTTAAACGAAGAAAAAGAGGAGAAGATTACTCGAATATGAAGGGACAAGGGTGGAAATGCACTGTTTCGGCGATTGGAGTACTGTAGGGGACCACTAGGGCATGAAGGAAAAAGAGGAGTAAAACAAAAAAGGGTTCGAACGATGCCCTAAAAATCAGAAATTTCAGCACGAGTGTCGACACTTTGATTTTCTTAAGTGTTGACACTTGGTCAGGTGTCGACACTTCACCAAAATCCAAGTATCGACACTTGGCCAAGAAAATTCCAAGAAAATTCAAAAAAAAATCAAGGGACTTTAGGAAAAGATTTGGGACTCAATGAAAGTGATTTATAGTAAAAATAAATTGGATATAGTATAAGTTGAGAGATTTCAAGAGAATGGGTCAATGATACCTAACTCTCTTCTAATCATACAAAATCTCTCTTCACTCAGGGGTTTGGTAAACACATCAGCTAGTTGATTATCAGTACACATAAATTCAAGCACCACATTATAGTTTTGCACATGATCTCTTATGAAGTGATGTCTTATTTCAATGTGTTTACTTCTTGAATGTTGCACAGGATTCTTAGTTAGATTGATTGCACTAGTATTATCACATCTTACGGATATTTTAATTAGTTTTATGCCAAAATCTTCGAGTTGTTATTTGATCCATAGGATTTGAGCACAACAGCTTCCAGCTGCTATATATTCAGCTTCTGCATAGATAGAGCAACTGAATTATATTCTTGCTACTCCATGAAATCAAATTAACCCCAAGAAACTAACAGGTTCCACTAGTACTTTTTCTATCTAGTTTACACCCAGCAAAATCAGCATCAAAATAAGTAATCAATTCCAATGAAGAATCTCTAGAGTACCAAAGACCAATATCAATTGAGTCAGATAGATATCTAAGTATATGTTTAACAGCCAGAAGATAAGACTCTTTAGGGACAGACTGATATCTTGCACACATACAAACACTGAACATAATATCGGCCTACTAACAGTTAGATACAATAATCAACGATCATTCCTCTATAAAGCTTTTGGTCAACAGATTTACCCGATTCATCTTTGTCAAGCTTACAAGAGGAGCTCATTGGTGTACCTAATGGCTTGGTATTTTCCATCCCAAACTTCTTTAGTATTTTTTTTGTGTACTTGGCTTGGTTGATGAAGATCCCCTCTTTTGTTTGCTTTATCTGGAGTCCGAGGAAGAAGTTAAGTTCTCCCATCATGCTCATCTCGAACTCACCCTGCATTAACTTTGCAAACTCTTGACAAAGAGATTCATTAGTAGCACCGAATATGATATCATCCACATAGACTTGTACTACTAAGAGATCATCATTCTTCTTTTTCAAAAACAAAGTAGTATCTACATTACTTCTAGTAAAATTATTTTGGAGCAAGAAAGAACTCAATCGATCATACCAAGCTCTTGGAGCTTGTTTCAGACCATACAAAGCTTTATTAAGTTTAAAAACATGGTTTGGAAATTCATGATTTTCAAAATCGGGTGGTTGCTCAACATAAACTTCTTCTTCGATAAAACCATTCAAAAAGGCACTTTTGACATCCATTTGAAATAATTTAAAATACATAAAACATGCAAAAGCCAATAATAGCCTAATTGCCTCAAGTCTAGCAACAGAAGCAAAGGTTTCATCTAAATCAATCCCTTCCTCCTGATTGTATCCTTCGGCAACTAGTCTAGCTTTATTACTTATAACAATTCCATTTTTATCAAGTTGTTTCTAAAAATCCATTTTGTGCCAATTATTGAAATATGAGAAGGTCTATCTACTAAAGTCCAAACATTATTTCTTTTGAATTGATTAAGTTTATCTTGCATAGCATTAATTCAATTACAATCATTTTCAGCTTCTTTAATAGACTTAGGTTCTACTTGAGAAATAAAAGCTAGATAATCATAAATATTTCTTAGAGATGAACAAGTACTTATCCCTTTAGATGAATCACCAATGATAAGTTCTTTGAGGTGTCCATGAGCATACCTCCATTCTTTAGGTAGAGGATCAGGTAATGATGCTTTTTCACCTCCTTGATCTTGCTCTTTTTCATTGTTTTGATCATCTTCCTCCTTGGTGGGTTCTTCATTATTGTTCATTTCTTCAGTTCTTTTGCTACCTGTTTCATTATCAAGAATATCTTCTTTTCTAGAAAATTTTGGTTAGCTTCATCAAATACAACATGGATGGATTCTTCAATAACAAGTGTCCTTCTATTGAAGACCCTATATGCCTTACTAGATGTAGAGTAGCCTAAAAGGACACCCTTATCTGACTTGGCATCAAATTTGCTTAGATATCATTGCCATTATTTAAGATGAAACAATGGCATCCAAAAATTCAAAATATTTTATTGAAGGTTTTCTACCTTTCCAAAGCTCATAAGGTGTTTTCTTTAAAATAGGTCAGATTAAAACACGGTTTAAAATATAGCATTAGTGTTTATGGCTTCCATCCAAAAATATCTAGGTAGGTCATTTTTGTAAAGCACGGTGCATGCCATTTCTTCAAGTGTTATATTTTTTCTTTCTATCACCACATTTTGTTGAGGTGTCATAGGTGTAGAAAAATTATGATGAATGCCATTTTCACTACAAATCTTATCAAACTCAGAATTTTCAAATTCTGTTCCGTGATCACTTCTCAAAGAAACAATAGAAACACCTTTTTCATTTGAAACTCTTTTATGAAATCTAATGAATGCAGAAAATGTTTCATCTTTGTGTGCTAAAAATATGACCCATGTAAAACGTGAGAAATCGTCTATAATAACTAGACCATACTTCTTACCTCCCAAATCAGATGTTCTAGTTAGCCCAAAGAGGTCCATATGAAAAATTCTAAGGGTCTAGATGTAAAGACTATTCCTTTTGGTTTAAAAGATGATTTGGTTTGTTTTCTAAGTTGGTAAGCACTACAAATCTTGTCTTTTTCAAAACTAACTTTTGGTAAATCTTTTCTCAAATCCTTTTTGCTAAGTTTTGAAGTCAAATGCATACTAGCATGTCCTAGTCTACGATGCCAAAGCCAACTAGTTTCATTGATCTTGGCTTCCATTGCCACAGGCATTGACCATTTTGAACAGGAAGATCATTAAGATCAACCATATAAATATTGCCATGCCTATGACCAATAAACTTGATGCCATTGTCATCTAAACTAGAAACAATGCATATAGAAGATTTGAAAACAACTTTAAAATCTTTGTCACAAAATTGACTAATGCTAAGTAAATTATGCTTTAAACCATCAACATATAAAATATTATCAATGTAAGAAGAGGGGATGATATGGACTTTACCAATTCCGACAATCTTGCCCTTTCCATTATCACCAAAAGTCGCATTACCATCGTTTTGATATTTAAATGATGAGAACTGTTCCACATCTCCAGTCATGTGCCTTGAGCAACCACTGTCGAGATACCACATTCTTCTTTTATTGGTTGCAAGGCATACCTACAACATAATCAGGTGGAGACTTTAGGTACCCAAGTCATCTTGGGTCCTTTAAGGTTAGTGATAATGGTTCTTTTTGGAACCCAAACTTTTCTCACTTTGCTTATTTTCCTTTTATTGCATGAATAAGATTTATGTCCTACAATGCCACAAGTATAGTAAGTAATAGAGGATGATGCAGGCACAAAAAATTCTGAAAAAATTTTTGCTATTTTTGAGTTTTAAAACCTAAACCAGCTTTGTTAAAAATAGCCGTTTGGTTATTTAAAAGCATATTCAGTTTTTTAGAATTGTAGGTGAACTTTTCAACAAAGGGTTTCAATTTTTCAAGTTCTTTGTATTTCTTGTTTTCTTGCAAAATTTCTTTGTTTGTTTTGTAAAATTTTTAATTAAAGCAAAAGAATTTTTTCTTTAAAATCTTCCTTTTTCTTTTCAAGAAGACAAACTTTATCTTTTAACTTTTTTTTTCTTGGAGCAAGAAATCATTTTTAGTTAAATACTTGTCATTTGTTTTAGCCAAAACTAGATTTTGCTTCTTTAATTCTTTTTGTTTTAATTTCAGTTTTTGAAATTCAATAACTAATTCATCAAAAACCTCATACAATTCATCAAAAGTAAATTCATTTTCGATTTTAGATAATACCTCATCATTATTGGCCATCAAACAGAAGTTTGCAACCTTTTGTTGTTCTTCCTTAGAACTGGAGTCCTTGCTATCACTCCAGGTTGCCATCATAGCCTTCTTTCTTAATCTTCTTCTGCTCTTTTTAAGTAGGGGCTGTCCATCTTGAAGTGGCCTGGTTTCTTGCACTCAAAATATGTGGGCTGCTTTTTTTCTTTCTCTTTCTTCTTCTCTTTGCTAGGCTCTCCCTTCTAAGATTTCTTTTTGAAGTTGTATTTCTTCTTTCTCATGAACCTCCTAAACTTTCTTGCCATGAGAGTCATTTCATCTTCTTCATCTTCTTCTTCATAATCTTCACTTGATTTATCTTATTGGAGGACTTGAAAGCAATTACTTTATTCTTCTTGTTATAGTCCATAGTCTTTTGCTTTAAAGAGAGCTCATAGGTCATCAATGAGCCCAAGAGTTGCTCGAGAGGAACTGTGTTTACATCTTTGGCTTCTTTTATTGCTGTGACTTTTGCATCCCATGAAGCCAGAAGAGACCTGAGAAATGTATTTACAAGTTCACCGTTAGAAATAACATTTCCTAAACTTCTCATTCCATTTACAATATTAGTGAATCTTGTATATATTTCACTAATATATTCAGAAGGTTCCATTTTAAACATCTCATATGTATGGATGAGCATGTTCACTTTGGTGGTTTTCACTTGATGAGTACCCTTGTGGATAACCTCAAGCATGTCCTATATTTCGTTTGCGGAGAGATAATTTGAAATTCTATTGAATTCGCTTGCATCTAAAGCACAAAACAATATATTCATAGCCTTTGCATTAAGCTCTATTTGCTTAATATCATTCTCATCCCAATCATCTTCCATTTTAGGAGTGGAAATGCCATTAATCAACATAGTGGGCTGATGCGAGCCTTTAACAATGGTCTTCCAAATATTATAGTCCATTGCTTGAATGTATATGCGCATGCATGTTTTCCAATACGTGTAGTTCGTGCCATTGAACAATGGGGGATGGTTAGAGGCTTGCCTTCTACAATATCCATACCTATTAGGGCTGCCATGATCTTTTACTCAAGATCGTTGGACCTACAAGTAGAGTACTGATGCTCTGATACCACTTTTTGCCCATAAATGGAGCCCAAGAGGGGGGGTGAATTGGGTCTCTCAAAAAAAATTAACATAAATATGTGATGGTCTTGAAGTGTTTGTGAGTAATATGATTAATGCACTTAAAAGATATGCAGTGAAAAATAGTAAATTAAAAATAGCAAATAAAGTGCAAGTAGAAAGAAGGAACAATCACACACAAACACCAAGATGAAATTTATGAATCCATAGACATTAGTGAAGAAGAAGTCGATCTTGAGTCTAGTATCTGGCCAACACATGAATATGATGATATTGATAAAATACTTGATGATGAAAAACATAGCCAGAGATGGTAGCCTCCTACTGAAACACTTATGGATAAACCATCAACCAAGCCATTCCGGGTATGATACATCTTATAGATACACATAATAGAGAGATCATGTGGGACATTACTGATTGGACTTGTCTAACCATCTGCCATGGCTAGATATATCTGATAATTTAGTGGATGTATCAACCGACATACTCTAAAAGATCCACTAAGTATGGCTGAAGACTTTAAACTTAGCACTCCTGAGAGGAAACCCAGCTTCTTTCTTTCTAATAATTTCTTCTTAGCATGTTTAGGTTTAGCAGATCCTGACTCAAATAGGCTCCATTGGCTAAGTTGGGGGGAGAGGTCAAGAAAATTCTCAGGTGTCTTCGTTTTCTTTTATACCATACATGCATACATTTAGAAATTTTTATTCATGGGGGATATAAAGCTGAATAAGTATATATTCGGAACTACCTTCACCTTAATATCCTTATACTTATTGATCTTGGACTTAGGATAAGTCACACACTTTTTATAAGTAATTGATTGAACAGTCTAGATAATTTTAAAATATTGAGGGATAAAATATTAATAGACTCAAGTAAAAATGGTAAGTAAGAATGAAATCAAATTTCTAGATAATTCTAACCCTCCTATTCGCATCGAAGAAGAATCTATTTCTTGGATGTGTGGTGTTGTTAAATATGAAGTTCCTTTATTACTGAAAAAAGAGATAATAAAAGCAAGTTCTAAACATTGTTCCATCAATTAACCGGGCCTCTTTATCTAAGTAAATAGTTGAGTCTTGTATCAAAAAGTGGAGATGTGAAGAAACTTTGCTATACATCCAGTTTTGATATGCAGCCTTTCTGACTTAAGCCAGTAAGCTCGAGGGATGTTTACACCTAATGCCCTAAGACCAACTGGTCTAGGAGACATTAGTCGAAAACTTGTTACAAGGGTCAGATAGAAAGCTTAGGAGATTAAAACATTGCACGGTTTGTATCGAAAAAGGAAAAAAAGGTGAAAGAATAAGAGGAACATCCTTTCACTAAAACAATATCTCATCACTCCATGGGAGTAAAGGATTTGGAAATAACAGTAGGAGTTGGTTAAGAATTATTTGGAAAATGATAAGTTTGAACTTAACCAATTTATTTGAAGCTATTAATATCCCAATGACCAATTTTAGCTACTATCTAATAAAAAATCTTCTACTTATAAAAAGAGTATAAGAATAACCTTTGAGTCGAGAGTAAACTTATGTAAGGTATTAAGAGTTTTGGTAGCCTCTTTAATTAATTCATGAACTAATTTTTACTCGAGGGCAAGTAAGATTCAAGTTGGGGGGTGAGTGATAAGTGCATAAATATTAACCACAGTACATTAATTTATAAATCAATTTCACATTATTTAATTAAAAATAATATTTTTATATAGATTTTTGTATGAAAGAACCCTGCAATGTGAAGAGCATGATTTTGGGATCCAACGATGTGAACGGCGCACGAATCGGACTTCAATTAAGCCACGAAATGGATTTTGAAGTTACTATTAAAGAATTACATGAAAATTGATGTAGCCGGTCCACCATGGACCGACTGAATGGTTCATGAGTCCAACTTGGTCCATATCCTCCATTGTAGCTGGTCCACAGAATAGATCGGTGGACCACAAGCCAAACGAAGCTCCGATCTTGCCGGGGAAGATTCGGAGATGATCTCCACACCTCTGGTACCCTTCTCACCGGCAGGAGAAGCATTTATGACCAAAAAATCCCAGAAATCACCGTCCAAAGCCATTCTTTGTCTTCCTCTATTCACCGTCTTCACTGCGCCACCGAAAAGCCTCCTCCTTCGGATTTGCTCCAGATTTTCATGGCCATCATCTCCCTATCTTGAAGTCGCCGTCGGCTATGAAGAATATGCCGGAGAAGCTCCCAATTTGACCAAGCTGTCCGTTTCTTCTCCCATGGCCGTTCAAGCTTCCCAACGACCGGTCTCCACCGTCGCCCCTGCTGCTGCCACCGTTAAGAGGGAAGAATCGCCATCCCAGTTCTTCCTTTCTGCCGGTCCATCACTGTCTTCTTCCTACTGTCCTAGATCACCGTCCAAGCCATTGAGAAAATTCCAAACAACCATCGCCGGCCACGCTCAGCCCAAACACCGGACGTGCTACACTCCGCCTCCTCCGGATCGGTCGACCTTCCTTCCAGTTATCCACCAAGCCGTTTACTGTTCTATGTCACTGCATCACTACCTCTTGCCGGTCTTATGTCGGGAGCTTGGATGTAAAAGGATAACACCGGAGGATCGAATGATAACATCGAAGAAGGCAGTGGTTGAATTGGTTACGGGAGCGATGGTTGGTGTTGGCGTGGAGTCCCTATATCGGTCGATCAGAGCTGCTGCATCACAAGATCGTTTCCTGGTTCACTTGCAAAATAGGTTTCTTGCCGGAGTTATTCCGGCGGGGGACACTCCAATGCCTAAGTCAGAGGTGGATCCCAGCCATAGAATGGAGAAGATTCTCGAGAAGCAAAGGAAAAGACTCTGTCAATTTAGAGTATGCGTGAGTGTATATGCGTGTACCTCCCTCGAGCAATTCTTCTTACCGCTATTTAAAAGGGGCGTCCGGCCTGCGACCTCGCTCTTTTTCGGTGATTATGGGGAGTTAATTATCCCCCATGATTGGCGATCGTGGGTTGTCATTGAGCGGTTCCGGCTAGACTGGAGGCGTGGCGGCAGCAGGTGTCATGCACCATGATCGTGGCATGGAGATAGTCGGTAATAATTGTTGGTTACTGTTGCCTATCTGGGATAGATCGTGGTCCCATCTTCAGATTTTCCATGTTTAGGGAGATTCTCGATCAGAGGTTTCGTCCTCTGCATGAGTCGAAAACTTGGTGTTTACAAGGGCCGGAAATCATGTCTTCGGAAGAACCGAAGAGCATGGTCTTGCGGAAGTCGACGAGAAGAATGGCCTCTCGGTCAAGGGCCGAAGGACATCATCCAAAGATCTCGCCTTCGGATGTCGTAGGCCGATGAGAAGCCTCGGGTTGCCTGTAGTTGGCCTGACTTTTCCTGGTCCGAAGTCAGTGGTTCAGAGAAAAGTCTTCGCCAACCGAACTGGTGTTCGGTTCATACCTGGACCGGGATATCCCAACAGTTGCCCTCTACTCTCAATTTTCGAAGCGAAGGTTTGTCTCGAGAAGTGAGAGTACTAATGCTTTGTCATTTTCCTCCCAGGAGATAGTGTAGTGGATGATTATGGGATCTCTGATTGGACTGCCCATCATGACTGCTGGTTGATTTGGGAATAGGTGGTGGACAGCTGTCACTCCCTGGTTGGGGGAGAAGAAAAGAGCGGGCGGCCCTGGGACCGTCTCTCCTTTTTCTGTTGCATGATGTTCAGCCAATCTTTCAGTTGAGATTTGGATGGTTGTGATGGCTTCCCCCTGTTCCGTTTCGTTGATGGGTGCGCTTCATCGGCGGTTAGTTGAAGGTGGGTTACCTCCTTGGGTAACCTTTGGTCAAATCAACCTGTGGAACTTCAGAGCTCCCTGGTTTCCTATTGGAAAAGGGAGAAGGTCTAGCTAAAGAAGCTTCTTCAACCTCGCCTCATTCTTCGCTCAGCTTTCCTTGTTCTGGACTACCAGTCTATTCCATAGGTAGAATCTTCCTTCTGCCTTTTTGTTTCATGCTTTTGTCATGGAAGAAACTGTAGAAAGTCAGGGGAACAATTTGGACCCTTGGGAGCCAGCGATGTAGTAGGTCCGGAGTCGATTTCTAGTTCGGTTTCTCAGGGGAGATGGCCCTTCTTCGGGAACGCTACCGCATTCCCGAGGGTTTTCTTTTGTCCTCCCCGCACCCGGAACGGGTGAATAAACCTCCTCCTGGGTGCCTAGTCGTGGATGAAGATCATCTGAAAGCTGCCCTTCGATTTCCCCTACACCCTTTCTTCATCAAAATCTTCCGCCTGTACCAAGTGGTGCCGGTGCAATTGACCCCGAACAGCATCCGGAATGTCTGTGGATTTCTGGTCCTGTGCAGCATCGCAAACATAGAACCTAGGACCAATTTATTCACAGCCCTTTTCGTACTCAAGAGGGACTTTGATAGGGGACGAGAATAAAATGATGAATGGAGAGCTTTAGCAAGCTAACCAGCAAGCAAACTTGAGCAATTAATTATCAAATAAATAGTCTAAATTAATCCAAAAAAAGAATCTTCATAAAGAGACTAGTTGATCTAAATTACAATACCTGAAATGTAGATCTAGTTCAAAATAGAGATTAGGATCTTCATGGCAATAAAACCATCACTACTAGGGCAAGTTAACCTTCAAATGATCAGATCTAATGAAGCTTAAGAAGAGTTTTCCTACCAACAATGATGGCTAATTATTTGGTGGAAGAAGGAGCTCTCTTCACTCAAGGATTGAGGTCAAAACCATAAGACTAGCACTCCCTACCTTAGGACTCACCTTGGCCATGATCCTTGGCTTGGAGACCTTCATCTTGGACTTGAAAAATCAGAGAAAACTTGCATCAAATCAGAGAATAGGCATGGAAGGAGAATTCAAAATTGGAATGGAAACAAGAAAGAAGAGGGAAAACAAGGAAGTAGAAACTGGCACCTTCAAGGAATGATGCTTGGATCTTGGATCAAGCAAGGAGCACTCCACCTTTCAAGCACTCAAAGGACCTCTCACTCCCTTCTCAAACATGAATTTAAACACTCCAACTTAAAGGACTAAATCACTCCAACAAGAAGAACTAAATCACTCCATACAGGAACTCAAGATAGAACTCAAGAAGAAAAAAACCTTCATTAATTCTCAAAATATTCATATATGGAATGCCTTACAAGGGGATCCTTGGATCCTACTTATAGCCTTAGGGTCATCCAAAGTGAGGAGGGAAGGTGGGGTTAGGTTATCTAACCATTTCTAGTTAAATCCACTCCTTTGGTTACATAGTTGCGACAAGAAACAACTCCAAGTAAGAGGTTGTAACAACTTACTATGTGGCACCTAGATGGCTTTGACATGGCTTTTAATTGTTGATGTGGAGACCTAGGTATCATGTGTGATGTGGCATCCCACTTGGCAAGTTGGTTGGGGGGTTGTTGGGTGAGTGAGGAGTGGTCCCATGCTTCCCCTCAAAATGCTTGATGTGTTGTTTCTCATGTCTCCCAAAATGTGTCTCATGTGAAGAATAAAATGGGCTTTTAAGAGGTGGCATCATGGGCTTCAAAAGGTGGTATCTTGACTTGCTTGGGCTTTGACTTGGGCATGCTTGAAGTTGGTCTTGATCTGGATTGAGTCGACTCAAGGGATTGGCGGCCTTCTTTAATGAGTCAGCTCATGAATTGGTCTTTGTCTTCAAGGGTTTGGTGGGCTTCATTCCAAGGTTCTCATTAATCCTAAGTACACTATTTTAGCTGAAAAAATATCAAAAGAATTAGTTGAAAATATTTTTTTTCTTGTGGATGTCCCATCAATTCTCTCGGGGTGGAAAAGAGCTTGACTCTGTCGAGTAGGAATCAGTCTGACTTTGATAATACTCTAGTAGGTCTGGTCGATTCTTTGTAGGTCTTCTCAAGTAATCCATGAGTCTTCAGAATCAAGGCATCCTTGCCAATAAACCAAGTAGCATTGATAGTCTCTGTTTCGGGTAGTAATAGTCTTATTATCTAAGATTCGCTCAATCCTATCTTACTGCTTTGGTAACTTGGCTGGTGGACACTCATGGGGGAAATTGATGGGGGATGAATTTGATGAAATGGGTGTGTGGGGGTGTGATCTACTTACCAAGCAACAATATATCAGCATTTGAGCTCCAAATATAGCCGAATTCATGGATGGAAGGGATGAAGAAATTTGATCTAGAGACTAGGTGAGTAGAAAATCTGACACCCTTGTGCAAGCTTCCTTTCAAAAAAATTAAAAGATAGGATCTAAGGGCATAGAAACCCTCAACTAGGCTAAGAAACCTTTAATGACCTCAGATCTAAGGATTAAGAGGTTTTTTTTCCAACAATGAAGAGAAATTAAGCTCAAGTGGAAGGGAAACACTCACCACTCAAAAATTGAAGGCTAGAGACAAGATCTCCACTCCCTTCTTGGATTCACCATTGGAGCTTTGATCCTTGGCATAGAGCCTTCATCTTTGTCTTCAAATCACCAAGAAGAACCTGCAAAGAGTCAAGGTGATATCGAAATTCAAAGAAATGGAGGGAAAATGAAGGAATTAATAAGAGAAGTGAAGAGAATTGCTGGAATTTTTGTGCAGCACTTCCTCCTCTTCTTAGACTATTTGGATCTTATGTAAAACAACATGGAAATGGAACTATGGCACTCCAAAACTCAAAGCACTCACTCAAATTTAGGATCAAACTCAACACTCCAAAGAAAATCAAAGAAAGCACTCAAAATTCTAGTAAGAACTCAAGAGAACTAGGCAAAATGGAAGAGAACTCAACAAGGGAACTTTCATTCATTCAACTCAATTCATTCATTCTTCAATGCCTACAAGAGGAGGGCCTTGGTCCCTATTTATAGGCCAAGGGCAGCTATTAAGGGACCAACTAATTCAAGTTTAATTGGTAGCTAATTACAAGATTAGTTTTTCCAGCAACTAATCCTAACAAGAGAATTCTAGAAATTCCATGTGACATTATTTCCTTGCAACACTTGGCTTTATCTCATTCTTCCACATGGTCTTTAAAATTTGGTCTCCAAGTAGGCTTTCATGGTAGAGAATATCTTCAAGGCTTCGTCAGCCCATGGGCTTGGAGAAGGGGTCTTCATTTGCTTCATAAAATTAGGGTCTTCAAGAGATGCTTCATGATTTTGTGGGAACCTAAAAAAAGAAATGGGACTACAACCCAATCATTAGTTTGTAATTTCTTCCTCTTGCCAATGTCTTCATTAATTATCCTCGGGTGAAAAGAACTCGGCCCTGACGAGTATGGATCATTTTGGCTTTGGTAGTATTCAAGTATATCTGGATTGATCCCTTGTAGTTCTTCTTGAGTGATACATGAATCTTCAGAATCGGGTCTGCCTTGCTAATGGATCAAGTATCATTGGTAATCTTTATTCCGGGTAGTGACAATCTTGTCATCTATGACCCTTTCAATTTTGTTCTCCCCGCTTTGGTAGTGTGGCTGGTGGATACTCTGGGGTTGGTTCACTCTCAAGGGATGGATCAGGTTCTATGAACTCACTGGGAATCATTGTAGGCTTCTTATAACCTACCAGATTTGATATATTAAAATTAAAGCTAATGCCAAAGTCAGAAGGTAGGTCTAGCACATAAGTATTAGGTCCTATTCTTTTTATTATTTTGAAAGGACCTGCACCACGGGCGTGGAGTTTCTTCATAGTTCCTGGAGAAAACTATTCAAGTTTTAGCCTGATCATCACAAAGTCCCCTACTTGAAATTCTTTGACCCTTCTATGAAGATCAGCCATATTCTTGTAGCTCTCATTACTTATTTGGATTTTCTTGCTAATCTCTCTGTGCAAATCCCTAAGATGTTGTGCATATGATTCGATAGACTTATGCATGGATGACACCAAATGACAAAACAAAATCAAATGATACTAAAACAAAAGACAAGCTCAAATGGATTTTATTATCTAAGGACTGAATTTTATTGTTAAGCTAGGAAACAAAAGCTCCTAATTTCCAATATTTTTTTAAAGGCTTGTAAGACTTTTGCACATATTTTCAGGTAAGTGGTAGTAAATCTTAATTTGGCTCCGAACATATACCATAGAGTCTTAAGAAGTAACTATTGAATATCACTAGGAACATATCAATGGTATGGTGGATGTCCCAGCCGGATGGAATAGAAGAGTGAATGAAATGTAATGGTGGACCGAGATGGTGGATGTTAGAAATGGGGAATCAGGGATAGAAAAATTATTAGGAAAATATTTTGTAGGGTTTTCAAGGGCTCTATAGCTTCTTGAACTGATCCATAGGGTTTGTTCTTTGACGGTCAAGACCCCAATATTTGATCCTTCATCGATCTCTAGATCTAAACCTTCAACATCAATTAATTTTAGATCTTCAATGTTATCCTCAGATTGATCTCCATGGTTTTGTCCTTGGATTTCATTTTGATCATCCCCATTGTTGATTTCTTTAGACTGGGTAATTATTTTATCTTCAAGTAATTACTCTTGATCATATTCATCCATAAGGTTAGACCCAGCTTCATAACTTCTTCCTTAAGTTCTTCAATGGGTTTAGGATTTTCTCTTTCTAGCCTTTCATTTGGACAAGACTTTGATTCTATTTCATCCTTAAATTCTTCAATAGGTTCAGGAGATTTTTTCTCTAATTTTTTCATGGTTTAGTCTCTTCTTCATCCCTCATACTTATTGAATTTGGCAATATATCAGATTCAGTTGTATCATCTTGTTTTAATTTGTATCATTGGTTTAAAAGTTTTTGCTCATAATATTTTTCTAGGTACTTTTCCCTCAGTTTACTCTTCATTTCTCTCCAAGTATTTATTTTATCCCCACTATAATAACCTTTTCGCTCAACTTCTCCCCAATATGCTTTAGCATATCGACTAACTTTGATTTGGCAAATTTATACTTTGTTACTTCCGACATTTCATCAATTTCAAAGTATTGATCCATTTTCTCTTCCCAATCGATATACACTTCAGGATCTAAATTTCCATTGAAAGTAGGTGCATAAGATCGATTGCTCTTAAAGACTCTCTCCTCCTGATCTACAAAGTCTTGGTAGGGATATCCAAGGTTATACTCAGGGGTAAGATCATGACATTGGGCTCTTGGACCAAGTGGAGGTGGACTAGGTTCAGGCTCAGCATGGATCCTATGGGCTTCTTCTATGAAGTCATAGTGAAGTCATCTTGAATTGTATTCAGTAGTGAATTCATGATGATGGACTCTTAGACCTCGAGAATTGACCTAAGTAACTCAGGTTCGGTGGGGGTTATTGGGGTCTCTTCAGGTGTCCCAACATGGTCCTTCACTTGACCTAATTTCTTTCTCATTTGTCCTAATTGCCCATTTATGGTATCAAACTTTTTTGTCAGGGTTCTCAAAAAGAATTCAAGATTAGGATCTATGGATAAAAATAGATTGAGTGTGGGACTATTGGTATGGAGCTTCAAAACAAGCAGTACAAACCTAACTCCTAGGGCTCCTAGACCTAAAAGTTCAAAATACATGAATTGACTAAGTACTAGTTAAAGTTGTAATTACCTTTTCCATTGGCCAGGTAAGAGGTGGGTTGCGGGAGGCTCCCCTCGCTTTCACGAGGTCCTAATTAAAATTGCAAGTCCACTTGAGGTGTTTTCCATTGGACCTCTTGCCTAAGACACCAATTTCAAGAAGTAAGTACAAACTCAACTAATATTTAGTCTCATCTTGCACTTGAACCCGACTTGTGGGTGTCCCTAGTTTTAGGTTCCTACTCGATTTTAATTATGGTTTAGGTCAATGCAAATGTGGGTGATTGTTTTGGGCCAAGGAAAGGTAATGACCTCCTTCCCTTATGTTATGATTGAATGCCCTAATTAGATTTAGGAATGGATGCACAAACAATTCACCAACTAGATAACACAACAACTAGTATTAGCACAAATATGTGATTCAACCCGAATTTTAAAAAAATTAAGATTCAAAAATTAAATTTAAAATTTAGATTTTGAAGTCCAGATTTTAGAAATCAAGTTTTAAAATTTAAATCTCGAATTAGGATTAAAAATTCATTCTAGAAGTTATAGTTGTTACAAGATAATTTCAGCCCTAACAAATTCTAGTCAACTAGTTTTAAACAAATTCGAAATTAAAATTTTAAAATTTTAAAAAAATTAAAATTAAAATTTGAATTGTTAGATCCCTCGATGAAGATCTATATTCTAAATTTTGAAATTTAATTCCTGGAAGTTAGTTAATAAATTCATTTTGAAAGCTAGTTGTAAAAAAAATTTTAGCAGGGAACAACTTTCAACTAGCTAGTTTTAAAAATTCAAAATTTAATCTTTTTAAAATTTAAAAATTCAAAATAAAATTAATTTGATTAACTCTCAGATACTAATTCTTGGATTTTGAAGTCTTGACTTCAGATTAACACGAATTTTGGTTGAGAAGGTAGTTTGAAAGCACATGCTAGAAAGTTCCAGCAGTTTAGCTACTCTTGACAACCTGAATTCAAATTTCGAATTCCTAACTCTAGATCCTTCTAAAATTAAGAATCTAGTGGGAAATAACAAAAGTCGAGGTCTGGATCTCAGATCTAAAAATTAAAATTTTATAAAAATATTTTTGTATTTTTTGGAAAATTAAATGAAATGGAAGGCAGAAACATAATTCTGGATAGAACTTCAGAAATGATCTAAGAACTCATATTTTTAAATCCAGAAATAAATAGAAGGTATTTTTTTTAATTTTAATTTCAAATAATAAAACAATAAGGTACTATAAAAGTGTTTTTTTGGATTTTTTTGTAATATCAAAAAATTTATAAAATTCATGAAAAATTTGGATGAATACTAGAACAGAAATTTCAGCAATCAAATACTTGACCTAGTAGAACCTTAAGCTCTTGATACCAAAAATTGATGGAGGACGAGAATAAAATGATGAATGGAGAGCTTTAGCAAGCTAACCAGCAATCAATCTTGAGCAATTAATTATCAAATATTGATCTAAATTAATCCAAGAAAAGAATCTTCATAAGGAGACTAGTTGATCTAAATTACAATACCCAAAATTTAGATCTAGTTCAAAATAGAGATTAGGATCTTCATGGCAAGAAAACCATCACTACTAGGCAAGTTAACCTTCAAATGATCAGATCTAATAAAGCTTAGGAAGATTTTTCCAACCAACAATGATGGCTAATTATTTGGTAGATGAAGGAGCTCTCTTCACTCAAGGATTGAGGTCTAAACCATAAGACTAGCACTCCCTACCTTTAGGACTCACCTTGGCCATGATCCTTAGCTTGGAGACCTTCATCTTGGACTTGAAAAATCAGAGAAAACCTGCATCAAATCAGAGAATAGGCATGGAAGGAGAATTCAAAATTGGAAAGGAAACAAGAAGAAGAAGAAAGGGAAAACAAGGAAGTAGAAACCGGCACCTTCAAGGAATGATGCTTGGCTCTTGGATCAAGAAAGGAGCACTCCACCTTTCAAGCACTCAAAGGACCTCTCACTCCCTGCTAAAACATGAATTTAAACACTCCAACTTAAAGGACTAAATCACTCCATCTAGAAGGACTAATCATCACTCGATCTAAAGAACTAAATCACTCCATACAAGAAGAACTCAAGATAGAACTCAACAAGAAAAAACCTTCATTAATTCTCAAAATATTTCATACATTGAATGCCTTACAAGGGAGCCTTGGACCCTATTTATAGCCTTAGGGGTCGTCCAAAGTGAGGAGGGGAGGTGGGTTAGGATAGCTAACCATTTCTAGTTAAATCCAACTCCTTTGGTTACATAGTTGCAACAAGAAACAACTTCTAGGTAAAAGGTTGTAACAACTTGCTATGTGGCACCTAGGTAGCTTTGACATGGCTTCTAATTGCTGATGTGGAGCCCTAGGTGTCATGTGATGTGGCATCCCACTTGGCAAGTTGGTTGGGGGTTGTTGGGTAAGTGAGGAGTGGTCCCATGCTTCCCCTCAAAATGTGTCCCATGTGAAGAATAAAATGGGCTTCTAAGAGGTGGCATCATGGGCTTCAAAAGGTGGTATCTTGACTTGCTTGGGCTTTGACTTGGGCATGCTTGAAGTTGGTCTTGATCTGGATTGAGTCGACTCAAGGGATTGGCGGCCTTCTTTCATGAGTCGGCTCATGAATTGATCTTTGTCTTCAAGGGTTTGGTGGGCTTCATTCCAAGGTTCTCATTAATCCTAAGTACAATATTTTAGCTGAAAAAATATCAAAATAATTAGTTGAAAATTATTTTTTTCTTGTTGATGTCCCATCAGACTTCCATAGCAACGTATGGTGGGGATTGGCCCTCGACCGGGCTGCAAGGTCATCAAGGACATGCCCGGCGCCATCCACGGGTGGAAACCAGTTTTTGTGTTCGTACTGTCCTTTGATCCATTGGGCTTCGATACTATTTGGAAGAATCCTCATTTAACCGCCAATGATGGGAAGAAGGTCTTGGCGGCTGATCAGTCGGATTACGATCTCCTGGTTAAATCGGAAGTCGCCCATATCCGGGAGTTGTTGGAGGAGAGAAATCTCCATCTTGAGGGAATTAGCAAATTTCCCACATAAGTATAGTGACGAAAATTTCTACTCCCTTTCCCCCGGTTTTGTTATAGCTCAGTCGACTAAAGAAACTCTTCTATTTATAGGTGGCGGGATGAAGCCTGGTGTAAGCTGGCTTCGTCAGACTTCTGAGAAGAGGGTAGCACAAGCCCCCTCACCAGTCGGCGATTAGGAAGAAGGCTCGAAGGGACAGTCCTGAGGGGGACTGGAGCACTTCATCTTCTTGTGGAACTTTAGGGGAAGATGTGGCACCTGCGGAACGGGCCTCGTCGAGACCTTGTCCAGTCGAAACTCACCGGTGGCTACTTTCCCGGTTTGCACAATGGGGAGTCCGCCTCAGGTAGCGGATGTGCCACCATTTTGCCCCCTACAGTTGATAGGGGCAAAGCACAGAAAGTCAAGGGGGAGTTTGCTCGCGGGGCTTCCCTAGCTGGAAGCCGTTCGGCAAATTCTTTGAAGCTTTCTTCTATGGGGGGACTGCTGGTCCCCACCGTAGCTAGGCAGGCGCTGAAGAGCATGTTGTTGCCTTATGACTTGGCTGTTCTTCAAAGTTGGAACCTTCCCAGGGTGTCCGATTCTGCTTTTTCCACCCTGCAGCAGGTATGGTCCTTGTCATCTCCCTTGCTCTGAGAATTATTCAATCCATAACTCCATATCTTTGATGCAGTTGGTCTACGACCTTACCTTTATGGAGGAGGGCCTGGAAAATGTTGACAGCCTCATCCATGGCCTCAAGGAGGATCTCTATACTGCCAGGGCTACAAAAGAAGTAGCCGAAGAGTTGAGACAGTCTATGGAGGACCGCCTTGTTCGAGTGAACGACGAGGTTCATGAACTGAAGGGCGAACTAAAAAGTGCCCATCTGATAATAGAGGAGCAAGGGGCAGGGTGGAGGAAAAGCAGAAAACAAGTTGACTCCTTGGAGAAAGCTGCCAGGGAGAATTAGGAAAAGATAGAGAGTTTGACCAAGGCCGGAGGAGGCTGCCAGGAGGGCCGAAGAGGCAATTCTAGAGTCCGAAGCAGCCAAGAGAGAGTCCGTGTCCCTGAGAAAGCGGGTGGACGATGCTGTAGCAGACTTCAAGAAGTCTTCATAATTCCAAGAGAAAATGAATGAAGCATCCTTGTATGGCTACCAGTATGGCTTTAATGACAGACTTTCCAAGGTAAAGGAGGCCTTCTCCCACCTTGATCTTTCTGGCATCCCTCCCTTTAACATAGCCGAAGAAGAAGAGGAGAAGGAGAGGAGGCCGAAGCCGCAGTAGAGGCCAAAGAGGTGCCATGCCCGGTGAAGAGGCCTCTGTCTCAGTCGAAGATCTGGGGTGACCCCAACTCTGAACCCAGTTTAGGAGGAGGTTCAGGCTGGGGGAGTCCAAGCCAAAGGTTCTCCGTCTCGGCCCAAATTGACGAGATCCTTTTTGCACAGGTGTCAGTTGCTTCAATCATGTGATGTTGGGTCTCCTCTTATTGATATTGAATAATCCGAGTAGCTTTAGATGTATTTTCTTCTTTTTCTTTTTGTACTATCAATGGCTTTATTTGACAACTTCGATTTTAAAGTAGCTTTTTCTCCCTCTACATGTGCAATGTTGTTTTCTAGATGTAGCTTGAACTAGTTTTACTGTTCTTTCTTTGCTTGGTCGAACGACCGTGGTGAAGGCCGTTTGATTGGTAGTTGACGAAGATGAACTCCGAAATAGGTTAGAAATATGTTGTTGAAGAACATCTACAATTGATTAGGCTGGTGTCACCCTCCTTGTGATACTAAATCTATCCATTGGGGTAGACAGGCATTACTCCCCATCAACTGGTGATTAGAGAAGTTTGATCGTGATTCTCGTTGTCCACGCGCATATCGATACTCATACAGTCATGATTTCTTGCACCTTGTGTGCCACCAGGTCTCCTTTTCCAAAAAGGAGCCATTAATGTTGCCGTCGCACGATAGAATTCCTCCAGATTCGAAGCACCAGCAGTTGTTGTCCTGGGAATGACCCCCGAGCAGCCTTCTGGTTCTCGAAGCGTCACTTGGACACATGGCGTCCTCTAACATGATTGGGAAAATACGTGGAGCATACCTTTCCGCAGTCGATCATGGGTGCAGGGTCTCTATAAATAGGACCTTGCCTTCTGCTGCCAAGGGCCACCATTCTTGCAGACTTCTTCTAATTGAAAATGAGGTTCAGCACCTCCGAGCTTCGTCGGGCCGCGAAAAGGAGGGCCATCGACCCGAACAGGAAGAGGAGTCCAGAGTTCTTCGAGCTGGGGGATGACGATGAGGCTCTCGTAGACCGTTTGGAGAAGAAGGTCCGCATGTTGGAGGCCCAGGTGAAGGAGGCCAGGGCCCAGGTCACAGCGGCAGTCGCAGAGGTGGAGGAGGCCATGAAGGAGGCGACGAATGCCATTTCAGACTTCAGGGCGTCCGCTGCCTTCAAGGAGGAGGTCATCGAAGTGGCTCTGTACTCCTTCCATCAGGGGTTTCGGGAATGCGGGTGGAATGCCTTCAAGTTTTATGACTTGAAGGGCCTGGACAACATCAAGCCCTCCGTTCCCTTTCACGGGCATGAATTTGATTCTGACTCTGATGAGGGTCGGATTTTGGTTCGGATGGGAACCCCGGGCCCCTTCGTCGTTCCTCCAGATCTCCTCCCGTCGGTACGGGAAAAAGCTGGCGGAGGCTATTGAAATATTTCTCGCGATCCTTCTACTACTACATTTTTTTTTTGGTCTCTCTTTTTGAGAGTCTCTTTTTTTTTTGTTCTCTCATTATGAGAGTTTCTTCTTTTTTTTGTAAAAATCAAAAAATGAAATGAAATATCCTTCTCTTACCTCTTCCCATGTATTTCCTATGATATGGTGTATCATGTTTTGTCTAAAGTGTAGATTTCTCGGACCATTTGTGGTCTATAGGGAAGATGTAAGGTCAGTTGGACCATTCTTGAAATGTTTGTTGTCGATAGAAAGGACGACAGTGGTCCTTTTAGGCACGTTTTCAGATTTACCATAGGATAAGTTATTTACACTGTCCCTGTGCACTTCTGTCATGATCAAGATAGGCTGTTCAGGCCCGCCCCAGTGCGTCTTCGAGTTTACCGTAAGGTAGGTTACAAAAACCATCCCTGCACCATTGATCTTCTTGGTGGCCTGACTAGGCCATCCGTTGTGCTCGTCGAGCATACTGATAAGGTGAGTGGATCAGACTCTCCTTTGCGCAGTTGACCGATTTCTCAGATCAGGCCACTTAGGCGTTGTCATTCAGTTGATGCAATAAGCCATTCTGAGTTGAGTAGGGTTGAGCAATTTTGCACAGGAAATTTAGGAACTCATTTATTGATAATACTTGCAAAAGTTTCGTACATTCCATAACCTACGGACAGAGTCTTCCCATCCAGAGTCTTGAGTCGATATACTCCTGGTCGAATGACTTCTTCAACTTTATATGGACCTTCCCAGTTGGGGGAGAGTTTACCCTATTCCGTTGGCCTGGATACTTCTACCCTTCGCAATACCATGTCCCCTGTGCGAAAAATCTGCTCTTTCATCCTTGAGTTGTAGTATTTGGCGACCTTTTGTTGGTACGCCGCCATCCTTATTTGGACCTAAAGTCTGGTGCTTGGTAGTAGGTCCAGATCGATCCTTCTACGATCGGAGTTCCCAGGCTCTTCGTAGTTATCAATTCTCAAGGACTGCAAAGAGATTTCAATAGGTAGTACAGCTTCGATACCGTATGCCAGGTTGAACAGAGACTCACCGGTGGCTGTTCTTGGGTAGTTCGGTATGCCCAAAGAATGGAGGTCAGCTCTTCGGCCCAAAGCCCTTTGGTGGCATTCAACTTCATCTTCAGACCATGGAGAATAGTTCGATTAGTGGCTTCGGCTTCTCCGTTGGACTGTGGATGGGCAACGGAGGTCAGCCAATGCTGAACATGATACCGTTTACAGAAGTCCTTGAACTTTGGATTATCGAACTGTCTCCTGTTGTCCGTGATTATGACATGCGGGATGCCAAACCAAAATATGATAAAACTTTTTACAAAATTCTCCACCTTGCCTTTTGTGATCTGGGCCAGTGGTTCGACTTCTACCCACTTCGTAAAGTAGTCGATGGCCACAAGGAGAAACTTCCTTTGCCCAGATGCCGGTGGGAATGGGCCGAGGATATCCATTCCCCACAGGGCAAAAGGCCAAGGGGCTGTCAGTTGGGTCAAGTGACTTGCAGGCTACCTCTGAATATTAGCGTACCTCTGTCACTGGTCACACCTTCGCATAAAGTCAGCCGAATCTTTCTGGATGGAGGGCCTGTAATACCCTTGTTGAATGATCTTGTATGCCAGAGACCTGCCCCCAAGTGATCACCGCATATGCCCTCATGGACCTCTCTCAAGGTATAATCTGCATCCGTCAGTCCCAAGCACTTTAGCAGTGATTGAGAAAATGATCTCTTATAGAGGGTTCCGTCTAAGATGACGTACTGGGATGCCATCCAGCGGATTTTCTTGGCCTCTGCTTTGTCTTCTAGTAGCACGCCCTTATTTAGGAATTTGATGATAGGATCCATCCAACTTGGCTCGGCATCGATCTAGCGCACCTCCACAGCCTCTTCGGCTATACTTGGAGTTTCAAGATGTTCAACAAAGGTGCGCCCGAGAGATTCCAGTGTTGTAGTTGCCAGTCGAGACAATGTGTTCGCCCAGGAATTCTCTGATCGTGGGACATGGATAATCTCAAAATGTTCCAATTGAGAGGATAAGGTTCGTACCTTCTCTAGGTACTGCATCATGGTTGGATCCTTGGCTGCATAATCTCCTTTGACTTGATTTACAACTAGCTGGGAGTCTGAGAAGGTCTGGAGTTGCTGAACTCTCAAATTTTTGGCAATCCAAAGTCCAACGAGAAAGGCTTCGTATTCGGCCTGGTTGTTAAAAGCATGGAAGGAGAACCGAAGTGCGTACTCTATGGTATGGCCGTCAGGTTTGGCCAGCATAAGTCCAGCCCCGCATCCAGTAGCATTGGAAGCTCCATCCACATGGAGCACCCAAACGGACTTCATCTCCTTCGGGACTTCATCTTCTATCGAAGATACTTCGTCCTCAGATCTCCAGGTGCATTTAGCCAAGAAATCGGAGAGCACCTGGGCCTTCATAGCCGATCGGGGCTGAAAGCTGATATCAAATTTGCTCAATTTTATAGCCCACTTGGCTATCCTTCCAGAGGTGTCTGGAGACTGGAGAACGGCTTTGAGGGCTGATCGATCAGCACCATAATAGCGTGGGCATGGAAGTACGGCCATAGTCGCTTCGTCGCAATCACCAGAGAGTAGATCAGCTTCTGCATCTTCACATCGCGTTTCAGCATCATGTAGAACTTTGCTGATATAGTAGATCAGCTTGTGGGATCCATCTTCGTCTCTCCGAGCAAGGACCGAACTAATTGCTTCATCTAAATCAGAGAGGTATAGGTAAAGTACCTTGCCTTCTTGAGGTTTGGAGAGTAGTGGTCGGTTTCCAGGTACTTCTTTAACTCCTCAAAGGCAGTATGACAGTCTTCAGACATTCAAAGCCCTTTGACCGCCGAAGTACCTTGAAGAATTGGAGGCATTTCTCGGTTGAGCGAGAAATGAATCTACTTAGGGAGGCAATTCTCCCTGTTAACGGATGGTCTTTTTTTTTACAAGAGGGATGTCTCATATCCTTTAGGGCTTGGATCTTCTCAGGATTTGCCTCAATCCCTCGTTTGTTACAAGAAAGCCCAAGAACTTACCCGAAGTGACCCCAAAGGCGCACTTTGCTGGGTTTAGCTTCATGCGGTAGATCGTAGAGCACTGAATGACTCTTCCAAGTCATGGATATGATCTTTTTGGAGGAGGCTTTTGACGATCATGTCGTCAACATAGGCCTCCATGTTTCTCTCCCCAGTTACTTTTTGAACACCTTGTTGATTAACCTTTGAAATGCCCCCAGCATTCTTGAGGCCGAATGGTATCATCTTGTAGCAGTAGAGACCTTTGTCAGTGATGAAGGCCATCTTCTCCTCATCTTGTGGATCCATTCTAATCTGATTATAGTCGGAAAAAGCATCCATAAAGCTCAGCAGTTGGTGGCCGGCAGTGGTGTCGACCAACGGATCAATCTTTGGGAGAGAGAAGCTATCTTTTAGATAAGCCTTGTTGAGGTATGTGTAATCGATGTAGATCCTCCACTTGCCGCTGACTTTCTTCACCATTACCATATTGGCCAGCCATTCGGGATAGTGGGCCTCTCGGATGAACCCTGCTTTAGGAGTTTGCTGACTTCTTCATCCATGGCTTTCTATCTTTCAGGAATGAAGCTTCTTTTCTTCTACCGTACTGGCTTGTACCCAGGGGTAACTTCCAGCCGATGAGTGATTACTTCAGTAGGAATCCCCGGCATATCCGAAGTTGACCAGGCGAAGATATCGGCGTTGTCTTTGAGGAATCGGATCAGCTTCGTACTGGTTTCCTCATTAAGCATACTCCCGATCTGCACACTCTAGTGGGGTCTTGCTTTGTCAAAGGTACTAGGACAGTTCTTTCCATGGGTTCACCAAAGCTTGTAGTTGTATCCCTCGGATCCAGCTGATCTGGAGTTGCAAAATCGGTGAAGTGCTTGTCTTGAATCATCATACACTACCGTGCTGCTCTCTGATCTCCTCAAACTTCTCCGATACTATTCCTGGTGGGGAAGCATATCAGGAGATAATGAGAGGAAATCATGATTCAAAACTTGTTCAAGGCGGGCCGCCTCAAAATGATGTTGTAAGCCGAAGGGGTCTGGACTATCGTGAAGTTGATCGGCAGTGTTTTTTGTTGAGGTTCAGTGCCGAGGGTCACAGGCAGCACTATTTCTCCTTCAACATGAACTTGATTGCCCCTGAAACCAGTGAACGATATGGGGGACCTCCGTAGTTGATGTCTAGGCAAACACATTTTAGAGAATGCATCGTAAATCAAGATATCAATCGAACTTCCATTATTAACAAGGATTCGCTGTACATCATAGTTGGCCACAATGATCGAGATTACAAGGGGATCATCATGCGGGAGCCGGACTCCTGCAAGGTCGTCATCGGAGAAGAGAATAGCATTATTATCCTTGAGTCACTTTGGGGCATCATCCTCGTCCCTTCTCCAGTCGATAAGCGGTGTATCATTCCTACACCTCCGTTGGTGGGCCTTTGATTCGGCAGTTCGGCCTCTTCAGGAGGTGGCTGGGGAATAGTAGCTTCTGATCAAGGTCCTTGACGACCATTGTATTGCCCCAAATACTCTCTCTTGATGAATCCTCAATCGCATCCTTCAGCTGGATGCACTCTTCAGTGTTATGGCCGTGGTCCTGGTGGAATCGGCAATATTTGTTCCTATTCCTTACGGAAGAGGAAGCCTTCATGGGACGGGGCCGTTGGAGATAATTTTCTTTCTCTATCTCCATGAGGATCTTTTCTCGAGGGAGGTTGAGGGGGTGTAGGAGTCGAATCTTCCTCCCGATGCTTTAGGCCTTGGAGGACTTCTTCGACGGTCTGTATATTTGCCATTGTTGTTATTGGAGGTCGGGGGACCTTGTCCCCTGTTGTTCTTCTTTTTCAAAGGGGGCTTCCCTTCGATCAGTCATTGATTGGCCGCCTCCTCTTCAGCTTCGGCATATTTTTGAGCCCTCGATAAGAGCTCAGCATAGCTTTTAGGGAACTTCTTATCCAGGAAAAAGGTAAGCCTGGATGTACGAAGTCCCTTTTTCAGTGCAGACATGGCCACATGCTCGTTGAGATCGGGGATCTCAAGTGTGGCCGCATTAAACCTGGAGATGTAGTCTTGCAGGATTTCTCCTTCATTCTGGTGAAGGAGGAACAGTGTGTCCGTATTCTAGAGAGTCTTGCGGCTGGTCCTGAAATGCAAGACAAAAATTTCTCTAACTCAGAAAAAGAATCGATGGTACCTGGGCGCAGGCTCGAGTACCACATCCGAGTGGCTTTCTTTCAAAGTAGCTGGGAATGCAAGGCAGTACATCACATCCAAAGCTCCTTGGATCATCATATAGGCCTTGAAACTGTCTAAGTGGTCGAGGGGATCGGAGGTGCCATCATAGGATTCCATCTAGGGAATCATGAAGTGCCGAGGAATGACTTCGACCATGATACAGTCGGTGTAGGGTGGGTGTAGATCACCCATAATCAAATCGTCGGGATCCTTCAGATCCTGCATTCTCTGCTCCCACGCCCTCGCCATTTCCGACTCAATGGCTCTAAATCTCCCATCGTAATCAGGGGTCTGTTTTGGCACCCTCTCTATGGAAGTGGAGTCTTTGGAGGAGGGTGAGGGAGTTTGCCTAGGCCTTTTCCCTTTCTGCGGGGAATCGGCGGACCTAGACAGTCTCAAAGTTCAGCCTTCAGGAGAGGGCCGAGAATAGGGGGAGAGAAAGTGTGAATCCTCCCATAGGGCTCTCTTCCTTCAGGATCGAGAGCTATGTCTGGAGGTAGCCGATGGGTTTCCCACCGAAAAAGCTCTGCTCTGGAAATCTTGAACCATGGCTATAAGGTTGGTAACCTGGTTCACAAGGGCTTCAAATTGCTGTAATCTCACAACAACTGTGAGAGATGGGACGTCGTTCTCCCCCAGGGTTGCACCCCCTTGGGATGGAGCAAAACTTTGACTCGTGGAAGCTATCTGAGTCTTTCCTCTCACCATCAGAACCTCTTACTTCCCCTTGTCTAGGAGGGAGCCTAAAGAGTGCTATGCTGCCCCCCTTCCTAGCACGCCAATCTGTTGGTGTGGAGTCCCTGTATCGACCGGTCGAAGCTGCAGCACCACAGGATTGCTCCCTGGTTCACCTGCAAAACAGGTTCATTGCGGAGTTGTTCCGGCGGGGGACACTCCGATGCCTAAGTCAGAGGCGGATCCCAGTCACAGAATGGGAAAGATTCTCGAGAAGCGAGGAAAAGGGCTCTGTCAATTTAGAGTATGCGTGAGTGTATATGCATGTGTACCTCCCTCGAGCAATTCTCTTATCACTATTTAAAAGGAGGCATCCGGCTGCGGCCCCACTCTTTTTCCAGCGATTATGGGAGTTAATTTCTCCCCATGATTGGCGATCATGGATTGTCATTGAGCGGTTCCGGCTAGACTGGAGGTGTGGCAGCTGGAGTCGTGCGCCATGATCGAGGCATGGAGATAGTCGGTAATAACCTTGGTTACTATTGCCTATCTGGGACAGATCGTGGTCCCATCTTCAGATTTTTCCTGTTTAGGAAGATTCTCGATCGGAGGTTTCGTCCTCTACATGGGTCGAAAACTTGGTGTTTACCAAGGGCCGGAGATCATGTCTTCGGCAAAAATCGAAGAGCATGTCTTTGAAAGTCGACGAGAAGCCTGCCTTCGGTCAAGGGTCGAAGACATCATCCGAAGATCTCGCCTTCAGATGTCGTAGGCCGATAAGAAGCCTCGGGTTGCCTGTAGTTGGCCTGACTTTCCTGGTCTGAAGTCAGTGGTTTGGAGAAAAGGTCTTCAGCCAGCCAAACTAGTGTTCGGTTCGTACCTGGACTGGGATATCCCAACAGTGGGAAGCGGAAGAAACTGAGAAGAGAGTCCAATGCTAATTTTCCACTGGTCGACGCATCTGACTTCTCTATAAATAAAGATCCATCGTGACAAAGAGCAAAATCAGTGCCCCCTCTATTCTCTTGCTCTTTCTCCTTCCCTTCTCTTCTTTCCACAGAAGTCTTAATTTTTTTATTTTTATTTTAACTCCAAGCCTGGTTTTACCTCCAAGTCTGGTTAATAGTTTAGAAGTTAAATATTCTGTAATTAGATTATTTTTTGAAATAAAAATTTTTATTTTTTCTATCTAATTTTTTTATAATTTTTATTTCAGTATTAGATTAGATTAATTTTCTTGCAATTTATTTTATACCATTTACATTCCTGCAATTAGGATAGTTTTTATTTTTGCATTTAAATTCTATAATTTAATTTAAGCAAGTAGTTAATTGATTTTATTTTTTTATAATTTTTAAAGTTTTTAATTTAAATCATATCTGGCTAAGTGAACCTTGTAGGATTAGCTTCAAGCTAGACCATGATTAGAAGCCCTTCTTTGGATTTCTTTTCATGCTTTAATTTTTAATAATTTTTTTTTTCTTTTTAACTTTTTGCCAAAGAGACTTGATGAGCTATTGTTGGGTTTCAATCCCTTCATAGTTCATACTTGATTCGGTGCAAGAAGGATGAAAGATAGAAGGTTCAATAATTTGTTTTCATTTCTTTCTTTCTTTCCTTATAAACCTTGATGGGTTATAGTTGAGTTAAATCTTTTCGTAATCTATACTTGATCCTTACAAAGGAAGAAATTGAAAGGTTTTATAAAAGAGATCGTTAGAAAAGTTTTCGAAATCATTGGTCTAGTGGATTCAAAAGTCCTAGATCTTTAGATCATGTATGTCATCGATTTAATTTACTTTTGTTTATTCTTGTCAGCATATCTAAGTAAGGGTTTGAACATAGTTCAAACACAAATTCCTTGTGGGATTGACCCGTACTCACTAGACGTGCTACTCTATACACCGTGCACTTACGGTTAAACTAAAGTTTACATCAAGAAACCGACTTCCTTGGATGGTTTCACCAGACAGATCCTGCACACATCAAGGTTCGGGTCATAGAAGATGAGAAAATAAGTAACTAGTAAAGAAAGAGGGGAGGGGTGGAGGGAAGCTCCATGTGGCTGGTGGCTAGTTGAAGAAGGGATGCCTGGCTTAGATGAAGGTGAGCATCCTTGGGCTTCAGCTGGAGTTGGATGATGGCTAGGGTTTAGTGGAAGAAGAAGGGGTTGGGCGGCTAGGGTTTTGCTATCAAGAAAAAAACAAAAACGGGTCTCACACTCACTCCAATCTGGAGGCACAAATTGATAGAATAACTTTATTTGTATTCATGAAAAAGAGTTGATTAAAAGAGGGGGAAGCGGTAGGTATTTATAGGCTCACCCAGGTCCCTAATCTTCTAATCAAATTTGGATTTCAAAGTTACTTGGGATTAGGAGTACAAAATTTGAATAGAATTAAAACTTGATTCATAGTAGGATGTGGACTTCTCTCCTCCTTAAACTTGGTCAAAGGTCCCCTCATGGACTAGGACGTCTCCTTGACTTGGGGTTGAACCTTAAGATGCTTCCTTGTGGACTTTGGGCAGCAATTGTGGACTTTGGGCAGCAACTGGGTGGCCACCAATTGGGCTTGGCGCATGACTCCTTGATGGGCTTGGAAAAACCTGGGCACCAACTTTATATGGACTGGAGAAGGCCTGGGACGCCATCTTCTTTCTAAGCTGGGTAGGCCTGGGGCGCCAACTTCTTTCTAAGATGGGGTAGGCTTGGGGCGCCAACCTGGGAATGATAGGGCCTGGCGTATGGGCTTGAGAAAGGATCAGGCACATGTATAGCAGGGGCCTGGATGGGATCTGGTGACTCTCCTCTCTTGTACTGGACTTGAACCAAAATACAGGACTCATAGTGACTCATAGGCTTGAACAAGGGACTCACTAGACTTTCTTGTCTTAGTTTATTACAGGACTCAATTGATGGACTAACTTTATTACACTTAGCTCACTTTATACAAGTGACTCAGGATAAATGGACTACGAACTCAAACCCTAATCAAGAAAACCATAACGGGATTAATAATCTTCTTCGAATCCTGGTGCCCGCACCAATTCTCCCGAGGTGGGAGGAACTCGACCTTGTCGAGTAAGGGTCATCTCGTCTCTCATACTACTCCAGAAGGTTTGGGTTGAGGTGTTGCAGATCCTCTTTGGTGATCTACAAATCCTCGGATTCTGGTCGACCTAACCATCGGATCAAATACCGTTCATAGCATTTGTTCCAGGTACCGATGACTTGATCATCCAGGATGCGATTAATCCTTTCATCTCTTACAAGCTAGTTTGTTGGTGGACACTCTGGGAGGGGTTCACTCTAAAGGGAAGGGATAAGTCCAAAGGGCTCGTTGGGTATCGTTGCTGGTTCCCTATACTCAACAAGGTCTGAAATGTTGAAGTTGAACTAATACATAATTCAGGTGGTAACTCAAGCACATAGGCATTGGGTCCACCTCTCTTTATTACCTTGAAGGGTCCAACTCCACGAGCATGTAGTTTCTTCATGGTCCCTAGAGGGAACCGCTTAAGTCTAAGCCTAATCATTACATAATTCCCTACAGAAAATTTTTAGATCATTTTCGAGAGTTAGCCAATTTTTTATAGATTTCATTGCTTATGTTAATCTTTTGACTAATTTTCATATGCAAATCCCTAACATGCTATGCAAACGATTCAACCAACTCAAAAACTCGTGTGCATGCAAAGGTAAGGGGATTAGGTCAAGGGGTTTATTGGGTTTGTAACCATGAACAATTTCGAATGGGCTCTTACCTGTGTGATGGGGGACTAATATGCATGTAGTTCTTTTTGTATGTTTTATATGTGGGGTTAGGTGATTAATTCCTGAATTTCAAATCAAAATTAGTTGTAGGAAATTTTGTATGAATTTTTGAAGCCAAGCATGCAGATTAGAACCTAGAAAAGTACTAAAGAAGGATCGCCGGGCAGAGAAGCCTCGGTTAGGGCAAGTTCTCCTACAATAATAAGACTGGAGGTAGAGGGGGTGTACCTGACAATGTCTGATGCACCTGATGATGATCGCAGTGAAGGGATCTCTCGTTCCTTGATGAATGCGCCTGGAAAATCGAGCCAAAGACCCGGATACCCGGCTTTCTGCTCAGTGGTCCGATTGAGGCTTGGCTGGAGTTGTTGGATTCGTAAGAACTCGGGGACCTGCAAACGACCTGTCAAGGATTAGAAAACTCAAAGGAGATCAAGAAAAAGAGGAAAAATAGTAAAGGAAAGAAAGTTTTGGAGGGGGCTGGAAGGATGGTTGGCTGCAGGAAGATGGTTGCAAATACCAGGAAGAAGAACTCTCAAACCCCTTTATGCCACAGCAGGGTAATCACACAAAGCAATTAAAGAACTCAAGGTTTATTTCATATATCAAATCTCCCTTCATACAAGAGGCTAGGGTCCCTTAAATAGACCCTTAACCTTGGGCTCCAAGCAAGGCACATAAGTCTTTACATAAGAATCCTTTTCCCTCTCAAACCCTAGCTAGAAAATAAGGAAACATTAGGTAGAAAAAATCCTTAAAATTCTCTTGACTTGGCCAATACTCCAAGGATGCCTAGGGGGCGTGTTGGGCTTCTAGGAGCAGCAAGGGGCCGGCCCAAGGGGCTCGGGCGTATGGTTTGGGCCTCTGGAAGCTGGGGTGGCCTGGTAGCCAGGTAGCAGGAATATTCCCTAGTATCTTGCTTCTTAGGGGCTTGGGCTTGGTGCCTGGGCTTGATTTCTTTGGGCTAGGATGCAGATGGACCTCTGGAATCATGGATTCCCTTATCTATGAATATACTTTGCATCTGAAGGGAATCTGGGCATCTAGAGGGCATCTGCAAGAAATCAGGGTTTTCTGAATTTTCCTCTTGGGGTCTTCAAATCTTCAAGCTGGGTTGACTTGAGCTATACTTTCATGTCTTTAATCTAGTTGGACTTGGTCTTCACTTGTATGATATAGTCTTGAGTCTTCAGTATGCTTGGACAGGACTCAAAAAGTAAAATTAGCTCAACATGAGCTGACTAGCATTGGACTGAACTAGCTCAACATGGCTGACTGACTAGTACAGAACTGAAATAACAACTCAAAATACTCAAATAACAACTAAATGGACTCAGATGAGCTAAGCTCTTATTATAGATGGACTCATAAATTATTGATCAATTTACAGAGGGTTAAAAGCCTCTATCTTATTCTGGTGCCTCCGGTGTCCCCACCAATTCTCCCAGGGTGGGAGGAACTCGACCCTGTCGAGTGAAGATCAAGCTGCTCACATATCTCTCGAGGATGTCTAGGTTGAGGTGCTGCAAGTCCTCTCGAAAAAATCCATGAATCGTCCGACTCTGGCCGGCCTTGCCATCGGACCAGGAAGCATTGATAACTACGGCCCCAGGTCATAATGGCTTGATCGTCCAGGATACACTCGATCGTTCTCCTCTCTCAGGCCAAATTTATTAGTAGACACTCTGGGTTAGGGTCACTCACAATGAAAAGGAATAGGTTCAAAAGCCTCACTAGGTATCGCTGTCGGTTCCCTGTACTCAACAAGGTCTATAATATTGAAGGTAGACTAATGCCCAATCCGAAGGCATGTCTAACACCTAGGTATTTGATCCAACCTTCTCTATCACTTTAAAGGTCTGGCTATGCGAGCATGAAGCTTCTTTTAGGCCTAAGCCTAACCAAGATAGAATCCACTACATCAAATTCTTTGATCCATCTTTGGGAATTAGCCAGTTTGTTTAAAATTAGTGTAGGTGGTGAACATGTTGGGCACATGCAGACTCCTAACAAAATGATGCAAAGACTCAAACTAATACCTAATAGACTCGACTTTGCATTCCTATCGAAGGAAATTTATTAGACTTTTATGGGCCTACCCTAAGAGACTATAACTCTCTACTATAGGTGTCGACCCTAGTGTGGTGTGCACAAGAGTATATACAATGACTCCAAGCAAATGCCAAAGGGTATGCCAGAAGTATAATGCAAACCTAACATGCGTAATGAATGCATGTAGTATGCTAATCTCACTAAATGCAATCTAATGATCCTAGAAATGTTGGAGATG
Organism: Areca catechu; assembly: GCA_021397845.1. Lineage (NCBI taxonomy): Eukaryota > Viridiplantae > Streptophyta > Magnoliopsida > Arecales > Arecaceae > Areca > Areca catechu. Next base: position 130,292,939 of record CM038040.1, on the reverse strand, counting down.
TCTGGAAAGGATAGAAAATAGGAAGTGGGTTCAAATTAGTTTTGGTAGGGTAGAGAAAAAGGTTCCAGGTTAGTTGGATACAGTAGGATAAAGACGGGGTGTCAGAACTAATCCTATACTAATGAGTTAACCTTACGAGGTTGAGCTATATCTATAGGGTTTGCATAATGGAAGGATGGTTCCCAATTTCGGGGAAGAGATCCTTAATGGGAACTATAGGGAGGGACTCATTTTGAAGGTATTGATTCAAAGATCAGGTCCTTAATAATTCTTCTGGTCTTGTATTTTTGGACTAGACTCTATAATTTGGCTCTCCTCCATGGTTTCCTCAGGTAAGGCCTTAGCAGCAGTACCTAGGTTCTCTTCCTCTATTTGTTCTTCCATTATAGCTTTAGGTTGGATGTGGTCAAGGTCAACTAGCTCTGGGTTGGTTTCTACCTGGGTATCTACTGGGTCAGCTAATTCTAGGTCTCTAAAGATGTCTCTTCTTCTCCCTCATACTCATTCACTAAGTTTGTATTAGCTTCATACACTTCGGTGTTAATGTAAGCCTTGTCAATCTCAGGAATGGTTGGAGAGGTCGGCTAGGAAAAAATGGCTAGGTCCTGGTTTCTGATTATGGACACTATCCTAGTAGATTCAGGTTGTATAAGGGGTAGTGGCTTACTACTGGGTTCATATTTAGGATATACTAATCCTATGGTTTTTCAAGTTGACTATGAGAAGCATGACTAGTACTAGGCTGATACTTAGGGGTTATGGGTTCTCTAGGCTCATAGGACAGGGTGCAGATCTATGGGTCATGGGATTATAGAATCTGGGATCATAGGATTTTGGGTCAGCTCTATGATCAGGTTCTAGGATGGATCATGGTATGGGGTCCTCCAAGGTTGGGCTCCCCTATATGGGTCGGAGATTGGGTTCTCCTAGGGTTGGACTCCCCTATATGGTTCAATATTGGGTTCTCCTAGGGTTGGGCCTCTCTATAGGGTCAGAGTATTGGTTTCTCCTAGGATTGGCTCCTAGATGGGTCAGAGTATGGGTTCTCCTAGGATTCACTCCCTATATTGGTCAAGTATTGGGTTCTCCTGGTTCAGTAGCAATAATAGGGTCATGGTAAGGGTTCTTCTAGGTTCGTATTATAGTATGGGTCAGGCTTCTGGCTCTCCTATTTTTCGACCTCAGGGTAATGGGATTAGGGTTTGGGGATTCTCCATTGATGGGGAATCCGTATCTGGCTCAGACTGTGACCATGGATTGTTCCTAGGTCCCTACCCGACTTCTAACTGAACAAAACCTATTGGCAAGATGGTCAATTCTATCATTGGTTTGAATACCAGCAGACTGAGTTAAATGGGTCATCTGGGTAGCCATCTGGGCCATTTGATTAGCTAGGGCTTTCATTTGGGCTTGCAAATTTTCCATGTGTTCAGACATTTGTAGAGGAGGTGGGTGATATGAAACTCTTGATCTAGTGCTCATGCAAGACTCGATCAGACCGATTACAGCTGACTAGACCTAGAGTCCAAACTAAGGGCTCAATCAGGGTGGCAAACTAGCCTATAGTAACCCTATACTCAGCTAGGCAGGTATAAGGGGAGTGTTAGGTCCCTGATTGCCAATCCTAGACACCAATCAGAGATTGGCCAGGTAGGTGGACCAGCACACAAGCCCTTCGGGATTGAATCCCTAAACCACCATTCTAGACACCAAGCACAAGGCACACAGGTTAGTCTTGACACAGTGATCTAACACTTAGCCCGGACCCGACCAGTTGGTGTCCCTAGCCCACTAGGGCAAATTAGGTCTAGTTAATTTTAGGTTAAGGCTTGGGACCAAATGCAAGGGATGTGGTTTTGGGCTAAGGAGAGGTGATCAAATCCTCCCCCCATCTGATATAGAAATAGTGCCCTAAAAGTAAATTATGCAATGATGGCAGGCATATGAGGATGCAAATTAGGGTTTAGATGTTTTTGGTATTTTTGGAGAATATGTAAACTTTTTTTTTTGGTATTTTTTAAATAGAATAAAACTTGAAAATCATGGCCTAATATGCTGGAAATATACTAAAATTAAAAGATATGCAAAAGATGCTAAACAAAACCCTAAAACTTCAAACTTGTCTTGCTGAAAAAATAGAGCCAAAAATTGTAGGCTGTATTTCAGCTTGCAGAAAATTCACAGGCTATAATAAAATTGAAAGAAATTTTAAAATTACTTTGGATTATGCTGAATCCAGCAAAATAAATTTAATAATTTTCAGAGTTTTTATCAGGGAGAAATAATTAAAATAACAGAGTATACGGACTAAAAAATCACAGAAAACAAGCCCTAATCTAAGCTCTGATACCAAATGATGGGGGACTAATATGCATGCAACTTTTTGTATGTTTTATATGTGGGGTTAGGTGGTTAATCCCGATTTCAGATCAAAATTAGTTGTAGGGAATTTTGATGAATTTTTGAAGCCAAGCATGCAGATTAGAACCTAGAAAAGTACTAAAGAAGGATCGTCAGGGCTGAGAAGCCTCAGTTAGAGCAAGTTCTCCTACAATAATAAGATTGGAGGTAGAGGGGGTGTACCTGACAATGTCTGAAGCACCCGGTAATGATCGCAGCGAAGTGATCTCTCATTTCTCAATGGATGTGTTCTGAAAAACTGAGCCAAAGACCTGCGGATACCCGGCTTTCTGCTCGGTGGTCCGATTGAGGCTTGGCTGGAGTCGTTGGATTCGTAGAAACTCGGGGACCTGCAAACGACCTGTCAGGGGTTAGAAACTCAAAGGAGATCAAGAAAATAGAGAAAATAGTAAGGGGAAGAGTTTTGGAGGGGGCTGGAAGGATGGTTGGCGGTAGGAAGATGGTTGCAAATACCGGGAAGAAGAACTCTCAAACCCCTTTATGCACACAGCAGGGTAATCACACAAAGCAATTAAAGAACTCAAGGTTTTTTTCATATATCAAAATCTCCCTTCATACAAGAGGCTAGGGTCCCTTAAATAGATCCTTAACCTTGGGCTCCAAGCAAGGGCACATAAGTCTTTACATAAGAATCATTTCCCTCTCAAACCCTAGCTAGAAAATAAGGAAACATTAGGTAAAAAAAATACCTAAAAATTCTCTTGACTTGGCCAACACTCCAAGGACGCCTAGGGGGGCGTGTTGGGCTTCTAGGAGCAGCAAGGGGCCGGCCCAAAGGGTCTCGGGCGCATGGGTTTGGGCCTCTGGAAGCTGGGGTGGCCTGGTAGCCAGGTAGCAGGAATATTCCCTAGTATCTTGCTTCTTAGGGGCTTGGGCTTGGTACTGGGCTTGGTTTCTTTGTGCTAGGATGCAGATGGACCTCTGGAATCATGGATGCCCTTATCTATGAATATAGTTTGGCATCTGGAAGGGAATCTGGGCATCTGGAGGGCATCTGCAAGAAATCAGGGTTTTCTGAATTTTCCTCTTGGGGTCTTCAAATCATCAAGCTGGGTTGGACTTGGGCTATACTTCCATGTCTTCAATCTAGTTGGACTTGATCTTCACTTGTATGATATAGTCTTGAGTCTTCAGTATGCTTGGACAGGACTCAAAAAAATAAATTAGCTCAACATGAGCTGACTAGCATTAGACTGAACTAGCTCAACATGAGCTGACTAGTACAGAACTGAAATAACAACTCAAATACTCAAATAACAACTAAAATGGATTCAAATGAGCTAAGCCCTTATTACAGATGGACTCATAAATTATTGATCAATTTACAGAGGGTTGAAAAGCCTCTATCTTATTCTGGTGCCTCCGGTGTCCCCACCTCTGTGGACCTATAAACTGAAATGTTATAGTCAAATTTGGCTCTGGGTGAGAGAAGGTCCCAATTCCTGGTGTTCCCACCTACAAGGCATCTCAACAGGTTGCCTAAACTTTAATTTACCATCTCAATTTGGCCATCGATCTTTGGGTGGTAGGATGTGGAAAACCTAAGCTTGGTTCCTAATAAGTGCCAAAAGATCTTCTAGAAGTAACTAGTGAAATGAACATCCCTATCGGACACTATAGTCTTAGGAAGGCCATGTAAACTAACCACATGATCAAGAAAGAGCTTGGCTACTTTGGAGGCATTAAAGGTCTGAGAGCAGGGTATAAAATAAGCCATTTTTGGAAACCTATCAACCACTACACAGATTAAGTCATGTTTCCTTAGGGTCTTAGGTAGTCCTAGCACAAAGTCCATTATAAGGTCTTGCCATGGACGATCTGGTACAGGTAGAGGGATATATAAACCAGTGTTTTGCTTTCAATGTTTGGCAACAGCACAAGTTCGACATCTGGACACAATGGGGACAACATCCCTCCTTAAGGTTGGCCAAAAGAACTGGTCTTCTACAGCTAAGATAGTCTTGTCTCTTCCAAAATGACCAACTAGACCTCCTGCATGGGTTTTCCAAATTAAGAATTCTCTAAGTGAGGTCCAGGGAATACACAATCTATTGTTTCGAAAAAGATAACCATCCTGAAGGGTGTACTCATTATGGGAACTAGATGTCCTTGGTTTGATGTTTGAAAATTTTCACTGAAGTATGGATAGGTTTCATATTCTTCCTTTAATCGGTCAAATCCAATGACTTCAGTTCTAACAGTGTTTAGAAGTAAGGCATGTCAACTAAGGGCATTAGCTAACTTATTTTCAATTCCAGCTGATGTTTTAGCATAAAGGTATAGGCTTAGATATACTCGACCCATTTGGCATGCTTAGGGTTTAACTTTTTCTGAGAGTTTAAGAATCGGAGTGCTTCATGGTCAGAGTAAAGGACAACTCTTGGGGTAGTAGATAATGTCTCTAGTATCTAAGGGCTTGTACCACGCATAGAACTCCTTGTCATAGGTTGAGTATTTAAGTTTAGCCTCATTGAGTTTTTCACTGAAGAAGGCTACTGGGGACCCTCTTGGCTCAAAACTCCTCCTATGCCTACTCCCGAAGCATCACAAGCTACCTCAAAGACTTTGAAAAAATCAGGTAACCTCAGGATGGATGCTTGTGTCATCTTATCTTTAATCTCTAGGAAGGCTTTATCAGCAGCTTTGGTCCATTAAAAATTGCCCTTCCTAATACAGTCAGTTATGGGTGCTATAATGGTACTGAATCCCCGAATAAATTCGATAGAAGGTAGCTAGACGATGGAAACTACGTACATCATGAATGCTAGTCGGTACTGGCCACTCTACTATGGACTTAACATTCTCAAGGTCTGCTGGGACTCCCTCGGGGGTGACTATGAATCCTATGAAGGTGACTTTATGGGTCATGAAATCACACTTCTTCAAGTTGGCATAGAGGTTCTCCTTCCTAAGGGTTGGCAAACTTGCCTAAGGTGTTTCAGGTGGTCTTCCTTAGTCCTACTATAGATCAAGATGTAATCAAAGTAAACCACAACAAATTTTCTGATAAACACATGTAGGACTTGGGTCATGATCGTCATAAATATGCTAGGGGCATTGGACAAACCGAAAGGCATCACTACTCATTCATACAGACCATCCTAGTTTAAATGCAGTTTTTCATTCATCCCAAGTCTGATCCTAACCTGATGATAGTCGCTCTTAAGTTCAACTTTTGAAAAGATGGTTGCACCGGCCATCATATCTAACATATCATCCAATTGGGGATTGGAAACCTATATTTCACAGTAATTTTATTTATGGCATGACTATCAATACACATTCTCCACGTGCCATCTTTCTTAGGGGTTAATAGGGCTGGTACAACACATGGACTTAAGCTCTCCCTAATAAACCCTTTTCTAAGGAGTTCTCCTACCTATTTCTATAGCTCTAGATATTCAGTTGGGTTCATCCTATAGTGGGGCAGGTTGGGTAGGGTGGCTCCTGGGACTAAGTCTATGGCATGCTGGATGTCCCTTAGTGGTGGTAACTGGTCAGGTAAATCTTCAAAAAATACATCATCAAATTTGCTTAAGATTTCCTAAACCTCTTGAGGGTACTTTTTATGGATTTGATCAGGTATTTCCTTAGCTGCTAACATCCAAACTGTAGTCCCCTCAGAAATCTCTTTCTCTAGCTCCTTAGCAGTAATTAAATTGACTCTAGGTTTCTTTTCCTTCAATGAGCTAGATCCTCTCTTAACTTTGTCCTTAGGTGGGGTTGGGTTAATTGTAATCTTCATCCCATAAAAAGTAAATGAGCATGAATTGGATCGGCCATACAAGGTAGCATCATAGTCATAAAACCAGGGTCTACCTAGAATTATGCTACCTACTCCTATGGGTATAACGTCACACTACCTTATCTTTGTAAGACTGAAGTTGGATCTAGACTTGGCATATAGACTTAATGGGTATGGATGTGGAGTCTATCCAGGAAACCTTATAGGGGCTGGGATGGGGAACTGGGTTCAAACCTAGGGTTTTGACTGCCTTAAGTGAAATGGCGTTCACATAGCTCCCACTATGTATAATGATTTTGCATGCCTTATCCCCTAATTTCATAAAAGTTTGTAGGATGTTAGTCCTATGCCAATCCTCTTGTGTCTTAGTCGGGCTAGGATGCACCTAACTATCCCTAACAAGTCAGACTGGTCAAGAACCTCTTCATCTCCTTCATATTCATCTATCAGTTTCTCCTCAGCTTCATAGATCTCCTCTCCAATTTCATCATTGGGTTCAAACTCTTCTTCCTCTACTTCACCTATATGCAAGGATCTAGTTGGGCATTTGCTATCAATGTGTCTCGTCTGACGACATCTAAAATAGGCATTTGGGTTAGGACCTAGGATCCTTTATATTTCAAGTGCCTTATCCCTAACATCCCTAAAGGGTACTGGGTCTTCCTCTACTTCACCTATATGCAAGGATCTAGTTGGGCATTGGCTATCAATGTGTCTCGTCTGACGACATCTAAAATAGGCATTTGGGTTGGGACCTAGGATCCTTTATGTTCAAGTGCCTTATCCCTAACATCCCTAAAGGGTACTGGGTTGCTAGAACTAGGTTGACTCGGGCTACGGTTGGGATGATGTGGGTTAGGGTTGAGATGACTTGGATTAGGATTGGGTTGATTTGGGTATGCTGAACTAGGATTTGGTCGGCCTGAGTATGATGGGTTAGGGTTGGGTCTAGGACTAGGGGCACTAAGCCTAAGGTGCTCAGGTCTACAGATTATGGGTGCTTTTTGGAACCTCTCATAATTCTCAGCTACCTAGTAGGCTTGATCTAGATCAGTGACTCCCCTTAAATACAATTCTCTCTGGATGTCTTCACAAAGGCCAGCCCTAAACCTATATAGGGTCACTGATGGGGGCTCATCTAGACAACACCTTATGGTACACTCATCAAACTTGGCTATGTACTATGACACAAACTACTTCCTTGATTTAACCTTTGCCATTGGTCTAGAAATCTTTGTTGGTAGGATGGGAGAACATATTTCTCTAAGTTTCAACTTCATGGCTATCTAGGTATCTATGGGATCTTCATTTCTCTGTCAGATTAGGCATTCTACATTTTTCCAGAATAACCTAGCCTGGTTGGTTAACGTAAGTTTGGCAAATTTATACCTTTTGTCCTCAGTCATCTCATACCATTCAAGATTTTGTTCCATGTCTCCTTCCCAATCTATGCAGGTCTTAGGATCTGGGGTGCCATCAAACGTGGGTGCTTCTGGCCTGAAGTTCCTAATGGCTCTCTCATCCTAGTCTATGACTCATAATTGGGTCTCCTATGATTCGACTCCCAGATTGAGTCATTGTGTGGGGGTCTCCTAGGGTTGGGCTCCTAGTATGGGTCAGGTATGGGGCTTTCCCAGGGTTGGGCTCCAAGTATGGGTCATGGTATGGGGTTCTCCTAGGATTGGGCTCTCGAAATAGGCCTGGGTGTTGGGCTCTCCTAGGATTGGGAGGTGTGGGCAAAGGTGACTCAAGTTTGGATCTAGTATGGGTCCTGCGGGTTTCCTCTAGGGTTCCTAACTGGTCATCTATCAGATCAAACCTATGGATCATCTGGTCAAGCCTATTATTCATTTGGGTGGTCAATTGGGCAAGCTAATCATTAATGGTCCTTAGTAAGTTTCCTACGTCAGATTCCATGGTCAGGCTAGGTTGGGTTGAGACTACTGGTATTGGGTTCCTAATCTAATAGTCAAGCAAACAAGCACACACATCGACACCATGGTCAGATTGGGTTGGGGTTGAGACAGATGGGTTAGACACAAATCGACTACGGTTTGCTAGACCTAGAGTCAAAGTAGAGTGGGTCAACTCAACTTACACCCAACTCAACACTTAATCCTTCCACTGGCCAAGTAAGAGGTTGGGTGGTGGGAGGCTCCCCCTGCTTATCACAGGGTCCTAATTAAAAACTACCAGTCCACTTAGGACGTTTGCCTCTGGACCTCTAGCCTTAGACACCAGTTTCCAGTAATAAGTGGAGGGTTGAATGCACTAGTTTTTCCACAAAACTCGGACTCGACCTGTTGGTGTCCCTAAATCAATTAAGTTTCTAGTTGATTTTAGTTTAGGCTTGGGTTGGTATGCAGGTGGTTGTTTTGGACCCTGGACAGGTGATGAAATCCTGCCCTGATTTGATAGAGGAGAGTGCCCTTAAGATTGAGTTAATGCGAATGAAGAACACATGATGAAACCTGATGCAATCTAAAATCAAAAAATAGAGAATAAAATATTTTTTTTGTTTTTTTATGAGATGGCTAACTTAAATTTAAGTTGTTAGGTGGTCAATCAAAATTGGCTTGGGTTGGGTGGGGTTTGGTAGTTGATTATGTTTAGTCAAGTCAAGTATACAGAATTAGCAGAAATTGAGATTTTTTGTTATATTTTGAAGCAGAGTTTAGCACAGAATTCAGAGCATAAGAATTCTAAAAAAATGCAGAACAGAGGGTTACATGTGAGGATGATTCCTACCAAATTTTGTGCAAAAAAAAAGTTTGATGATGCAAAACTTAGGGTTTCTAACTGGATGCAGAAAAAATAGATTTTTTGTTAGGATTTTTCTTTTGCTAATTTTTTAATATTTTTTAAAATTTGAGAAAAATAATAGTAAAATAGATGATGACTCAAAGAGGAATCAGTGCAAAAATCACAAATAAATAGTACACCGAAGATGGAGAAATAGACCTATTTTTAAACCCCTAGTGCAGAAGACAGGATGCAGAAATTTTCTTTTTTTTGTGGTTTGTGTTTTATGGAAGATGCAACTGCCCTAAATGTGCTCTGATACCAAATTGATGCAGTGGGAAGGGGATGAACATGCATAAAAAAATAGTAACTAATAATTTTTTTATTGATTTTAGATTTTATATTTGATGGCTAAGTTCCCAAGAAAGAGGACAAGAACTATCATAAGGAAGATGTAAGGACCAACTACACTACCCGCAATTAAGATCATGCAAAGTAATAAAAACTAGGACCACGAGGGTTGAGAAACTACTTGGTTAAGAGAGTATTACCTTCAGCAAATCAGAACTATGAGTTAGGATTTGGTTTCATACCTGGCAACGATGAGATCTTGATCGAAGATGAGGTTGCTCTGCACTCCCAGATCGGTGCCTAGATGAACGAGTCTCTTTCCCGTAAATCAGCCGACTTTCTATCAGCTGGTTGATAGCAAAGAAGACCTCTTCCTTGGATGGTTTCACCAAATGGATCCTGCACACGTCAGGGGTTAGGGTCACAGAAGATGAGAAAAATAAGTAACTAGAAAAGGAAGAGGGGAGTGGTGGAGGGAAGCTCCAGGTGGCTGGCGACCAATTGAAGAAGGGACGCCTGGCTTAGATGAAGGTGGGCATCCTTGGGCTTCAGCTGGAGTTGGATGATGGCTAGGGTTTAGTGGAAGAGGAAGGGGTTGGGTGGCTATGGTTTTGCTCTCAAGAAAAAAACAAAATGGGTCTCACACCCACTCCAATCTGGAGGACACAATTTGACAGAATAACTTTAGATTGTATTCATAAAAAAGAGTTGATTACAAGAGGGGGAGGGGGAGTGGGTGGGTATTTATAGGCTCACCCAGGTCCCTAATCTCCTAATCAAATTTGAATTACAAAGTTACATGGGATTAGGAGTACAAAATTTGAATAGAATTAAAACTTGATTCATAGTAGGATGTGGACTTCTCTCCTCCTTGGACTTGGTCAAAGGTCCCCTCATGGGCTAGGACGCCTCCTTGACTTGGAATTGGACCTTGGGATGCCTCCTTGTGGACTTTGGGCAGCAATTATGGACTTTGGGTAGCAACTGGGTGTCCACCAATTGGGCTTGGCGCATGACTCCTTGATGGGCTTAGAAAAACCTGGGTGCCAACTTCATATGGACTAGAGAAGGCCTGGGATGCCATCTTCTTTCTGGGCTGGGGTAGGCCTGGGGCGCCATCTGGGGCATGACAGGGCCTAGCATATGGGCTTGAGAAAAGGCTCAGGTGGATGAATAGCAGGGGCCTGGATGGGATCTGGTGACTCTCCTCTCTTGTACTGGACTTGAACAAAATACAGGACTCATAGTGACTCATAGGCTTGAGACAAGGGACTCACTAGACTTTCTTGTCTCAATTTATTATAAGACTCACTCTTCATTACAGGACTCAATTGATGGACTAACTTTATTACAATACTTGGCTCATTTTAATACAAGTGACTCAGGACAAATGGGCTACCAGACTCATACCCTAATCAGGAAAACCATAATGGGCTTAATAATCTTCTTCAGATCCTGGTGCCCGCACCAACAATCCAATGTACCTGCTTCTTAACCTTGACCTGCTAGATGAGACTAGAGATAAGGCCCATCTCTACATGGCCGCATATTGGCAATGGATGGCTCGATATTACAACTCATGGGTGAAATCTAGGTCTTTCCGCCCAGGGGACCTCGTCTTGCACCAGTCAAAGATTTCCTGGCCAATCGAACGGGGCAAGCTATCCCCAAATTGGAAGGGCTCTACTGGGTGGTCGAAGTGCTACACTATGGAGCATGCCAGATTGCTGAACTTGATGCAGCTCAAATCTTGCAAATGTAAAATGCCAAGAACCTAAGGATGTACTATTAGTGACATACATTCTTTGCCCAAGAACAAAATTACTTTCTAGCTAAAATTTCCATTTTTCTTGGCCTCTCCTGTCCATTTGGTCGGAAGTCAAATGAAGCTCGACAGGATGCTCCACAGCATCGTCTTCCTAGATGGCCTACTCCTAGCACCCTCGCCTATCTATCTGGCTAGAAGTCAGACATAGCTCAATAGGATGCTCCACAATACCATCTTCCTAGATGATTTTCTCCATAGCACCCTCACCTATCCATCTAGCTGAAAGTCAGACAAAATTCGATGGGATGCTCCATAGCACCATCTTCCTAAATGGCCTGCTCCATATCACCCTCACCTATCCATCTAGCCAGAAGTTAGACGAAGCTTGATAGGATGCTCCACAATATCGTCTTCCCAGATAGCCTACTCCATAGCACCCTCTCCAACCATCTGGCTAGAAGTCAAATGAAGCTCGACAGGTGCTCCGTAGCACCATCTTCTCAGATAGCTTGCTCCACAACACCCTACCTATCTGTCTGGTCGATGTCATATGAAGTTCAATAGGATGCTCCACAGCACTATCTTCCAAATGGCCTGCCCCATAGCACCCTCGCTTATCTATCTAGCCAGAAGTCTGACGAGGTTTGATGGATCACTCCGGAAACCCTTTTCTATGGGCTAGCTCCTGAGTTGCTCCTATGGGGCACTGACTTATCCTAGGTGGGCAGCAAACAAGTAGGATATTTCGTTGCCTACGGCTAGACTCTGGCAGCAAAGGTAAAAACAAAGAGAAAAAAAGATAGTCTTGACAAAATTTGGAAGTCTCATTTCATCAAAAGAGTCTTACAAAAGGTAAAGTCCTTTGATTGGACAAAGGCTTTACAAAACTCCCTAAAAGGAAAGCTAAGTACAAGGCAAAGGCCTACTAGCAAGAGCTTTGAGCTGGAACCCTTCCAGACATGAGGGCTTCCACAGCAGCTTCAAGCATTGCCCCGATCTTGGCCATCACCTAGGCGACCATCCCTTGTACTGAAGTCATCTGGCCTGTTACTTCGGTGGTTGCAGTGGGTTAAGGCGCTAAAGGGGGCTTCAGATTGACCTGAGGCTTGGTGACCTTAATGATTTCAACGGTGGTATCTTGGATGATGGTGATGACCCCTTTCTCCCCTATCTCCTTAGGCTCATCAATGACAATGTCCTTCAGGTTGAAGAGGTGGAAGACCTATACAACCTTCCTCTTGCACTCCTCGAATTCCTTGTAGTAGGCATCCCAGATAGCCTAGTTCATCTCATTTTGAACTCAATGGAGGCCTTGTATTGCTCCACTACTCGAGCCGCCTCCTCCTTGGCTTCCCTAGCTACCATCTCGATCATTGTGGCCCTTTCCTTGATCACCGTGGCCCTATCATCGGCCAATTAGAGTTGTGACTATAGGATGCAGATTCGCCCCTCTACACGGATCGACTTGGCGGTGGCCTTGGCAAAGTGATCCTATAGGAGGGTGATATACTCTCTTTTTTGGTGATCTCCGCCTCATGGTTTCTCACCCATAGATCGAGCTCATAGACCGTGTCATGCACAACTCAAAGCTCAGCCTCTAACTCCCTTGCCCTTGCCTCAGAGGTCGACATCTTGTCCTCTAGGGCCTTGGCCTTCACCGACACGATTTCGGCCCTATTTCGGGATGCCTCTTCCCACTCAACTAGCTACCAACATGCCTCCTTAATAAGGAAGGCATTGTGGATGACCAAAAAGTAGAAATTATAGCAAAGTGGTTAGCTAACCTCTCTTTCTCAAACCCTCAGCCCAATAAGGAGGTAGATGACTCATCCCAAGAATTTGATGGAAGATCCCAGTAATGGTCTCGCCTAGTGAGCATCCACTTCTTTCCACTCGATCACGAGGTAATAGAATGAAGTCGAGGAGCCTCTCGACCAACCCAGCATCCTGAAAGACCGATGCATTGGGTGGCATGGACATTAAAGTCTCTATCACCTCAGGCGGTAGAACGGTCATCCTAAAAGGGCCTGGCGATGCTAGGCTTGGAGGTCGTGCTTCTATCATTATAGGGGATGTCGATGGAGTCAGCAGCCTATTTGGTGCTACTAGAGTACTTGCTCTAGGGGACGTGGGCATCGATGGGATCTTGAGAATGATCGAGTAGGGCTATGGGGTCTCCCCCTCGACTTTATAGCCTAGCTAACTTGCAGCACTGCGACCTTAGTAGCCTCTACCGCCAAAGCCGATGCTTCCTTTGTCTCTTCTATATGGGGCTTCTTCATTGCCTTCTCGTGGGGCCTCCCTGTAGCCATCCTCTTCTAGGTTATATACTTGATTTTGTTGAAGGAGAACTTGTTGACCCCTGGAATGATTTTGATGATCACAAAATATTGGAGCATGTATTTGATATAATTCTTTCAAATTAATTGAGAGGTTGTGCTGGAAATGGTTACCTTTAGTTTAAAATGATTTTTAAATTGATTGGAAGGTAATTCAATTGTGTATAAAGTTTTATGAACTTGAACTTGTAAAAGCCCTAGTTTTATCAATCTTGTAATCTTGTAAAATGGGCTGAAAATTGTAAAATAAAAGGTATGTAGATTAGCTTCTATTTGATTCAATGCTGAAGAGTTTTGAAGAAGCTTAAAGAATTTATTGAAGACTTTACAAGAGCTGACTCTTGGATCAAGAGCTGACTTGTTGTGGCACGACACGGAGAAAGTTTAGTGTTTCAGCATCAAGAGCCGACTCCTATTCCAAGTGTCGACTCATGAAAGAAAATAGTTTTCTGAAACTTAAGATCTCAAGCCAACTCTTGCCCCAAGAGTCGACTCATCCAGAGTTATGAAGTTTGAAGGTCTGAGAACACGAGCCAACTCTGCCCTGAAGAGCCGACTCTAGGTATTCATCATTTGAATTGACTGAAGGCAAGAACCGACTCTAGCCAGCAGAGTCGACTCTTACAGGATTTCATTTTGGGCTGTCTGAGACTTTGAGCCGACTCGTGGACCTCGAGCCAACTCGTAGAGCCATTTTCTGCACTCTAACGGCTAGTTGCTGAAGTTGATTTTTAAACTCCAATTCATCTCCAACAGCTCTTTCATGAATCCCTAGGCCTACAATGGCCATATCTCTTGGAAAACTACAAAAGAGATTATTTTTGAATGATTAAAAAATTATTAGAGCATTATTGAGGAATTATCTGAGATATTGAAGAGCTTTCAAGTCTTTTACCTAACTACTTCAAAGAGCTTTCAAGTGAGGATTCAAAGCTTCAACAACTCTACTCCATCGTTGAATTCACTCATTGAAGAAGCAAGGAAGTAGCTTGAAGAGTATTAAAGAGCATTCAAAGTTGGGCTTCATCTTGATCTACATCGGCAATACTTAAACAAACTCAGTTTGTTGTAGTTGCTTATTTATCATTTGTCTATCTTTGTTTTCTCTCTAAGAATAGAAAGGGGTTGTGTCTTAAGATAGGGTTGAAGATTTTTAGGTGAACCTTATAAAACCTAAGTTGGGTTCTTGGTGATCCCGGTATAAAACCAAGTGTTTGGGTTTTCTTTTGTAATCCCGTGTAAAACCAAAGGGAGTTAGGGTTTCTTTGGTGATCCCGGTAAAACTAAAGTGTATAGGTTTGGATTGTGAGCCTGCTAAAATAATCCAACTGTATTCCGGTTGGGGGACATAGTGAAAATCCCAAGTGGTACTTGGGTAGTGGACGTAGGAGCCGGTTGCGAACCACTCTAAATTTCTTTGTGTTTGTGATTGTGTTCTTATTGCTTTATTGCTTTTACTTAATTACTTCCGCATTGCATATTGCACCACAACACTAAAAGAATTGAAAGTGCACATTATTGTGAAAAGTTTTTTAATCCCAATTCACCCCATCTAAAAGGCACATGTAATGTTGGGTTATGGTATTCTAGGCACACATCTTTGAAATTAACTAGTTATTCTGATGCTGATATGGAGGCTGTAAAATTGATAGAAAAAGCACAAGTGGCACCTATCAATTTCTAGGTGTTAACTTGATTTCATGGCATTGTTGTAGCACTATATACTGCTGAGGCAGAATATGTGGCTGCTGGGAGCTGTTGTGCTCAAGTGTTGTGGATCAAGCAACAACTAGAAGATAATGGTGTTGTCCAATCTAAAATTCCTATCAAATGTGACAATACTAGTGCTATTAATTTATCCAAAAATTCAATTCAGCACTCACGAACTAAGCACATTGAATTTCGACATCATTGTATTCATGATCATGTTTTAAACAATATTGTTGAACTAGAATTTGTACCCACTGAAGATCAACTTGCAGAGATTTTCACTAAACTACTAATTTAGATATATTGAGAATATTAGAGGTGAATTAGGGTTATGTGATCCATTCTGAACATTTTCGACCTAATTTTTGAAAAATAAGAAAAAATATCTAGATATTTTAAATTTTCTTTAGACCATAGGACAACCTATTTTAATATCTAGAAACCTATAGAAACTGATTTTGACCTTTTTTTGACTTTTAGAATGCTTTTTGGCTCGAGCCGACTCGAGTCATCAGGGTGTTCTGAGAGCCGACTCAAAGGTCAGGCCGAATGTTTTTTAAATAGGATTTTAGTGGATTGTTTTCACTATGTTCTTAGGTTTTGGCCGTTTCCACTGAGCCGACTCCTCATTCCATCCTAGAAAACCTTCCTAAAACACTCTCAAACCTCTCCAAACTCTAAATCTTAGCTAGATGGCACCCCACAAAGCCGTAGCCAAGAAGCCCCAGCGGGTGGTTGTTCGAGTCGCAGAAGAAAGAGAACCAAAGGCACTTGGACACCTTCAATCCTGGGGAAGAACAGTCGATTAAGCAATAAGTAAAACTCTCAAGCACCCAGACAAGTGATTCTTATGGGAATCATTAGGTAACTCCTGGTCGGTGCATTATTTTAGTTTCTTGGAGCAGAACAGTTGTGTATTGGGGATTAGATAGAGAAACAGGGTTGGAAGAATTCTTGTCTATTGAGTGTTCTTACATATCTTAACTTAGTCCGATAATTCTTTGAAAATATGTCATTGGGTGCATTTCATTTGGAAGGAACTGTTAAAGGGAAACATATAGAGATTAGTGAGCAAAAAAAAATAAGTATGCTGAACATCCCAAAGGAAGGTGAATGCTATTTGGTTTTTAAAAGAAAAGCAGAAGACCGTTAGACTCATATGGAAAGATCAAATGTGAAAGGTGTTGTGCATGTGAGTGCAAATCAGTTGTCTTGGAGATGAGGCTGTTGCACAACATTATCAATAGGATTTTCTTGCCCGGACTGGGCAATTTGATTGGGTCGTGAGCGTGACCTTGTGTTTATGAGATGTTGATTGAGGGGAGGCCCTCAACTTACCATTTATCATGCTCTTATAGATGAGAGAAGCGGTTCGAAGGTATCGAGCCTGTCTACCATATGGGATGGGTTTTACACTATTATTTCAAGATGCCCTGATAGATCTGACTGGAGAGGATAGCCAACTACTGCTGCACACTGATAAGTATACTCAGAAATCCCTTACTAGAATGGGATTTATTAAAGTTGATGGCCATTGGATTCATAAGACTTCAGGTGCTCCAATTGAACACTCGGATGATTCATGGGATGACACTCAGGCGCACCGGGACTTGGTGAGGAGGTAGATACACATGCTGATGAGGCTGGACTGTCAGAGCTAGCTCCTACCACACCTCATTCACTAGTTGGGGAGATCTGCAGCTGTTGGATCCGATGCAGATGACAGACTACAGAGGATATTGGATGAGATATCTTGTCTCGAATCTAACACTGATAACAGGATCTACTTACTGCAGTTTGGAGATGCAGCATGGATTCTAGGAGATGAGACCATTTGGGATAGCTTTTTTCTGCCAGCCAGTCTGTACTAACGACTTCGATTGTAGCACCTGGTACTGGTACTGGCACTAATTGTGAGCAGGGAGAGGCTGCACAGTTTACTGATATTCTGCAGAGGCCGATGCTGGTATGGACATTCCAGGATCAGATGTTGGATAGACTCCAGCCACTAAGATACTTTCTACCACCAGCACCTTGGCGTTATCCTTTGATCCACCGACTGTTAGACCCACTCCTATTATCATATCTTCAGAGTCCAAAGTAAAAGCCAAAGCCAAAACTAAAGTGTCTAGGACTACCACTCCTACTAGGACTAGAATTAGGGATCTTAGACCTAGATTTCCTAAGTTTAAGCCTAGTCCAGGTATCTTAGAAGTTGGTTCCTCCTCTGATAAGGAAGAACCTAGTAGTGATGATCATAGCCCATCTTTTTGATGTTTCTAGGCTTTTATCTTGATGTTTTTAGGACTCTATGCTTGTTACATTTTGGTTGTTGTGATAATTTTGTAGTGCCGAGGCACATCTGTACTGTATCACCTATGTACTCATTTTCATATATATAGATATCACTTTTTATGCTACATGTCTATCTTAGTTATAATTGAACTATTGTGAATGAATGTTCTCTTCTATACCTTTTGTTGATGATAAAAAGGGGGAGAACGGAGCTTGTGCATGAAAAAGCTATAATATGAATGTTGTGAATGTTTGAAATGAAAATATGAATGTTGATTCATGTGATTCATGAAAATTTGATGAAACTTAGAAGCAATTCTATTACAAATAGTAATGGGGAGCTTTGTTAAGTTTCTTGCCAAATATTATCATGAAATTTACTTCAAATGTTTGATAATTTTATAAGTTTCGATACGCGTTGTATAGATGATACTTTTGATACATTATATGTGTTGATACATTATGTTTCGATACCTATTGCTATTATGATATAGATAATACAATGTATCGATACATATGATACTTTATGTTAATAGTGTTCAGTTTTATACAATTGATACATTTGATACACACTGTGTTGATACATTGATACTTAATCTGTGTGATACACATCATGTCTAAT
Organism: Areca catechu; assembly: GCA_021397845.1. NCBI lineage: Eukaryota > Viridiplantae > Streptophyta > Magnoliopsida > Arecales > Arecaceae > Areca > Areca catechu. The sequence goes on along the minus strand of CM038040.1, from coordinate 130,274,946 downwards.
ATCTTTTGATGAATGTGAATATACTGCAATTGTAAAGTGTTTTAAGTTTTAATCATGCCCAGTATTTTGTCATCATCAAAAAGGGGGAGATTGTTGACCCCTGGAATGATTTTGATGATCACAAAATATTGGAGCATGTATTTGATACTAATTCTTTCAAATTACTTGAGTGGTTTTGCAGGAAATTGGTTACCTTTAGTTTAAAATGGTTTTCAAATTGATTTGATGGTAATTTAATTGTGTATAAAGTTTTATGAACTTGAACTTGTAAAAGTCCTAGTTTTATCAATCTTGTAATCTTGTAAAATGGGCTGAAAATTGTAAAAATTAAAGATATGTAGATTAGCTTCTATTTGATTCAATGTTGAAGAGTTTTGAAGAAGCTTGAAGTATTTATTAAAGACTTTGCAAGAGCTGACTCTTGGATTAAGAGCTGACTTGTTGTGGCATGGCATGGAGAAAGTTTCAGTGTTTCAACATCAAGAGCCGACTCCTATTCCAAGAGCCAACTCATGAAAGAAAACAGTTTTCTAAAACCTGAGATCTCGAGCCGACTCCTATCCTAAGAGCCGACTTGTCCAGAGTAATGAAGTTTGAAGGTCTGAGAACTCGAGCCGACTCTGCCCTGAAGAACCGACTCTAGGTATTCATCATTTTGAATTGACTGAAGGCAAGAGCCGACTCTAGCCAGAAGAGCCGACTCTTACAGGATTTTATTTTGGGTTGTCTAAGACTTTGAGCCAACTCGTGGACCTCGAGCCGACTCATAGAGCCATTTTCTGCACTCCAACGGCTAGTTGCTGAAGTTGATTTTTGAACTCCAATTCATCTCCAACAGCTCTTTCATAAATTCCTAGGCCCTACAATGGCCATATCTCTTGGAAAACTATAAAAGGGATTGTTTTTGAAGGATTAAAAAATTATTAGAGCATTATTGAGGAATTATCTTGAGATATTGAAGAGCTTTCAAGTCTTTCACCTAACTACTTCAAAGAGCTTTCAAGTGAGGATTCAAAGCTTCAACAACTCTACTCCATCATTGAATCCACTCATTGAAGAAGCAAGGAAGCAGCTTGAAGAGCATTAAAGAGCATTCAAAGCTGGGCTTCATCTTGATCTACATCGGCAACACTTAAACAAACTCAGTTTTTTGTAGTTGCTTATTTATCATTTGTCTATCTTTGTTTTCTCTCTAAGAATAGCAAGGGGCTGTATCTTAAGAGAGGTTGAAGATTTTTAGGTGAACCTTATAAAACCTAAGTTGGGTTCTTGGTGATCCCGGTATAAAACCAAGTGTTTGGGTTTTCTTTGGTAATCCCGTGTAAAACCAAAGGGAGTTAGGGTTTCTTTGGTGATCCCGGTAAAACTAAAGTGTATAGGTTTGGATTGTGAGCCTGCTAAAATAATCCAACTGTATTCCGGTTGGGGGATATAGTGAAAATCCCAAGTGGTACTTGGGTAGTAGACGTAGGAGTCGGTTGCTCCGAACCACTCTAAATTTCTTTGTGTTTGTGATTGTGTTCTTTTTGCTTTATTGCTTTTACTTAATTACTTCCACATTGCATATTGCACCGCAACACTAAAAGAAGTTGAAAGTGCACATTATTGTGAAAAAATTTTTAATCCCAATTCATCCCCCCTCTTGGGAAGCCACCTAGGCAAAAAAATTCATGTTTATGCCAGCAAAGAAGTTTGGTTAGTCACGAGAAGCTACCATGGGAAATGTAATATAGCTCTTACCTAAGGACCAGACTAGCTGATTTCGACATCAAAGAGGTTCTACTTAGAGAGGAAGTCCCACTAGTAAGGAATCCTTGAGGTAACAAGCTGATTGTACGCCTCTCAATCGGTAAGCTCCATAGTGGTGTTTTGATTTGGAGAACTATTAGGGTTGCTCTAAACCCAATTGACCCTCTCGATGGAAGCAAAGAGATATCGATTCTTCAATCCCTTGATGGAAGTTGGTAGTTCAAAGCATAGTGTCTCTTGTCGAGGCACTATGAACCACCACCTCCTTTCCATGGGGTGGTGCTTCAGCATAAAGAGGCCCTAAAAAGGGAGAATAGGGCGACTATGCCATGAAAGTGGCATAGGATGATGAAGGAGTAAACAACCCTAAAAGAGTTTGGAGTGAGTTGTGTGGGACTAGCCTATAGTTGTCCAAGAAAGATAAGATGAAGGGATGAAGGAGGAGACAAAATCCTGCGAGGAAGAAGTCCTCGTACAAGATGACCCTACTCGGCTCACCTGAAGTAAACCTATCATCTGAACCCGGGGCTAAGATCCAGATGGTTTCTAGAATCATGTACACCCCTCAGAGGCAAAGGGTGTTTGTCCTGGTCAAAGTCAAGAAGATGCTCGATGGACCCACTAAGTCCAGGTTCAAGGATGCCGGAGGAGGAGGAAGAGCAAGGACACAAGAGCTACCCGCTTGCCAGGACCTCCAAACAATCCTAAAGGGGATATCCTCCTCCTTGCTATCCAAGGAAGGAGACCTAACTCGAGGCAACTCCTGGGTGCCCGGGAGACTCAAGGCATGCTCCGAGGAATGGTGCTCATCCTTGGAGGAGCTCATGGCTACCTAAGGAAGAGAAGGAAAAAAGAAGGGTCTGGATAGGAGGGAAGAGAACTAAGATTGTAAAGAAGAATACCCTCCCGGGATGGCCAAAGGGAATGGGAAGAACAAGAAGGAAGGACTAACCTGAAGCAAGCAAGGGTTCAAGGTGTCAAGGTGGGTCAGGAGCTTCCCACTCTTTTCTTTTTCTCTTCCCTCTCTATGATTCTCTGAGGAATGATGAAATTAAGAACCTTCCCGAAGAAGATGGGGAGTCTTTTTAAAAGCACCCCCAATGCTCAAATGTGACTCTCTGTTTGCATCCTTCGGTGAGATGGGGGTGCATGGCATTCCCTCATTGAGCAGTGCCCGTCTCCTCGGGCACCCCCATGAACCATGAACCACCATGTCGGGGGGCACGAAAGCATCATTTCGAACTATCATTTCTTGTACATGTGGTGGCCCCCCATGTCCGATGGTAGATATGTGAGTCCCCAGGTGTCATGGCAATTAAATGTGAGCCTATAAAGCCCTCCATGTTAGTAGCCTTGAATTACTCCTTCATCTCCAGCCATCTAAGAATGCACTCAAAGATTGGATCTCACCAGGCAAGAGGGGGGAACATGATGGAATGCAGCATGGTGCCAAGGGACCTTCCTAATGGTACCATTGGCATATGTCGCAGAGTCCTCATCGAGAACTAAGAGAAGAGATCTGAGGCTGAGTGAAGCGAGAGAGATCGAGTCAGACATAGACGATGACAGAAGAGAGTCAGGCTGCACAGAGAGAGAGGGCAAAGAGAGGCTGAGTCCGAGGAGCACAGAGCGAGAAAGCTCCAGCGAGCTGTAAAGATCCAGGATCGAGGTCAGAGCATCTGAGGAGACAGTAGAGCCGGGAATCTAGCTCCGGTAGGCTATAGTGGTATGTCTATGAATTTGATTTGATTAAGGTAATAGGATTGTATCCTCAAAGTTGATGATGAGAAACTAAATAATTCTGAGAGAAGAAAAGCATAGGCATATACTCTAATAGTGAAAGCGAAGGATCACAAGGCTGAGAAACCCATTGTAAGGCTAGCTTTCGACACATACAGGAGGTCAAGGATGTGTACAGGTAGGGATGAAGATGAATCCAAGAGAGCTCTGGTACTGCAGCGCAATGATAGCATGCAGAACTCTGCAGAGGATCAATGCAAACAAGCAGCAGATCCTGGCTGAAGAGAATCCTGAGAGATCGTCGTCAAGGCCAAGCTGAAAACCTTGCAAGGCTTTCAGAAAGTAGTAACTAGAATCCTGGATCGTGGAAAGAGGGACCTGCAAGGCACCTAACAAGGATTAGAAAAATAAGAAGAAGAGGGAAGCTGAAAGAAGAAGGGAAGGAAGGGAAAGATGAGGGCAGTTAGGGCTTATGGTTGGAGGGCTTGGAGGCATGGCGCAGGGGTTGGGATCACACATATACCCTTCACACAAAATTCACACAAAAATCACACAGAAATTTAAGAAGAACTCAAGAAGTTTTTTTCATTCGTCATTGATTAAATTATACTGAGAGGGGGGCCTTTATATAGGCATACAAGCTTGGGCTCCAAGTAAGGGCATATAAGTCAAACCCTAAGCATCCTTTTCCTTTAAAAATGCATAGAGATCTCATCTCCAAAATAGTTTCTCACCCTCTCCCAATTTCTCTCAAAGTCCCCTTTCCCTCTCTTTGACTTGGTCTTGGTCGGCCAAGGGAGGTGACCATAAGTATAGCCGACCAAGGGTGGTAATCCTAAGGAGGGGAGCCAATTTATGAAGGGCTTTGGGCTTTAGGGTGGCCCACTTTAGTGCTGGGCTAGCTTTAGGGTTCTCCTGGTCTCCATCTTCTCAGCAGGCTGATGATGTGAAGATCTTCAAGGTCCTCTCATGCAATCCAAGGTGGCACATCCAAATATGACCAGGACTCCTTGAAGTTGGCAAGTTATCATTTGGGCTGGGATCCATCAGTGTCTTGAATCTTCTCTTGCTAGACTGGACTCAAAAAACTTACAGGACTCATAAAACTCAAAATTGGCTCAACATGAGCTGAGTTGACTTACAAGACTTCCAAATGATAAATGGCTCAACTGAATTTGACTTGACTTATCCAAAATCCTAATGGTATGGATGACTCTAAATACAGGACTCAAAAGCAGAAAGGCCCAAAACAGGACTCAACGACCAAAATATAGACTCAAGTGGGCTAAGTCATTATTACAAAATTGGACTCAATTACTCAAAATATTACTCAGATAACCACAGAGGGTTGAGAAACCTCTGTCTTATTCTGGTGCCTCTAGTATCCGCACCAATCCCGGGGTAGGAGGAACTCGATCTTGTCGAGTACGGATCACTCTGGCTCAGGTATCTCTTAAGAAAGTCTGGGTCGAGGCACTGCAAGTCCTTTCGAGTAATCCATGAATCGTCGGATTCTGGTCGACATTGCCAACAGACTAGGTAGTGTTGATAGTCGCAGCCCGGGTCATGATAGCTTGATCATCCAGAATACGCTCGATCCATTTTTCTCTTTTAGGCCAATTTATAAGTGGACACTCTGGGTTAGGTTCCCTCTCAAAGGATGGAGTAGGTCCAAAATCTCACTAGGAATTACTGCCAGTTCCCTATACTCAACCAAGTCCACGATATTGAAGGTAGAGCTAATGCCAAAATCCGAGGACAGATTTATCACATAGGCATTGGGTCCTACCTTCTCTATCACTCTAAAGGATCCAGCTCTATGAGCATGAAGCTTCTAATGGTTCCTGGCATGAACTGCTAAGGCCTAAGCCTAACCATAACAGAATCTCCCGCATTAAATTCCTTGGCTCTCTTTCGAGAATTAGCTAGTTTCTTATATGTTTCATTACTTAAATTAATCTTTTGGCTAATGTCCTGATGCAGATGCTGTGTAGAGGTCAGTGTAAGTATGGACAGATGGATTAGGTCTGTGGACTTATTGGACTCAAAACCAGATACTACTTCACTACCTACATCTACTTCCTAGGATTGTTCCTTAGGGACTTATTCCTGGACCTCCTCTGTGGACAACTCTTGTGAACCCTCACTTTCATCTACAATGTTTGATCCTAGCTCAGTCACTTCTTCTTCAAATTCTATAGTGGGTTCAGGATCATTTTCCTTGATTCCTCAGTGAGTCCACTCTCTAGTTCCTCTTCTTCGGGTTCCTCTACTGGACTCAACTCATCGATGTCCTCTTTAGATCCTCCAATGGGCTCAAGAGTTTCTTTCTTTAATTCCTTAGCCTTAATTAGATTAACTCCTGGTTTCTTTTCCTTAAGGCTATTAGAATCTCTCCTAATTGGATCTCTAGGTTGAGTCGGATGAATTACAAATTTCTCTCCATGGTGACTAAAGGTACAGATGTTGGTTCGACTAAACAGGGCTGCATCATGATCGTAAAGCCATGGTCGACCTAAGATGATACTACTGACTCCCATAAAAATGACATCACACCAAATCTTCTCCTAATATGATTACAGTTTAATCAAGATTTGGCACCTAGACTTGATTGGATGGAGGTGGAATCTATCTATGAAACCTTATAGAGGCTAGGATGGGGAACTGGGGTCAATCCTAAAGATTTAATATACTGGCAGAGATGGCATTGACACAACTCCCACTATCTATTATGATCTTGAACCTCCTATCTTGACAAAGGTTTGTAGGATGTTAGTCCTATGCTAGTCTTCCTTAGTTTGGGTCAGGGTCAAGATGCACCTAACCATTCCTAACAAGTCTTCAGACTCAGGCACGTCCTCCTCTCCATCATACTCTTCTACCAATTGGGCCTCAGCCTCATAAACTTCTCCCTCAGGCTTAACTATGGGTTCAGACTCATCCTCCTCTAGCTCACCTAGGGTTAGGGCGCTAACTAGGCACTGGCTAGCAAAATGGCCTGGTTTGCGATATTAAAGCATATCCTGGGGTGGTGAAATTCTTCTGGACCTCTACAAACTTACCTCTGTCCTCTTTATGGGCTATAGGGGTACTAGGTTGCAGTCACTCAGGTCAGGATGGCTTGGACTGGGTCAGCTCGGGTTGGGTCAGCTTAGGTTGGGTCGGTTTGGGCTGGGTTGACTCGGGTAGGCCTGGCTAGAGTTCAATTTTGGAAAGGAGGCATTACTCCTAGAAGGTTCAGTTCACTAGTATATAGGTCCCCTCTGAAATTGTTCATAATGTCTAGCTATTTGGTAGGCTTGGTCCAAATCAGTGACCTCCCTCATATATAGCTCTATCTGGATCTCTTCGTGTAATCCGGTCCTAAACTAGACAAGATCTGTAACAGAGACTCGGGTTCATTACACCTCACGGCGAAGTCCTCAAATTGGGCAATATAATCTGATATGGGCCTATTCCTTGACGTATCCTATTCCATTGATCTAGGAGTTTCTGATTGTAGGATTCAGGAAGGTACTTTTCCTTAAGTTTCTATTTCATGTCTTACCAGATGTTAATGGGAGGAAGTGCTTGTTATCTCCTAGTATGCTCAAGGTTGGCCCATGTAACCTAGCCTGACGAACTAGCCTCATCTTTGCAAATTTATACTTCCTTTCTTCACTCATGTCATACCACTCAAAATAATAATCCATGTCTCCTTCCCAATCTAAATAGACCTTTGGTTCTAGACTACCCAAAGGTGGGTGCCACTATCCTAATGTTCTTCATGGCCCTCTCATCTTGATCACAATCTTTATGGTGGGGTCCTCTATGGTTGGGTTCCTAGAAAGGGTCATGGTCTTGGCCTCTCCTAAGTTAGGCTCCTAATGTGGTTCCTGGTGTTGGACTCTCCTAGGATTGGGCTCCACAAATGGGTCATGGTTTTGGGCTCTTCTAGGGTTATGAGTGGTGGAAAGGGGCGAATCAGGATCAGGTTCAGAATTAGACTCTTGGGTTCTTTCTTGGGTTCCTAATCGGTCCTCTACTTGGTCAAGCCTATCGGTTAAATGGTCAATCCTATTGGTTCCTTGGTTATTTGATTGGGTCAATTGGTCAAATATTTGATTCATTTGGGGGTAGTTAGGCATACTGATTTTGAAATTGGGTATTGCAATGGGTCAATTGGTTCTTCTGGGTGGTCAAGTGGGTAGTGGAGTGGTCGAACTTGTGGTTCATCTGGTCAAGCCATTCAGTCAAGGTTTTCATGAAAGTCTCTAGACTGGGTTCCATGGTTGAGCTGGGTTGCAGTTTAGACCGATGGTATTGGGTTCCTAAACTAGTGGTCATGGAATCATTCAATCAAGGTGTTATGATGCAGTCAGGCACACAAAGTAGACATGTACTAGAGTTTGCTAGACCTAGAGCCAAAGTGGAATGGGTCAACTCAACTACACTTAACTCAGCAGCTAATCATTCCACTGGCTAGGTAAGAGGTGGGGTGGTGGGAGGCTCCCCTGCCTGTGACAGGGTCCTAATTAAAACCACCAGTCCACTTAGGATGTTTGTCTCTGGACCTCTAGCCTTAGACACCAGTTTTCAGTAATAGCTGGAGAATTGAATGCACAAGTTTATCCCATAAACTCGGACCCAACCTATTGGTGTCCCTAGCTCACTGAGCAAATTAGGTTGCTAATTGATTTTAATTAGGGTTTGGATACGAATGCAAGGTGGTTGTTTTGGGCCCAAGACAGGTGATGACATCCTGCCCTGATCTGAAATAGGAAATTGCCCTTAAGATTGATTTGATGAGATGATGACAATCGATGAGCCCTAATGCAATCTAATAATAATCAAAAAATAAAAATATTTTTTATCTTTTTATGAGGTGACAAATAAATTTGAGTTGATTAAGTTATCAAACAAAATTGGCTTGGGTGAAGTGGGGTTTGGAAGTGAGTTAGGTTTGGTTCAGTCAGGTGTGCAGAAATCACAGAATCAGAAATTAGGGTTTGATTTGAAGGTTTAGTATATAAGTTTCAAAGCAGAGAAAAATTCCAAAAACTTTCAGGATAGAGGATTAGCAGTGATGATGATCCCTACCAAATTTCATGCAAACTAAAATTTGGATGATGATGCAATACCTAGGGTTGCAGACTGTGTACAGAAAACTCAGAATTTTATTAAGGTTTCTAGGATATAGATTTTTATAATTTTTTATTTCTATAAAAATAATAAAATTAATGAAAATTATCAAGACTGCACAAAGAATAAGATATACAAATCTCAATGAAAAATAAAATACCTATGTCAACGAAATAGACTGAAACTCAAATCCTAATGTAGATGATGGGATGCAAAAAATTAGCCCTAAAAGTGCTTTGATACAAATTGATGCGGGACTAATTATGCATGCCAATTATTTTTAGTTATTAGATATTAAGTTAGGAGTTTGTATCCTAAGTTTCAAGTCAAGACTAAGTAAGTAGTATTCTAGAAAAATTTAGAAGCAGGCATGCAGAACTAAATCCTAAATAGTGAAAGCGAAGGATCGCTAAGGCTGAGAAGCCTTGGTAAGGCTAGCTCTTCTGCAATACCAAACTAGAGAGTCAAGGGTGTGTACCTGGCAGGGATTAAAAAATGAATCCATGAAGAGATCACTCGTCACCCGGATGCGGCTTGAAAAATCAAGCTGAAGGCCCTGCGGATCCACGGCTTTCAATCCGTGGCTTGAAAGCTAGTCAACTGGAATCCTGGATTCATGAAAACTGAGGGACCTGCAAGGCACCTAACAAGGGTTAGAGAATCAAGAAGTAAGAGGTTAGAAGGCTGAAAGAAGAAGGGAAGGAAGGGAATGATGAGGGGTGATAGGGCTTCTGGTTGGAGGGGGCTTGGAGGTAGGGTAGGGGTTGGGATCACATAGACGCCCTTCACACAGAATTCACACATAAATTGAGAAGAACTCAAGAATTTTTTTCATTCATCATTGATTAAATATACATGAGAGAGGGCTTTATATAGGCATACAAGTTTGGGCTCCAAGTAAGGGCATAAAAGTAAAACCCTAAGCATCCTTTTTCCTTTACAAAATACATAGAAATCTCCCCTCCAAAATAGGTTCTCACCCTCTCCCAATTTCTCTCAAAGTCCCCTCTCCCTCTCTTTGACTTGGTCTTGGTCGGCCAAGGGAGGTGACCATAAGTATAGCCGACCAAGGGTGGTAATCCTAAGGAGGGGCACCAATTTATGAAGGGCTTTGGGCTTTAGGGTGACCCACTTTAGTGCTGGGCTGGCTTTAGGGTTTCTCCTGGTCTCCATCTTCTCAGCATGCTGATGATGTGAAGATCTTCAAGGTCCTTCTCATGCAATCCAAGGTGGCACATCCAAATATGACTAGGACTCCTTGAAGTTCTCAAGTTATCATTTGGGATGGGATCCATCAGTGTCTTGAATCTTCTCTTGCTGGACTGGAACAAAAAACTCAGGACTCATAAAACTCAAAATGGCTCAACATGAGCTGAGTTGACTTACAAGACTTCCAAATGAATAAATGGCTCAACTGAATTTGACTTGACTTATCCAAAATTAATGGTATGGATGACTCTAAATACAGGACTGCAAATGCAGAAAGGCCCAAAACAGGACTCAAAGACCAAAATATAGACTCAAGAGGGCTAAGTCATTATTACAAATTTGGACTCAATTACTCAAAACATTACTCAGATAACCATAGAGGGTTGAGAAGCCTCTGTCTTATTCTGGTTCTCTGGTATCTGCACCAATCTCTTTATGAGTCATGGTGGATAATGACTCGATAAAAGCTACAGTCTCTAATGAAAAGTGTATGGGCCATCAGATCCCAGCACCATGATGAGGTAATCCTGATAAACACGATCCAGGGGCAGTGTCTCCACCTCCACTGAATCCTTACGACTATCAGAAGGGTACACCTCATGCAGGGTGTGTGCTGCCAAGCTCTTAGACTTTGTCCCACAGCATCCATCTTCTATATAGGTAAGAGAGACTTCTGGCCAAGGTAATGAGGCTACCTCCTACTCTCACACAGAGAATTCCCTGTTTTTCTCTCTATGGTGGTCTACACTGCCACAACTCAGGCTGTTGCCCTTGATCGTCACACTAACTTGAGTATCGAAGTATCCCTGTTGATACCCCTGACCCAGTTTTTCCTTGTAGGTCCAAACATCTAGAAGATGCGCTCAAGAAACCCAGGTGCCATCCTTCACCGGTGCTGCATGAGACCTCTATCCCATCAGAGTTGTAGGTGAAGGCAGTCCAGGTCACAATATTATTCATTCGATATCACATAATACTCTTGTTATATACAAGAAGCAACTTTTGTTGATTTACTAATAATACATGCATAGATTTTTGGCATTCCATGGACGAGTAATTTGCACTCCCTCCAAACTCTCAATTCTATAAGTTCCAGGGTGTATCACATTAGTGACCCGATATGGGCCTCCCTAATTTTGGGAGAGCTTTCCTTGCTTAATGGGTTTAAAAACTTCAGCTCTCCATACTTTGAGATCGCCCAATCGAAAAGTCTTTGGGTTAACCTTGGATTATAGTACTGTGTTGACCCCTAAAGTGATTTTGATGATAACAAAATATTGGAGCATACATTTGGTTATCTAACAAGTTTTCAAATGATTGACAAGTTTTTGTAGGATAACTACATTGACACACTTTCTAAATCCTACAGTCTTTAATGTTTTGTGTTGAGTTGTAAAGTCTTTAGAATCTTGTAAAGAAGCACCCTATAAAAATTTTCTATTAAAATCAAGTTTAAGGGTTACTTCTAGTAGTCTTTCGAGCTTCAATTTTTCTTGAATTTATTGAAAGAAGTGCTTGAAGAAGACTTCAAAGCTTGGGATAAGTGTTCTGGAAGTTTGAAGTTAATCTGGCTGAAGAACCACCTTCGAGCCGACTGGATGGAGGACCCAGCCGACTCTGGCACTGGCACAGAAAAGAAGTTCTCTGGCACACAGATCTAGCCGACTGGCACCAAGGCCCAGCCGACTCATCCAGAACATGGTTGAGAACGTTCTGAGATTCTTAGGGATCCGAGCCGACTAGAATTCAGCCTAACTGACTCATCCAGAACTTGGTTGAGAATGGTCTGATAGCCTCTGAGATCCGAGCTGACTGGATTCCAGCCTAGCCGACTCGTCTAAAGTGAGGTATTTTCTCAACTATGGAAGCTAGCCGATTGGCACTCAGCCAAGTCGACCCGAACTTGGTCCGAGCCGACTCAAAGTTTGTTTGAGCCAACTAGAATGATGGGGTCACCTCCAATGGCTAGTTCCAGTTCTCAGTTTTGAATTCCAAAAGTGCTCCAACGGTAACCTATCACCTTCCAACGGTCTACAACGTTCAAAATCAAGGGAAGGCAGTTGAAGTTTCTATAAATAAGGTATGAGAACATCTTTGAAGAGACTAATGAATTATTGAGCATTTATTGAACACTTATTGAAGTGAAGAGAGAGCACTAGAGCTTTAAAGTCTACTTTCAGGCCTGCAACAACTCTTACCAGAAGCTTGAAGCATCTTTTGAGAAACAGGAAGCCATTGAAGTGCATTGAAGAGCATTCAGTGGATCTTCACTCGAGCTGCATTGGCAACCACCCAGACAACAGAGTTTGTCTTTATTGTTGCTTCTTTATTCTATCATTTAGACTATCTGGGTTATTGGTGAACCCGGTTGTAAAAACCAAATAGGTTTCTTTGGTAAGCCTTTAAAACCAGAGTGTAGAGATTTCTTTGGTGAGCCTATCTAAAAACCAAAGTATAGAGGTTTTAGGTGAACCTTAAAAAACCTAGCTTGGGTTTCTTTGGTGAGCCCGGTTTCAAAAACCAAAGTGTAGAGGTTGGGATAGTGAGCCTGTAAACAATCCGACTGTATTCCGGTTTGGGAGATATAGTGAAAATCTCGAGTGGTGAACTTGGATAATGGACGTAGGAGCTAGGTTGCTCCGAACTACTATAAATCTGCTTTGTTTGTGTTATGTTTGTTTTATCTTTTAGCTTCTGCATTCATACTCTGATTAACACAGCACCTAACCACTAAAAGGAATTACTTATGCACATACTTGCAAAAAATTTGTAATTCCCAATTCACCCTCCTCTTGGGAAAAGCCACCTGGGCACAGCTGGTATCAGAGCAGTGTCTCTGATTACTTGAGTTAAGATTGATGGCTCATTCCATGAGTACATCCTTGCCGAGGGCCAATCAACTAATAATCTCCACTATTCCACAGGCACTAATTATTCATATTGGAAAGCACGAATGAAAATTTACATACAAGCTGTAGATTTTCAATTGTGGAGGTCATCTTGAAAAGGCCACACATTTTTCCAATTAAAGTTGATGGCGTGGACATCCCTAAGCCTGAAGAGGACTGTGGATGATCATGACATGACGATGGGGGAGAACTGAACGCCAAAGCAATGAATTTATTATATTGTGCTTTGGATGCAAACGAGTTCAACCAAATTTTCACTTGCTCTTCAGCAAAGGAAATCTGGGATAAACTCGAAGTGACCCATGAGGGAACTTCCTAAGTGAAAACCTCCAATATAAATCTATTAGTTCATAGTTATGAATTATTCAAAATGGTACCTTCTGAAACAATATATGCCATATTCTCTAGATTTATAGATATTATTAACGGTTTAAAGAGTCTTGGCAGGGTATACTCTAATGCAGATCTAGTTCAGAAGATCCTTCATTCTTTGCCTGACAAATGGAATCCCAAGGTAACTGCAATCCAGGAAGACAAAGATCTCAACACATTGATGCTGGATGAACTGTTGGGATCACTCATCACCCACAAGCTGACAATGCAACATAGAACGGAAGATGAGCAGAAGAAAAAGAAGACAATAGCCTTCAAAGCTGCTTCCGATTCAAAGAGGGATGATGAAGAATCTGAAGAAGAAAGCACCTCCTCCAATGATGACCTAGAAGACGAAGACATCGCTATGGTTGTGAAGAGATTCAGAAATTTATGGGAGAAAGAAAGGAAGGTACAATCAAAAATTTCACAGGAAGGATTATGGAAAGGAAAAAGAAAAGGACAGAGAGAAAGATAAAGAGGTAGTCCCTACATGCTACGAATGCAAGAAGCCGGGGCACATACATCCAGACTGTCCACTACTAAAGAAATCCTTCGAACAAAAGAAGAAAAAGAAAGCCATGGTTGCCACATGGTCCGATAGTGAAACTCATCATCTGAAGAAGAAAAGACCACCAAGACTACAAATCTTTGCTTAATGGGTCTCGAAGATGAGGTAACATCCCCTAACAATTGCACTGAATTTACTTTCGATGAATTAAATTTGCTTTTCATGACTTACTTTCTGAATTTAAGAAAGCTGGAGTAAAGATAAAATCATTGAAAAATATGAATGATTCTTTACTCAAACAAAAGAATGAAATTTCAGAAAAGAACAATTTATTACAAAAAGAATTGCATGACTTTTCAAAAAATTTGAAAAGCTGAAAAATGAAAATCTTTTATAGGAAAAGAAAAACAATGATTTACTTGCTGAAAATAATGAACTAAAAAAGGAGGTTACAAAACTCAAGCCTTTGGTTGAAAAACTCACCTTATCTTCAAATAAGCTTGAGCTAATTTTAAAAGAACAACAAAATTCTAGAAATAAAGTTGGAATTGGTTTCAACACTTCTTTTATAAATGGGATTTCAGCAACGACTTTTGTGAAATCCAAAATACCTGCTCAAATATTTTATCTCAAAAAGTTTCAGCCACACCAAAAACTATTTATACTTCAAAGTCCTTATCATATGTTCCTAAGAATTTGAGCAAAAATGCATACATTCCAAAAAGTTCAAAATCTGCATCAAGTGCATCAACTTTTAGAACTTCAAATTTTGTTTCCATCAAAAATTCTAAAGTTGTTTGCTATGCTTGTAAAAGAATATGACATAAAGCTTTTGAATGCAACAATCTTAGAAATGTCCATAAAAAGGTAAAAAGATTTGGGTTCCCAAAGGAACCTCCTCTGCTGACCTGCAAGGACCCAAGGTAGCTTGGGTACCTAAAAGAATTCATTGATTGTTTTGCAGGAATGTCTTGCAGCCCAAAAATTGAAGAAAAGGTGATACTTGGACAGCAGCTGCTCAAGACATATGACGGGTGACAAGGACCAATTCATCACCCTTGAAATGAAAGAAGGAGGTATGGTCACCTTTGGAGATAATGGCAAAGGAAGAATAATCGGTATTGGTAAGATCAAAATTACTCCCTTCACTTTTATTGAAAATGTTTTGCTAGTAGACAAATTGAAGCATAATCTCTTAAGTATAAGTCAATTATGTGATAAAGGCTTCAAGGTTGTCTTTGAGTCTTTTATGTGTATAGTAACTAACTCTTAGATTATAGAATAAATTTATTGGACATAGACTCGAGAATATCTATGTGGTAGATCTTAATGATCTTGCCATGTCTAGTAGCCCTAGTCTAGTTGCAATGAATGCTAAGACCAAAGAGTCAGGCTTACTATGGCATAGACGATTAGGTCATGCTAGCATGCATACAATTGCCAAATTAATTTCTAAAGATCTTGTTAGAGGCATGCCTAAGTTTAAAGTTGATTTAAATCATGTTTGTGATGCATGCCAAATGGGTAAACAAACTAGGGGGAGTTTTAAATCAAAGAATATAGTTTCTACAACAAGACCTCTTGAACTACTTCACATGGATCTTTTCGGACCTACTAGGACCACAAGCCTAGGAGGGATGAAATATGCTCTTGTTATAGTAGATGATTTTTTGAGATTTACATGGGTTTTGTTCATTGCCTCAAAGATGAAACTTTTCATGTTTTTAGAAAATTTCATAAAAGGTTTCAAACCAAAAGAACTTATCTTTGATTTCAATTAGAAGTGATCATGGAATTGAATTTGAAAATTAATTGTTTGAAGATTATTATACTGAATTTGGTATTCATCACAACTTCTCCGCTCCTAGAACATCTCAATAAAATGGTATTGTAGAGAGAAAAAATAGGACATTGGAAGAAATGGCTCGCACAATGTGTGTGAAGGCAATCTTCCAAAGTACTTTTGGGCAGAAGCGGTGAACACTACATGTTATATTTTAAACCACGTTTTGATCCATCCTATCTTAAAGAAAACTCCCTATGAGCTTTGGAATGACAAAAAATCCAATATTAGTTATTTTCATGTGTTTGGTTGTAAATGCTTTGTGCACAACAATGGAAAAGATAATTTAGAAAAATTTGATTCTAAAGCTGATGATGCAATTTTTCTGGGTTATTCATTATATAGCAAAGCATATAGGGTTTTTAATAAAAGGACTCTTACTGTTGAAGAGTCAATCATGTTGTTGTATTATTAAACTAACCCTACACCTTCTAAACAAGAAGAGTGCATAGACAATGATGCAGGTACATTGCAAAAGGAATGGATGACTTGAGCATTCAAGACAAAGACACTCAAGATAGAGAAAAACGGTAAGTAAGGATCACACCGATCTATCGAGGGACTGGAGGTATGTTACATCTCACCCTAAAAAATTAATAATAGGAGATCCTTCACATGGTGTTAGGACTAGGGCTGCATATAAGGATGCACATGATTACCTAGCCTTTGTATCACAAATAGAACCCCATAGCTTAGAAGAGGCTGAGACTGACCCAAACTGGATGATGGCAATGCATGAAGAATTAAACCAGTTTGAAAGAAATAAGGTATGGACACTTGTAGATAGACCTACAGACCATCCAATTATAGGAACTAAATGAGTCTATAGGAATAAATTAGATGAGCAAGGAAATATTATAAGGAACAAAGCTTGATTAGTGGCTAAGGGATATAACCAAGAAGAAGGTATTGATTTTGATGAAACCTATGCACCCGTAGCAAGACTAGAAGCCATTAGATTACTACTTGCATTTGCTTGCTACATGAACTTCAAACTCTTTCAAATGGATGTAAAAAGTGCATTTCTTAATGATTTTATCTCTGAACAAGTTTTTGTGAAACAACCACCAGGTTTTGAAAATCACACCCTTTCAAACCATGTATTCAAATTAAACAAAGCATTGTATGGTTTGAAATAAGCACCTAGAGCCTGGTATGATAGACTTAGCACTTTCTTAATTGAAAATGATTTTTCAAGAGATAATGTAGACAAAACTTTGTTTATCAAAAAGAAAAATAATGACATCTTAGTTGTACAAATATATGTTGATGACATCATTTTTGGTGCAACTAACGAATCTCTATGTAAAGAATTTGCTAAGCTTATGCAGGGAGAATTTGAAATGAGCTTAATGGACAAGCTGAACTACTTCCTTGGACTTCAAGTAAAACAACAAAGGAAGGCATCTTCATCAACCAAGCCAAATACATCAAGGAAATCATCAAAAAGTTTGGTATGGAGAGTAGCAAAACAATGAGCACACCCATGAGCCCAGCTTGCAGATTAGACAAAGATGAGAATGGATCCCATGTTGACCAGAAGCTATACAGAGGTATGATCGGATCCTTATTATATTTGACTGCAAGTAGACCTAACATATTATATAGTGTACGTGTATGTGCTAGATTTCAGTCATCACCTAAAGAACACATATGCTTGCTATAAAAGAATAATTAAATATTTGAAAGGAACAAGTAATTTAGGAATTTGGTATTTTAAACATTCTACTCTAAATTTGATTGGATTCTCTGATGCTGATTATGCTGGTTGTAAAATAGATAGAAAAAGTACTAGCGGTACATGCTAATTTCTAGGGTTGAATCTAATTTCATGGCACTGTAAGAAGCAAAACTCCATAGCCTTGTTCACAGCTGAGGCTGAGTACGTGGCTACCGGTAGTTGTTGTGTTCAAGTATTATGGATTAAACAACAACTAGAAGACTTTGGTGTATCACAATCTAAAATTCTAATTAAATGTGATAACACAAGTGCTATCAATTTGACAAAGAATCCAATTCAACACTTTAGAACCAAGCACATTGAAATTAGACATCATTTTATTAGAGATCATGTTTCCAATGGTAATATTGTGCTTGACTTTGTACCTACTGAAGATCAATTAGCTGATATATTTACTAAGCCACTTGTTACGGCCGTAACGATGATGTGGCCGGGCTCAGATACCGTCGAATATGATCGAGCCACGTGGAGGTTTCTCCGATCGAGTCAGCGCCACATCGCCAAGGCCGAGCTCGGCAAGACTACTCCGCCAGACGACTTCCTAAGACGAACTGCTCTCCCGAAGTCGAGCTCGGTTCGGGGCTCCTCTACCACCTCGCCTGGCGCCCACCCAGGAGGGGTCCGCCTAGGCCGAGGTCGCTCGATCCTTCGCTCCTTCGCCAGGTGGCCCCTAGAGACGGGCCCACCTCGGCCGAAGCCAGGCGACCTCCTGCCACCTCGCCAGGTGTCCACCTAGGAGGGGTCCACCTAGGCCGAGGTCAGCCGATCCTTCGCTCCTTCGCCAGGTGACCCCTCCGGAGACGGCCCACCTCGGCCGAAGCCAGGCGCCTCCTGCCACCTCGCCAGGTGTCCACCCAGGAGGGGTCCACCTAGGCCGAGTCGGCCGATCCTTCGCTCCTTCGCCAGGTGGCCCCCCCAGAGACGGGCCCACCTCGACCGAAGCCAGGCGACCTCCTGCCACCACACCTCGCCAGGTGTCCACCCAGGAGGGGTCCACCTAGGCCGAGGTCGGTCGATCCTTCGCTCCTTCGCCAGTGGCCCCCGGAGATGGCCCACCTGGCCGAAGCCAGGCGACCTCCTGCCACCTCGCCAGGTGTCCACCCAGGAGGGGTCCACCTAGGCCGAGGTCGGTCGATCCTTCGCTCCTTCGCCAGGTGGCCCCCGGAGATGGGCCCACCTCGGCCGAAGCCAGCGACCCCCTGCCACCTCGCCAGGTGTCCACCCAGGAGGGGTCCACCTAGGCCGAGGTCGGTGGATCCTTCGCTCCTTCGCCAGGTGGCCCCCGGAGACGGGCCCACCTCGGCCGAAGCCAGGCCGCCCGTACGGAGAAGGTCCCAGGGAAGGAGGCGCAGGCCCCGAGGTCATCCCTCGGGCCGTACGCATCACAGACGGTGCCCGTACGGATGGCGGCGGCACGCGAAACACCATTTGCATCGGCCCGACAGGTCCCGCAGTCGAGAGGCGTGATTCTGATAAAGCAGGCCCCATAGATGGATGGCGCCCACACTTGGAAAAGAGAGCGCTCTCACTGGGCCCGAGGTCTGACCGGCCGCCTTACCAGCACCGCCCCCCCCCCCCCCCCCCTTTTCTGTCTTTGCCTTTTCCCTGTTGGGCTCGGTGAACGAGGGAAAAGCCGCCTGGCCCTCCTCACCGAAAGGGAAAGAGAAAGGGACGGGGGAGGGGAGCCTCCCAGGAGGAGAAGACAGGCGAACGACGGGAAGAGATAAAAGGAAGGAATCTGGGGACGACAAGGTAAGCGAACAAGCCTGGGGACAAGGAAGAAGCAGCGGCAAAAGGCCTCGCTCCGAGAGTGAGATCCAGATCCCGGGAGGGGATCGCTCGGCGTGAGCTCGGCAGGAGGCCCGGCGAATTTCTGGTCCCCAGTGCACCCTTTTTTTCTAGTAAATTCCTAAGTCTGGAACCCTTTCGGGGTCCATCTTGGAGAGTCTGTTCTTCTCGTCGTCTACTGACTTGACCGTCGGAGCTCCCTCGCCGGGATCCCCGGCCAGGGTCTTCTAACCCCTTCTTGCAGGTTCGCCGCAGCCGGGGAGGCTCCCTCGCCAGGCGGTCAGGAAGGATCCACGGATCCGAGGCACGGGGCCGGGCGAGAGCGGCAACAGATTGGTGCACCAGGTAGGGGGGCAGGACACCAAACCCAAGCGGGAGCCAGCTTTCTGCAGGTGTCGCGCTCTCTGACAATGGTGGTCACTCGTGGCGCGCGAGGCGTCCACCAAGCGTGTGGGGAGGTTCACTCCCTCCAGGGGCCCACAGCCCGGAGAGGGAGCTTCCAGCTCCCCTCCTCTTCCACCATAGCCTACCTCAACGACGGGACCCCTTGCGGCCGTCATCCAACAGCTGCAGACCTTGACCTCGGCGGTCCGGCAGCTTCAGCATCAGCAGCGGTCCTGGCCACGCAGCCGCAGCCAGGGACCCCCGCGGCCGAGCCGCGGGCAGCGTGGGAGCCTGCGCTCCATCCAGGGCAGGCCATCCCATCCGAGGGCCGTCTCAACCCCCATGGGAGCCACCAAGCTCCCGCAAAAAGAAACTACTCGGTTCGGAGGATCACGAGAGTCGATCCCCGGCGACGAGGCCGAAACGGCGCATCGCAGCAAGCGACCGAGGCCTGACTTCGTGCCGAGACCGATCGGCGCCCCCTTCACCGCCAGCCTCGGTGGAAGACTCCACCGACGAAGCCATCAGGCGCCAGGCTGAGAGGCGCCTGGAGGAGCATGAGCGCAAGCTAGCGGAGTTCACCCGCGATTCGCCGACTGCAGACCGACCTGACCCGTGTCGGCGGACCGGCGGGCTACGACTCCATCCCCTTTCTCTGAAGAAATCCAGGCGGAGCCGATCCCAAAACGGTTCGCATGCCGCAGGTGGATCCCTACGACGGGACCACCGACCCTCTGGACCATCTGGAGAGCTACAAAGCTCTCATGAGGGTCCAGGGGGCCACCGATGCTCTTCTGTGCATCGCCTTCCCGGCCACCCTCCGGAAGGCCGCTCGAGTCTGGTTCACCCGCCTCGAGCCCGGATCCATTTGCTCCTTCCATCAGCTGGAAGGGAAGTTTGTGGCACACTTCGACGCTTGTCGAAAGGTGCTGAGAGAGGTGGACAGCCTCTTCTCCATCCGCCAGCAGGACCAGGAGCTGCTCCGGGACTACATCACCCGTTTCAAGACCGCAGCCTTGGAAATCTACAGCCTGGACGAGCCCGTCGCCATGTTGGCTCTGAAGCGCGGGCTCAAGACGTCCCGCCTACCTACTCCCTGGACAAGAAGCGCCCAGGACGTACTCCGAGCTCCTCCTCCGTGCCCACAAGTACATCCGAGCGGAGGAGGCCGACCGCACCCGTCGAGAGTTGGACGGGAAGACTCCTAAGAGGCCCCCCCAAGAGATACCCCGAGAGCTCGGAAGCCCGGGCCATCTGCCGACCCTCGCCCGAATCCAAGGCCGAGGCGCGAGGCCACTCCCGAGCGGAGGTACACCCCTCTCCTCGCACCTCGGACGAAGATCCTCATGGAAATCGAGGGCGAGCGTTACCTCCGCCGACCTCCTCCTCAGAACCCGAGAGCTACCCGGACAAATCGAAGTACTGCCAGTTCCACCGTGAGCACGGTCACGACACAGAGGAGTGTCGCAACCTGAAGCGGGAGATCGAGGAGCTGATTAGGAGGGGCTACGTCAGGAAGTTCATCAAGAACGAGGCCCCCTTGGAGGGGCAGCCGCTCGCGACCTTACCGCCCGTCCCTGCAATCGATAACCGCCCAACGGAGAAGCCCGTGGGCATGATCTCGCGCGGGGTCGGTCGAGCGGCGAAGAGAGCCGGGAAGTCGGGAACCCGGAGAATGTAATCCCTCCCGAGGGGGGGAAGGGTAATGAAAATGTAAACAACGATGCCGTGGTGGTCGAGATGACCATCGCAAAGCATCCTGTACATCGAATCATGGTGGATAGTGGAAGCTCGGCTGATGTACTTTTTACGATGCTTTCTCTCGGATGAACTTGTCCCACGATCAGCTGAGACGGTGCACACCCCCCTTGTGGGTTTTACAGGGGACTCCGTGGGGGTCGAAGGGGAGATTACTCTCCCGGTCACCGCCGGATTCCCACCCGGCAGACGACCGTCCTAATAACATTTACCATCGTCAGACTCCCTTCGCCTTACAACGCCATTCTCGGGCATCCCGGGCTCAACCAACTGGACGCCATGATCTCCACGAGAAGGTTGTTGGTACAGTTCCCCACGCCTTCCGGGCTCGGGGAGATGAAGGGGATGACCCAGCCAGTCCCACTCTGTCTCCAGACGGTCCCGAGCCCGGGGCGGAGCTCGCCCCCGATATCGACGACCTCGACCTTAGAGAGAAGGAACCCAGGGGAGGGCCCGTAGAGCGCCTGCTGACTTTTCCCTCGGTTCGGATCCGCTGAAGACGGTGCAGGTCGGGGCCCAGCTCCCTGAAGAAGAACGGACCCGCCTGCTGGAGTTCCTCCATGCGAACGCTGACGTGTTCGCCTGGTCAGCAGCCGACATGCCGGGCATCCCGCCCGAGGTCATCACGCACAGGCTAAACGTGGACCCAAGTTGCCGCCCGGTCCGCCAGAAGAAGAGGAGCTTCACCATGGAAAGGCAGAAGGCGATCAACGAGGAAGTGGAGAAGCTCCTCGCAGCCGGTTTTGTGCGGGAGGTCCAGTATCCCAGCTGGCTGGCAAACGTGGTCATGGTGAGAAAGAGTAGTGGTAAGTGGAGGATCTGTGTGGACTACACCGACCTCAACCGAGCTTGCCCAAAGGACAGCTTCCCTCTTCCAAAGATCGACCAGCTGGTCGACACCACCTCGGGACATCGCCTCCTGTCGTTCATGGACGCCTTCTCCGGATACAACCATATCGAATGAGCCCGGAGGACGAAGAGCATACCGCCTTCATAACTGACCGCGGAACTTTTTGCTACAGGATGATGCCATTCGGCCTCAAGAACGCGGGGGCAACGTACCAGCGCCTGGTCAATAGAATTTTCAAAGACCAGATCGGCCGCAACATGCAGGTGTACGTGGACGACATGCTGGTAATGAGCAAACCCGATTCGGACCACGTGGCCGACTTAGCGGAGACGTTCGGCAACCTCCGACGCCATCAGATGAAGCTGAACCCGGCGAAGTGCGCCTTTGGCATCTCCGCCGGGAAATTCCTAGGATTTATGGTGACCCAAAGAGGAATTGAGGCCAACCCGGAGAAGGTCCAGGCCATCCTGGACATGGAGCAGCCCGCCTCCAAGAAGCAAGTGCAGCAACTCACCGGCCGAGTTGCGGCCCTCAGCCGCTTTATCTCCAGGTCGGCAGACCGCTGCCGTCCCTTCTTCAAGGTGCTGAGAAAGATGAACGACTTTGCTTGGACCGAGGAATGCCAGAAGGCCTTCGAGGAGCTGAAGAAGATGCTTGCGTCGCCACCATTGCTGTCCAGGCCCGAGGAGGGGGAGGAGCTTATCCTCTACCTAGCGGTCACCCCGGAAGCCGTCAGCTCGGTCTTGGTTCGGACCGATGGCCAGGGGGTCCAGCGGCCGGTATACTATACCAGCAAGCTTCTCCGCACGCGGAGCTCAGGTATTCTCGGCCCGAGAAACTCGTTTTTGCGCTAATAGTGTCTGCCCAGCGTCTCAGGCCCTATTTCCAAGCGCACCCCATCGCTGTCCTGACGGATCAACCGCTGAAAGCAGTGCTCAGCCGACCCGATACCTCGGGACGATTGGCAAAGTGGGCACTGAAGCTCATCGAGTTCGACATTACGTACAGGCCAAGGTCAGCCATGAAGGCACAGGTGCTGGCCGACTTCTTGGTCGAATGTGCAGGCTTGGGCAAGGAGCCCGAGGAAGGCCCCTCAGGCCAGCCGATGGAGATAGGCACCGATGAGCCCGGAGAGGACGCCTGGATCCTCCATGTGGACGGAGCCTCAAACTCCGGCAGGAGCGGGGCTGGGCTCATCCTTGCCAACAGCGACGGGGTCATCGCCTAATGCGCACTCCGTTTCCAATTCCCGCGACAAATAACCAGGCGGAGTACGAAGCACTTCTTGCCGGACTGAGAGTCTCCCGCGAGCTGGGCGTAACCAACCTCAAAGCTTTCACTGATTCCCAGCTCGTGGCGGGACAGGTCTCCGGGGAGTATGTCGCACATGACCCCCAAATGGCGAAATACTTGGAGCTCGTCAAGGCGGGTGCGTCCAGATTCCGGTGCTTCAACATCTTCCACATCCCCCACAGGGAGAACGCCCGTGCGGACACTCTCTCTCGCCTGGCGACCTGCCGGACTCGATGCTGGGACGCGCTCATGTGGAGCGCCTCGAGATCCCAAGCCTCGAGGCACCGGTGGAGGTCCATCAGGTAGCCATGAACCCAGCTAGATGGACAAGTACGCCGAATACATCACCAGTGGCACCCTGCCGGAGGACCGCGAGACGGCTCACCTTATCAGAAAGAAAGCCGTGCAGTTCGTCCTGATGGACGGGCAGTTGTATCGAAGATCCTACTCCTACCCCCTCCTCAAGTGTGTAGGACCCGCGGAAGCCAAGCTTATGCTCCAGGAGATTCACGAAGGCGTCTGCGGGAACCACGTGGGGGCAGGGCATTAGCGTACAAGGCCCTCCGTCAGGGCTACTTCTGGGAGACAATGAAGGAGGACGCCGCTGACTTCGTGAAGAAGTGCGACCGGTGCCAGCGTCACGCCACGGTGCAACGGCGGCCCTCCAACCCAATCTCCCAGCTCTCAGCTCCCTGGTCATTCGCCCAGTGGGGAATGGACCTCCTGGGCCCATTCCCACCGGCGTCCGGACAGCGGAAGTTCTTGATAGTGGCCATCGACTACTTCACGAAGTGGGTCGAGGCCGAGCCCTTGGCGAGGATCACCGAAGCAAACGTCGCCAAGTTCTTTTGGAAGTCAATCGTTTGCCGCTTCGGCCTCCCCCACACCGTGGTTACTGACAACGGGCGCCAGTTCGAATGCCGGGAGTTCAAAGAGTTCTGCAGCGACCTCGGCATCAGGCATCGCTTCACCTCGGTGGCGCATCCCCAGACCAATGGGGAGGCCGAAGTCACGAACAGGACCATTCTTAGGGCCTCCGCACGCGGCTGGACCAGGCCAAGGAAGGTGGGCCGAAGAGCTCCCCAGCATCCTCTGGGCATACCACACCACCCAAGGACGGCTACCGACGAGACCCCGTTCAATCTCGTCTTCGGAGCTGAGGCGGTCATCCCGATCGAGCTCAGCCTACCCATGCTGCGTGTGGAGCAATATGACGAGACAGAAAACCCAGCCAAGATGATGCTCAACCTTGACCTTCTCGAGGAAATGAGGGACAAGGCCCGAGTTCGAATGGTGGCGTATAGGCAGCGTGTGGCCAGGTATTACAACTCCTGAGTGCGGCCGAAGGTTTTTCGTCCCGGAGATTTGGTCCTCCGGCGCGCTGAAGCTTCCCAGCCACGGGAATGCGGCAAGCTCTCACCCAACTGGGAAGGCCCATACCGGGTGGCAGAAGCCCTCCCTCATGGCGCATACTACCTAGAGGAGTTGGGAGGTGCCAGGTTCCCCCAGACGTGGAACACCTCGAATCTAAGGATGTATTATCAGTGATGTAAGGTTCCCTACTCCTGTAATAAAGTTCCCCCGCTTCAAACGCTCTCTTCTCGCTTTGAAGGAAAACCGACGCATGGCCCTGGGCTCGGCATGACCAACCATGGCCGGCGGCCGAAGGAATTGGGAGATCCTGGGCTTCGGCCTGGAAGTGGCGCAGAACCCAGTTCGCCCACGCAAGCCCGGAGAACAGCTCGGCAAGCCACGCAAGGCTTAAGAAAGCCTGCGGCATCGGGTTTCAGTCCGGAGATCCTGGGCTTCGGCCTGGAAGGTGGCGCAGAACCCAGTTCGCCCATGCAAGCCCGGAGAACAGCTCGGTAAGCCGCGCAAGGCTTAAGAAAGTCTGCGGCATCGGGTTTCAGTCCGGAGATCCTGGGCTTCGGCCTGGAAGGTGGCGCAGAACCCAGTTCGCCCACGCAAGCCCGGAGAACAGCTCGGCAAGCTGCGCAAGGCTTAAGAAAGCCTGCGGCATCGGGTTTCAGTCCGGAGATCCTGGGCTTTGGCCTGGAAGGTGGCGCAGAACCCAGTTCGCCCATGCAAGCCCGGAGAACAGCTCGGCAAGCCGCGCAAGGCTTGAGAAAGCCTGCAGCATCGGGTTTCAGTCCGGAGATCCTGGGCTTCGGCCTGGAAGGTGGCGCAGAACCCAGTTCGCCCACGCAAGCCTGGAGAACAGCTCGGCAAGCCACGCAAGGCTTGAGAAAGCCTGCGGCCCCGGGGTTCAGTCCGGAGGTCCCGGGCTTCGGCCTGGAAGGCGGTGCAGAAACCATGTCGCCCACGCGAGTGTGAAGGCAATCCCAAAGACGGACCCGCTCAAGGCCTACTCTGACGCCGCGTGGTCCGGGATGTCCCAACCTTTGATTCGAGCAATGGAAGGGACCAGGCCTACGATCATTTCAGCATTCCACATCAACATCTCAGAAAAAAGAAAAGAGAAGGGAGATGGGGGAATGGAGAAGAAGACGAACTCGAGGCTTGGTCAAACAGAGTCTTCATTAATTTAAGCAACAGTACAAGCCAGGAATCCCGACAGGCCGGGAGTCCCCAAAAAAGGAAGAGAAGAAAAAACAACTATGACAACGAGGCAGGCGAGAAGACGATGGCTCAGTTTGGTGCGGGGTCGGAGCCCTCCGCTGGGGGCGCAAGCACTGCATCCTCGCCTTCTGCGGCGGCCGGCTCTTGAGGCTGCCCCGGAGCCACGGCTTCGCTGGTCGACGGGGCCGCAGGAGTGGCGTCGGCCACGCTGGAGGCTTTGCTCTCGGCTCCTTGCCTCCTGCCTCCGAGCACCACCCTGCTGAGGTCGAGCTCGGGAAAGAAGGCCCCTACTTTCTCCCGGCACATCCGGAACCCCTTCAGGAAGGAGTCCACGGTGGCCTCCCGGACCTCCGACGTGTACTCGTCGGAAGCCCAGAACTTCAGGATGGCCTCCTGCGCCTCCCGCTTCGCGGCCTCCAGGAGTCCGTTGATGTAAGCACTCCGGTCCTTCACCGCGCTCGCGTCTCGCCGAGCCTCCTCCAGCTAGCGCTCCAGCCACTGGGAGTGGGCCTGAAGGCGAGCCTTCTCCGCCGCGTCCTCCTCCGTGCGGCGCTGGTAGGAGAGCCTCTCCTCCGACAAGGAAGCCTCCAGCTCCTTGTTCCGCCCCTCAGAGCACGCCAAGTCAGTCTGGAGGGCTTGGTTGCTGGCTCGCAGCTCGACCCCCTTTTCCATGAGGTCCTTGACGTCGGCTGCGAGCTTGCCGAGCTTCTTCTCCTTCTCGGCGTCCCTCTTCGCGTTCCCTACGAGGAAGTTCCTCAGTAAGAGAACGTCATTTCCAATCTGCACAAACAGAGCAACCAGGTTAGGAGAAAAGGCCACTAAAATCATGAAAGACAGAGAAGAAGGAGCTCGGGTTTACCGTGAAGAGCTGCGGGAGAATCCCGAGCAAGGCGTCCGCATAGTCCCGGCCGCCCCGAGCTCGGCGATCCCGGGCTGTGGAGGCGTACTCCATGACCTTCTCCGCGAGCCCCTTGTCGCGGATGACTGAACACCGGTGGGTGATCACCGGTGGCGGAGCTGTCAGGTCGGCTCCTGCGGTGGCTGCCCCTTCAGCTGGGGTCGCGATTGACGGGCTGGCAGAGGCCACGGGCTGCACCGTCGGAGCAACGGCGACGATGGGACCGGCGCTGGACGGAGCCTCGGGCAGTGGAGCCCCCTCGACGGCAGCGCCACCAGGTCTGGCAGCCAAGGCATCAACGGCCCCGCCCTGAGGCAACCTGGGCGGGGGAGCGGTGGCCACTGGGCTGGGCGCGGTCGCCGGCGCGATCTCCCGGCCCGCCTCAGTACGGGCCCTCTTGGCCGCGGGCTCGTCTACCTCCGGGACGTCTCTCTAGGCCGCGCCCTCCAGAAGGCTCTCCAGTGAGAACTTCATTCCTGCAATGCAAAAGAACAGAAGGTTAGCCGACTCGGTCATGAAGAAAAAGAGTGAAGAAGTCAAAGGAGGGCCGAATCTCACCCGTCTCACGGATGGGACTGATCCCGGCCTCAAAAAGATTCTGCTCCGAAAGCAGAACCTCGAGCGCCGGGACCACGTCACTCAGGAGTTGGGAGTAGGCCTCCTGGTCCGCCGACTCAACCCTGGAGTTCCGGTTCGGAGACCGGTCCGGTTCACTCCAGGCCCAGTCGACATCTTCGACTGAGGCGAAGAAAAACCGGCTCTTCCAGCCCTTGACCGAGGAAGGGAGGTCGAACCGGAGACACCTGGGCCTGGGTGAAATATACCACCAGCTGTCATCGGTGGAGCACTTCTTCAGGGTAAACAAGGCCCTGAAGAGGGAGAAACGGGCAACGAACCCGTGAAACTGACAGAAGACTATAAAGGAGAAGATGACACGGATGGCATTGGGAGCCAACTGGGCCGGAACAAGCCAAAAATGGCTGAGAAAAGAGAGGAAGAAGGGGTGCAGAGGAAATCGAAGACCCCCAAGGAGGAAGTCTTCGTAAAAGGCTATGCGGCCGGGGCCACTCATGGTGACGCGCTCCCCGGACCGCGGAACAGATAGACGAATTGACCCCGGGATACCATAGGCCTCCCGGAGCAGAGAAAGATCGCCTTCGGTCATGGTGGAAGCATGACCGGAGGGACCGGTTGGAAGGAAAGGCGGAGCAGGAAGAGAACGAAGGGGGACAGCGGGAGCAACCGGAGGAGACCGGACCCCCCTGGGAATGCCAATGGTGACACCCCCGGGTTGTAGACGCCGGCGGATCTCCTCCGGGATCGTTTCCTCCTCTGAGGAGGAAGAAGATGGAGTCCTCGACCGGGATGGACCAGCCTCGTCCGGATTGGAAGAGACATGGCGACGGCGCGCCATGACAAAGAGGAGGACAAAGATTCAGAGAAGAAAAGAGAGAGGGGAACTGGAGAAGGATGGAGGCACTCATCAAAAATACGCCAAGCAAGCGCGGGGCAACAGAAGTTAGCCTGCAGCAAACCGCCCACGAAGCAAGGGGAAAGGCCTCTTTCTGGAAAGTCCCCTCCCTTTCAAACTCAGTCGACAGCGGTCGTACCCATCATTCCGCCTCGAGCCACTGAGCGATCGCCACGTGGATGCACGCCCGACACGATGCCTCGTTAGCAGAGTAACGGCCTCTGCCTCGAAGCGACGCATTTATTGCGGGCAAGTGGGCGACGCGTGGCGGCTTCCTATAGGGTTTCAGGCGCATCGAGCCGCGGCGACGAGGATCGTGGCAATTATGATGCAAGATCTTCGCCTCCCCATGTCATATCTGCATTTAATCCCGACGTTCCGTTCTACGATGCCCCAACGGAACGGCGGGCTGGGGGGCAACTGTTACGGCCGTAACGATGACGTGGCCGGGCTCAGATACCGCCGAATATGATCGAGCCACGTGGAGGTTTCTCCGGCCGAGTCAGCGCCACATCGCCAAGGCCGAGCTCGGCAAGACTACTCCGCCAGACGACTTCCTAAGACGAACTGCTCTCGCCGAAGTCGAGCTCGGTTCGGGGCTCCTCTACCACCTCGCCTGGCGCCCACCCAGGAGGGGTCCGCCTAGGTCGAGGTCGCTCGATCCTTCGCTCCTTCGCCAGGTGGCCCCACCGGAGATGGGCCCACCTCGGTCGAAGCCAGGCGACCTCCTGCCACCTCGCCAGGTGTCCACCCAGGAGGGGTCCACCTAGGCCGAGGTCGGCCGATCCTTCGCTCCTTCGCCAGGTGGCCCCCCGGAGACGGGCCCACCTCGACCGAAGCCAGGCGCCTCCTGCCACCTCGCCAGGTGTCCACCCAGGAGGGGTCCACCTAGGCCGAGGTTGGCCGATCCTTCGCTCCTTGGCCAGGTGGCCCCCTGGAGACGGGCCCACCTCGGTCGAAGCCAGGCGACCTCCTGCCACCTCGCCAGGTGTCCACCCAGGAGGGGTCCACCTAGGTCGAGGTCGGCCGATCCTTCGCTCCTTCGCCAGGTGGCCCCCGGAGATGGGCCCACCTCGGCCGAAGCCAGGCGACCTCCTGCCACCTCGCCAGGTGTCCACCCAGGAGGGGTCCACCTAGGCCGACGTCGGCCGATCCTTCGCTCCTTCGCCAGGTGGCCCCCGGAGACGGGCCCACCTCGGCCGAAGCCAGGCGACCCCCTGCCACCTCGCCAGGTGTCCACCCAGGAGGGGTCCACCTAGGCCGAGGTCGGCGGATCCTTCGCTCCTTCACCAGGTGGCCCCCAGAGACGGGCCCACCTCGGCCAAAGCCAGGCCGCCCGTACGGAGAAGGTCCCAGGGAAGGAGGCGCAGGCCCCGAGGTCATCTCTCGGGCCGTACGCATCATAGACGGTGCCCCGTACGGATGGCGGCGGCACGTGAAACACCATTTGCATCGGCCTGACAGGTCCCGCAGTCGAGAGGCGCGATTCTGACAAAGCAGGCCCCATAGATGGATGGCGCCCACACTTGGGAAAGAGAGCGCTCTCACTGGGCCCGAGGTCTGACCGGCCGCCTTACCAGCGCCGCCCCCCCCCCCTTTTCTATCTTTGCCTTTTCCCTGTTGGGCTCGGCGAACGAGGTCGGAAAGCCGCCTGGCCCTCCTCACCGAAAAGGGGAAAGAGAAAAGGATGGGGGAGGGGAGCCTCCCAGGAGGAGAAGACAGGAGAACGACGGGAAGAGATAAAAGGAAGGAATCTAGGGACGACAAGGTAAGCGAACAAGCCTGGGGACAAGGAAGAAGCAGCGGCAAAAGGCCTCGCTCCGAGAGTGAGATCCAAGATCCCGGGAGGGGATCGCTCGGCGTGAGCTCGGCAAGGAGGCCCGGCCGAATTTCTGGTCCCCAGTGCACCTTTCTTTTTAGTAAATTCTCTAAGTCTGGAACCCTTTCGGGGGTCCGTCTTGGAGAGTCTGTTCCTTCTCGTCGTCTACTGACTTGACCGTCGGAGCTCCCTCGCCGGGATCCCCGGCCAGGGTCTTCTAACCCCTTCTTGCAGGTTCGCCGCAGCCGGGGAGGCTCCCTCGCCAGGCGGTCAGGAAGGATCCACGGATCCGAGGCACGGGCACGGCGACGAGAGCGGCAACACCACTCAATCAAGATAGATTTGAGCTAATTAGGAGTGAATTAGGACTTTGCGATCCTTTTTAGATTCTTTAATCTAATTCCTTCAATTCTAAGGTAATTTCATCTAGAAAACCTCCTCAATTTATTCTATTTTATTGAGCCTTAATTTCTGTTGAAATTCCTTTCAAAATTTTTCTGGTTTTTGTTCAAACTTTTCAAAACTCCATTTTCTCTGTTCGAGTCGACTGGATCTTAATTCGAGTCAACCAAATTTTTTGAGAGTTTTGAACTTGTTCTAGCCTAGCCGACTCAAACAGTTTCGAGTTGACTGGATTTTCTAATGGTGTTAGGAGAGCTCTGGCCAAGCCAACTCGAGCCTTTTTAGGGCTACTCGAGTCGACTGAGATTTCACGCCGAAGCATTTTGCTTAGGGTTATAAACTCTTCACCAAACCGTTTAGCCTTTATGTTGTCTTCTCTAATGGTTCATTCATCTCCAAAACCTACTCCAAAGACTTCCTTCTCCCTTCCAATCACTCCATTTTCTTGATTTTCCATCTTTCCTAGCTATGGCACCCAAGCGTGCGATAGGTAAATGCTCTGTTAGGGTTGCTCCATCGGTTGAAAAGGAAAGAAGTTCCAAAAGGAGGCAAGAAGAGCCAAGTAGCGCCACTTGCAGTGAAGAAATTGCAGAGAAAGCCACAAGAGAAGCTCCAACCGCTCCTAGCCAAGTGCCCTCAATGTCTACGCGTCCGGTAACCTTCGACCGCCGTATTAATTTTGAGTTTATTAAGGGCATTTAGTTAAAAATAGGAGATTTAATTGAAGACCAAGGGTGGAGAAAATTTTGTTCATTGAATGAGAAGACCTATCCCACTTTGTTAGAAGTTTTTATGAAAACTTAAGATTGGGAACCAATCATGTGGGATCCATAGTAAAAGGAAAAAGGATTATAGTAAATGAAGAATTTCTACAAGGTGTATTGGACCTACCTTCAGAGGGATTAAAGTTTTTAGTAACTGACAATAGAGAGAAGACTCTGAGGACTATACTGAACAAAGAAGATGTTGGTGGTATTGGTACTGTGTTTGCTAACACCCTATCACTAGAAATGAGATTACTTCACAACTTCATTTGTAAAATTTTCTTGCAAAGAATTGGTAGATTTGATTGGGTAAGTGAAAGGGATTTATGCCTTATGGAGCACATTCTAGAGAAAACTCCTGTTAATCTGCCATACATCATAATCATGCAAATGAAAGAGACAGTAAGAAAAGCTAAATCCTATCTACCCTATGGAATGATGCTTATATATTGTTTAAATCTCATAGAGTCAGTTTGGATGGTAAAGATGGATTAGAATTACATCATACTGATATCTACACATCCAAAACTCTAGAGAAAATGGGGTATTTCCAAGTGGAAGGAGTGTGGAGAAAGAAAGGCACAAATGTAAGGGCTATTGGTAGCTCCAGTAGTAGTGAAGAAGAGGAAGAGGAAGAAAATATAGAAGCTGCTGGAACTTCTTCTATACTAGTACCGGAGCCTGAGTTATTTGCATCTGAGCCTGCTGCTGTTACTGAGGAGACTAGAGCACCTTCACCTATGTTTGATATGCCTGTAGCAGAGTTCGATTTGCCTGCACCGGAGTTTGACTTGCCTGCAATTGATGTTCCTTTACCTGACTACCCTACTACAGCTCCACAACCTCCAATTGTTCAAGTTCAGATTGAGGAACAGTTAAGAAGCTTGACAGATTCACTAACAAGTACAATAACTTCTTTATTTAGTGATTTGAAACAGTCAGTGGATAGCAGATTGGACAGACTGGAAGAGCATGTTTCAAGTCTACAAGGAAAGGTTGAAGCTATAGAAGCTTCAAGGTCTGCACCTCAGATAGACCTTCAACCAATTCTGAGTTGTATCTCTTCAAGTTCTGAAACAATTTTGAAGTCTGTAGATACCACTTTGAATGAATATCAAGCTGAGTTAAAGGAGCTTAGAGGCAAAGTGGGAACTATTATAGATACAAGGAGTATGGCTGATGATTATACTAGAGGTATCGGGATCATCAGGTCGGAGCATGGTAGACTTCGAGGTTCAGCTGAAGCATTCGCCAATGTCCAAGCATCTGAGCTTGTATCTATGCAGAAAGAAATAGGTGAAATGAAGGAGGCAGTAAACAAAGTGCCAGTTTGCCTCAAGGACCTGGAGCAACAATTGGGAGCAATTTGGATGGAGATGGTGTCTATCTATGGCACTGTCAGATCATTGGAAGTCACAGCTAGGAGACCAGACCATGTATGATCCACCTCCCATTTCCACTAGGGCTCCTAGTACCTCTCATCACCCTAGGGCTCCTCCTCCTCATGCTTCATCTAGTCGATCACCTAGACCCACTTCTTGGCAAGGTGCCAATGTTCCTAGAGATGATTCTGACTAGACATTTTGTAGTTTCAGTACTTTTTGGATGCTTTTTGAAACTTTTGTAATGGTTAATGTACTGAACACCTTTTTGATAGAAATAAAATGAACATCTTTTGATCACTATGTAATGTATGTATATGTGTTATCTTGTTTACACTCTCTTTTTTTAATAAGAATTCTCTCTCTAAGTTGAGAAAGTGAAATTATCTCAAACAAATCTTGAAATTTTCTCAATCTATTTAAAATTCTGAGCTTATATGTTTAACCTTTTTGAATTGATGACAAAAAGGAGGAGAATCATAGAGTGCATGAAAGGAAAAGCTTAATGAATTGCAATAAAACTACTAAAGTAAAGTAGACAGGGGGAGTTTTTAAGGCATTTCTGAATAACTTCTTGCATATTATTCAGTTAAAATGTTCAAATGAATGTTAAAGGGGGAGAAACTTAAAGAAAATTTATATTGTCTAGAAATTTTATAAAAAGGGGGAGATATACTTGCTTAATTTACATGCTTCAATGATTATTATGATGCTCTCGACTTATTATATCTATTAGTCGATACTTAATGCTGCTTGATACATACAAGCAATCATTCTCTGATATTTGCAGTTTATGAAATTGACCTTGTGCATAACTATATAGCACAAACTGATATACATTTGAGATTACAGTTAAATTTATGAATTGTCAAACAAATGTAAATGCTTATATACTTATGAATAGTTTAGATTCTTTTCATGCCCAGTGTTTTGTCATCATCAAAAGGGGGAGATTGTTGACCCCTAAAGTGATTTTGATGATAACAAAATATTGGAGCATACATTTGGTTATCTAACAACTCTTCAAATAATTGATAAGTTTTTGTAGGACAACTACATTGACACACTTTCTAAATCCTGCAGTCTTTAATATTTTGTGTTGAGTTGTAAAGTCTTTAGAATCTTGTAAAGAAGCACGCTACAAAAATTTTCTATTAAAATCAAGTTTAAGGGTTACTTCTAGTAGTCTTTCAAGATTCAATTTTTCTTGAATTTATTGAAAGAAGTGCCTGAATAAGACTTCAAAGCTTGGGACAAGTGTTCTGGAAGTTTGAAGTTGATCTGGCTGAGGAACCACCTTCAAGCCGACTAGATGGAGGACCCAGCCGACTCTGGCACTGGCACAGAAAAGAAGTTCTCTGGCACACAGATCCAGCCGACTCATCCAGAACATGGTTTAGAATGTTCTAAGATTCTCAGGGATCCGAGCCGACTGGAATTTAGCCCAGCCGACTCATCCAGAACTCGATTAAGAATGGTCTGATAGCCTCTGAGATCCGAGCTGACTGGATTCCAGCCTAGCCGACTCATCCAGAGTGAGGTATTTTCTCAACTATGGAAGCTAGCTGACTGGCACTCAGCCCAGTCGACCCGAACTTGGTTCGAGCCGACTCGAAGTTTGTCTGAGCCGACTGGAATGATGGGGTCACCTCCAACGGCTAGTTCCAGTTCTCAGTTTTTGAATTCCAAAAGTGCTCCAATGGTAACCTGTCACCTCCCAATGGTCTACAACGTTCAAAATCAAGGGAAGGCAGTTGAAGTCTCTATAAATAAGGTATAAGAACATCTTTGAAGAGACTAATGAATTATTGAGCATTTATTGAATACTTATTGAAGTGAAGAGAGAGCACTAGAGCTTTAAAGTCTGCTTTCAAGACTGCAACAACTCTTACTAGAAGCTTGAAGCGTCTTTTGAGGAAAGCAAGGAAGCCATTGAAGTGCATTGAAGAGCATTCAGTGGATCTTCACTCGAGCTGCATTGGCAACCACCCAGACAACAGAGTTTGTCTTTATTGTTGCTTCTTTATTCTATCATTTAGAATATCTGGGTTATTGGTGAGCCCGGTTGTAAAAACCAAATAGGTTTCTTTGGTGAGCCTTTAAAACTAGAGTGTAGAGATTTCTTTGGTGAGCCTATCTAAAAACCAAAGTGTAGAGGTTTTAGGTGAACCTTTAAAAACCTAGCTTAGGTTTCTTTGATGAGCCCAGTTTCAAAAATCAAAGTGTAGAGGTTGGGATTGTGAGCTTGTAAAACAATCCGACTGTATTCCAGTTTGGGGGATATAGTGGAAATCCAGAGTGGTGAACTTAGGTAGTGGACATAGGAGCTGGGTTGCTCCGAACCACTATAAACCTGCTTTGATTGTGTTGTGTTTGTTTTATCTTTTAGCTTCTGCATTCATACTCTGATTAACACAGCACCTAACCACTAAAAGGAATTACTTGTGCACATACTTGCAAAAATTTGTAATTCCCAATTCACCCCCCTCTTGGGAAAAGCCACCTAGGCAACATACTGGGTGACCTTCTACTGGTAGGAAGCCATCCTCAAATGAACTTCAAGCCTTGTTCCTTCTAGTAAATCCAAGTTGGCCCGTCATTGCTTTGAATTGCTTGTTATTCATAATTTTCCATTCACATAAAGGGCAACCTGATTTCTACCAGAATCACTACTTCGATGCCAAACGTCAGATTAAATGGAGATTCTTCGGTGCGTGTTCGAGGGTTAGTTCGATATGCCTAGAGATCAAAACTTAGCTCTTCGATCCAAAGTCCTTTCTGTCTTATTTTTAGACCATGCAAGTGCTGGAATTCTCCCTGGAACAGGAAAGTATGTTGCATAAAATCAGGCATCAAAAGCTTGATCAATGGAAGCAGATATAAAAATGATTTTATATCTAATCATGCAAATCATAAATAAATCTAATTTATTTATCATAAATTCCTAACATGCTGCATAACATAAGAAAATATTAGATCTAAAATAAAAATTATTTTAAGCATAAAATACTTACCTAGATCACTATCCGGGCTTGCTCTGAAAAGCATGTAGATCCGCTACTGAAAAGCCGGGATTCTGTAGGAGCCGCGCAATCACCCGACCTCTACTAGTATCCATACCAAGCTCTCGCAACTGAGTCATAGAGGGCACCGGATTGCTAGATCCTTGCAGCCCTTTCCTCTTTCAGCAAATCATCCACTTTAAAAACTGTGCCAATCCGAATCCGGACCGGCTTTCGGCTTCTGTCTTGCAAATCAGTCTATGCAAGATCTTTGGACCCTTTTTCTCTCTTCTTTCTCTAGTAGAGCATCTCTCTAGATCTCTCAGAAGGAAGAAGGAAACATATAAAAGGGAGAGGAGATGTTGGCCATAGGAGAGAGACTCCTTGGAAGACGTCTAAGAAGAAGCATGCCCAAAAATAATTCATGCCAAAAAGCTTTTTCATACATTCGACCACCCTTTTCTCTCCCCTTTTCAATTTCAACCTCTTGAAAATTAAGAGTGGAAGAAAAGGACTCTTCCCTCTCTTAATTCTCTTCACGCCAAATATGAAATAGAGCCATCTATTTCATGCCTCCTCTCTTTTGTCACCCAAATACATTGGGCCCACAAGGTAGGCATGTGGAGGGAACGGGAGACAAGGAGAGAGAGTCCCAGTCTAACTGGACTCTAGGTCTTGGTCCAAACGAAGTGATTTTACAGTCAAACTGAAGCTGATTTTAAATCCGATCCCATCCCTTTCCAGTTTATTAATTCTATCCTCACCTATATGATCGAGCTTTAAATGCCACATAAATTTAACATTTAGATCATCTTTAGGACATTTATGTCCTATGGCATTCACTTTAATTTTTTCATTAATATTCAAAGATGCATCGGCATGCAAATGATAGAGACTATCAATTAAAATAGCTTTTGCAATCAATTTATTTTTCAAATAAATACTACAAAAGTCTTTATTGAATATAAATTAAAATCCTTCCTATGCTAGCACAGAGACAGAAATCAAATTTCTACTAGCTTCAAGCATAAAATAACAGTCACTAAGAATTAATCTAAACCCTAAAGGTAACACCAGAGAATATGATCTAATGGCTTGAGCAGCAACTTTTGTTCCATTTCTGACACGTAGGACAATCTCATCTTCTCTCAGCATTCTACTTCTTTCCGGACCCTGCATTGAAATGCATATATGAGAACTATAGCCAGAGTCTAAAATCCAATTGGAAGTAGATGAAACCATTAGGTTAGATTCAATAACGAGTGTAGGATACCTTCAAAAGGCACATCCTCTTTCTATTTCTTTAGGCTTTCCAAGTAGAGAGGACAATTTCTTTTTTAGTGGCCATCTGTGTTGCAGTGGAAATATTTTCCTTTGCTAACCTTGGCTTTCTTGGGAGTGTCCTTCTTCTTCTGTTTGTTCTCCTTCTTCTGCTTCTTCGCAAGTTTCTTCTTCTTCCAAGTAGACTTTTTTGGAGGAAGACTGCTCCATAGAGTAAACAGAGCCCCTTGAACTCTTCAGGGTCCCCTCATTGCTTACCAGCATGTTCAATAATTCTGGCAAAGTATAATTTAACTTGTTCATATTATACTTCATTACAAACTGAGCATATGAACTAGTCAAGGATCGAAGGATCAAATCCACCTAAAGCTCCTTGTGAATAGGAATGCCCAACTTCTCAAGCTATTCAATATCCTTGATCATTGTCATATAATGATCATGTATTGACTGCCCTTCATGCATCTTGTTGTTGAAAAGCCTTTTCGATACTTCGAAGCATACAATCTGACTTTGTTCACCATATAACTCTTGTAGATGAATCAGAATCAATTTAGCAGTTGGCATATCCTCATGTTGGCTCTGCAATTCATTTAACATTGAGGCCAACATATAATACTTAACCTTATTATCATCTTCTATCAATTTCTCATATGCAATCGTTTGACGAGCATTTGGATGGTCAGGTAAGACAGGGGGTTCCTGGTCAAGCATATAGCCCAACTTCTCGGAACTCAAAATAATTTTGATGTTTCTCAACCAATCTTTAAAATTGAGGCCAACTATTCGGTTTGTCTCTCGAATACAGACTAAGGGATTTGAAGCAGACATGGTTAACTGCAAGAGTAGAAGATTCAAATTAGGTGCTTTATACTTAATTATAAAAATTATTTTAGGATCTTTAAGAAATAATTTTAGAACTTCCACTATTTTCTCGGACCTCTCACACTCCCCGTGGAGATGCGAAAATCCTGCGACTCTAGGTTTCTAGTGGGTGTTACAGTCCTATCGATGTGTGGCACCTCACCATATCCGATTATTGATAACAAAGTACAACAATAAGTGTCCAACTCTTGTCCAATGTATCTAATACAAATTATAGCTCTTGGTCTCTAAATCATGGAACCTCAATGTGCCCATTTATTGGTCCAATCATTAGTTAAGTCAGACCCATCATTCCTGCTAGACAAAACCATCATTGAGTCCCTTAACAAGCCTGTTTATTGGGCCCAACCCCATCAGTGCCTAGCAACATCTCATGCCT
The DNA here is from genome assembly GCA_021397845.1 of Areca catechu. Taxonomy (NCBI): domain Eukaryota; kingdom Viridiplantae; phylum Streptophyta; class Magnoliopsida; order Arecales; family Arecaceae; genus Areca; species Areca catechu. Next base: position 130,236,818 of record CM038040.1, on the reverse strand, counting down.
AATAGGATGGTTGTGTCTTCCCGATGCAACTAGACCACTATAACCAGTCGTGAATAATCAACACTAGTAGGACACCCGCACACTTACAATGGTAGAAGACCTATGACTTAATATTTATTGGGAGCTTAGGTTCAGGTCTCTTCTAAATTGATCAGCCAAATCTTGACTAACCAATTACATTCAATTAGCACAATTTCATGTCTAACTAATTATATTAGGTCAGCACAATCTCATGTCTGACTTAATATAACCAGCATGGGTGAACTCAAATCAAATGTGACCCTTTTAAAAACTTAATCAACCAAATTAGCCAGGTCAGTTTGATCCATGGGAGGGTTCTGCCAATTTACCTTCTTTCTGCCAAACTAGTTGGTTAAGAAAGAGTTAGCCCCAATTAGCAAACCATGATCAAAACCTTCCTTAGACACCAATTGACTGATAAGGTTTAATTAGGTCATCTAATGATCTGAGCTCATCACTGAGCTAAATTAGGTCTTAACTTATTGATTCACTATCAAATGAATCGATTTGACCAGACTACATCTAAAACCAATTTTGAGCACACTTGACCTAACCCAAATCATCAGTTAAGTCACTTGCTCAAAATCATATTAAGGTTACTTGTTGATATAATCAAGTCCTAATCATCGCATCCCAATCTCTAGACCTAATTTGTTCAACCCAAACCCTCATGCACCTAATTTGATTTTCTTGATCAAATCAATTTTTAAATTAGGTTCAAGTGCATGACATTAATGGTTTATGATCATAAATCATATTAAGATCTAAATTCTAATTTTGTGCATCGCATATAACAATATTCATAATCATAAATCGAGCAAAACCCTTTTGAAAACTCCTTTTCAAAACCAGGTATACATCAAAGTAGGACAACCTTTGCACTATAGGGGATAAACCCTATAGCAGGACAACTTATGTCACTTTGTGCAACCCTTGATCAATTAAAATTCAGATTATTAAATTTAATTTCAAATCTGAAAATTATGATTTTAATTTCAAAAATAATTTTTCAAGACATAAAATTCTATGCTAGAACAATCTCATATTCAACATAGATTCGAAAAATCATAATCTATCTAACTGATCTGAATATTTTTCAGATCTGATTCTCATGCATGCATGTTAAAGAGAGAACCATGGCTCTGATACCATTATTAGAATTCTCTCAGGAACAGGAAAGTATGTTGCATAAAATCAGGCATCAAAAGCCTGATCAGCAGAAGCAGATATAAAAATGATTTTATATCTAATCATGCAAATCATAAATAAATCTAATTTATTTATCATAAAATTCTAACATGCTGTATAATATAAAAAAATATTAGATTTGAAATAAAAATTATTTTAAGTATAAAATACTTACCTGGATGCTATCTAGGTTTGCTCTGAAAAGCATGCAGATCCACTACTAAAAAGCTAGGATCTGTAGGAGCTGCCCAATCGCCCGGTCTCTGCTGGTATCCATACGAAGCTCTCGCAACCGAGTCGTAGAGGGCACCGGATTGCTAGATCCTTGCAGCCCTCTCCTCTTTCAGCAAATCATTTGCTTTAAAAACTATGCCGATCCGAATCTGAACCGGCTTTCGGCTTCTATCTTGCAAATCAGTCTATGCAAGATCTTTGGATCCTTTTTCTCTCTTCTTTCTCTAGTAGAGCATCTTTCTGGATCTCTCAGAAGGAAGAAGGAAACATATAAAAGGGAGAGGAGATGTTGGCCTTAGAATAGAGACTCCCTGGAAGACGTCCAAGAAGAAGCATGCCCAAAAATAATTCACGCCAAAAAGCTTTTTCATATATTCGGCCACCCTTTTCTCTCCCCTTTTATATATGTTTCACAGTAAAAGTCTCCTCCTTTTATAAAAATAAAATACCGGTGTTTCAATTTCAACCTCTTGAAAATAAAGAGGAGTGGAAGAGAATGACTCTTCCCTCTCTTAATTCTCTTCACACCAAATATGAAATAGCGCCATCTATTTCACGCCTCCTCTCTTTTATCGCCCAAACACATGGGGCCCACAAGGTAGGCATGTGGAGGGAAGGGAAGACAAGGAGAGAGAGTCTCAGTCTAACTGGACTCTAGGTCTTGGTCCAAATGAAGTGATTTTATAGTCAAATTGAAGCCGATTTTATATCTGATGTGTTGCCGATCTCATCGCGGTGGCCTGTAGCTCTTGAGCTGGCACCGGTCTCGGACCGTCTCACCTCGAGATCTTCAAGCTTTCGGACCTGCAAAATAGAGTCAGAGACCCTGGCCGGGGATTCCAGCGGGGGCGCTCCGACAGTCAAGTTAGAGAGCGGCGAGATGGAACAGATCCCCTAAGACGGGTTCTCGAAGGATTCCCATGCTTAGAGGAGATGTTAATGAAAGAAGTGTGGGAAAGAGTGGAGTTGATGCCCAGCTCCCTACGCTGAGTTCACCGAGCTCACGCCTGAGGACTCCTTGAGGACTCCCAGGATCGTTCTCTTGGTGTGTTTCTCCTCTTTTTCACTTACCTCCCTGCCCATTTTTACCATCCTTTTTATATCATCACACTGCCTCCAGCCTGCCCTTCTCTCCTGGGGCTCCCTCCCACTTCTCGTCTTTCTCCCCCTTCCTCTTCGGGCCCGGGAACTAAGTGGCCGGACCGCCTCGCCCGTCGTGTGTCACGAGAAAGGGGGGGAGGAGACTGGCGAGGCTTTGGGCCGAGTGCGGGAGCTCTCCTTTTGAGGCGTTGATGATGTGCGCCCAGCCATTTTAGGCTCTTGTCCGCAAGGATTCTATTTCTCGGTTGTAGGGCCCATCCAACTGGTGTAAACGAGGTTTCGTGTGTCACTGCAGACCGTACTGGTGCCCCCTACGGGGCGCGGCGTCCATAGCCCGAGTGGCGATCTTGCAAACTGCGCCCCTACTTCCCCGAGGCTTCGCTGAGTAGGGCTGACCTCATTCAAATTGGACCCGTCAGGAGGAGCCACCTAGCGGAGGAGCTGGTGCGGACACCAGACTCAGAAGAAGACTTCAGGGCTCCATCTGGATCTCTGATTGACCTTGCCCGAAGAATTAGGGTATTCTGGTTTTGTAATAAGGGTTGACCTGATCAACTCAATTTTGAGTCTGTAATTTTGTCATTTCAATTTTTGTTGGGTCATGTTGACTCAGTCCAAGTCCAAGGCCCAGGTAGGTGTCATTCCCTTTACCATAAGGCACCACATTTTCCAGCTACAAGTGGGTGCCACACTCCCTGCCACATCTCCATCTAGTGTACCTTGGTCCCCACGCCTCAAGTAAGCAGGTTCTTTTTTCTTGCACCACTTGGGGGAGAAATCCATCAAGATACCTCAATCCAAGGAGGAGCCAACTTCTTTCCAGATAAACCCAAGCCAGGATGGCAAGAATTTTTCTTGAAGAGAGGATCAAGGAGGTGCCCCACAATGTTCCAAAAAAATCCAAGTTATAAAAGGGAAGAGAGCATGTCTTGGGGAGAAAATCAAGGAGGCACCCAAAAGTTTCCAAAAGTGCCTAAGCCATGAAAGGAAGAAGCCTAAACTTGTGGAGCAAGACTAGGAGGTGTCCAAAAGAGCCAAACCATAAAGGGAAAATCCTTGATTCATGGAGAGATACTAGGAGACACCCCCATAACCTGCCATTTGGAGCTGATTTTCAAGTTTTCTTGGAGTTTTTGGGCTGCCCACTCATGGAAGGAGTCTTGGGAAGAGAATTTGATGCCTAAAGTGTGGGTTAGTCCTATTAGTCCCACATGGGAAATGTATAAAATTTTATTTCTTTGTTATGTCTATATATTCAACTCTATGTAACTCTTGAATGAAAAAATGATGAATGAAATCAATTTCTGTGTGAGCAACTTTGTGTTTCTCTCTTCCGCACTTGTATTCAGGTGTTGAGCTCTGTGAGGGAGTAAATCCGGGTTCCCTAGGAACCTTGAGGAGGTGTGAGATCTCCAACCCCAAAACCCTAGCTTAGTCCACCCATCTCTACTCCACCACCACCAAACCCTAATTTTCCATCTTCATCCCACGGCCCCTCTCTTCCACATCGAAGCCGGTCACCAGCATCCAGGTTTAGATCAACTGTTTCAACTACAAAGCCAGTTCAAAGGAGGTCAGATCAGTATCAAGATCTCTGGAACTTCTACATCCAACAATCTTCATTAAGTACTCAGGTTAGTGTCTTTCTTTGAGTTTCTGGTTCTTTTTTTTGTTCTTCTTCTTCCAGATCCTGAGTTCGAGGAGAAGGCCAACCTTGCCATAGGACTACAATCCGAGGATCCATTGCGAAGATACCCCATCTCCAAGGATCCTACAATCTGCTCGAGAGTGTCCTTTAATTGAAGCAACGAGAGATATCACAGTCAGGTATAAAACCTTCTCTTCTCTCTTCATCTGTTTCTTGAAAGAGGAGTAAACCCTAGGTCTGGGGGTTTCTCAATCCCCAGCGATCCTACTTTTGAGTTACTCTGATAATCCACTCCTTTTAATTGTGCTTTCTGTCATTTCTTAGTTTCTTTCAACATTAGTTTATCTTTCCTTTGAGTCAAAGCCGACTTCTGAAAATAAATAAATAAAAAAAATATATTAATTTTAATTTACTTCCGCATCGCATCATCTCTTTTGTTCCGCATCATTTTTAGTATCAGAGCTTCCATTCTGCATCATTTTTGGTATCAGAGCTTCCGTTCTGCATCATTTTTGGTATCAAAGCTTTCGCTCTGCATCATTTTGATATCAGAGCACAGTCTAGGGTTTCTGTTTTGCTTGCTTGTTTTAAGTCTCTCTCCTTTTTACTTTGTCTGCTCGAAGTAGACTCCCCAGGATGTCCGATCCTAGGAACGAAACGAGGTGCAAACATCCTCTTCCCATTCTATGGGGTGTTCCTAGGGCATGTAGGGGATCCGTTGGGTTACAACTTCGTAGCAGGAATTGTAAACGGGGAAGCACCCTGTTTTCAGTCCGTAACTATCTTGTTGTAAAAATTGTTTCTCAGTGCAGGTAACTCCGAATTGCATGATTTTTATTTTGCTAGAACCAGTATAATTGAACCTACTTTACATAATTTTCCTGTGATTTATTGGTTACCGTGAGATTTTTGAGAGTTAAAGTACTGCAACTCTATTTCTGTGTTTCTGCAATTCATTTTTTTGAGTGATCATATCCTAATTCATCTTAAGGGCATTTGAGCATCTAAGATAAGGGGAGGAGTTGATAACCTCTCCTTAGCCCAAAACCACCACCCACTCATTCGATCCTAAGCCTAATTTTAAAATTTATTAGACTTAATTTGCCCTAGTGGGCTAGGGACGTCAACAAGTCGGGTCAAGGCTAGTGTTGAGTCAGTTTGTCTAGTTACTCTGTGTGTGCTTTGTACTCAGTGTCTAGAACGGGGTTCAGGGATTCTATCCCGAAGGGCTTGTGTGCTGGTCCGCCTACCTGGCCAATCACTGATTGGTGTCTAGGATTGGCATTTAGGGACCTAACACTCCCCTTACACCTGCCTGGCTGAGTCCCGAGTTACTACAGGCTAGCTTGCCACTCTGATTGGGCATCTAGTTTGGACTCTAGGTCTAGTGAGCCAGTAGTCACTTTAGTCTAGTCACATTCTGTGTGTTTGATTGCATCATCATGTATACCCGGAATGGAGTACCCTACTAACCTGGTCAAACCCAACCTGATTTAGAGGCCATGGTTAGAGCTCTTACTGAAAGTATAAACAAATTGAGTCAGGATATGACTACTACTGTTACCCAGTGTGAGGAACAAGTCCATGAGAATTTTACCCAGCTTAGGGATCGAGTCCAAGTACTTGAGAAACGTAGACATCAAAATTGGACCCCTGATCCAAAATTTAATAGGCCCCAACCTCATCCATGCCAGGAGCCTAGGAGGACCTTATACCGTGATCCTGAGCATAACCTTAGGAAGCCTAACCATGATATCTATAGTGTGGATCGTGGCTATGAGAGGTCCTTACAATATTCTAGACCAGTCACTCAACAACCCAAGTCTTCTAGATCAAACCATTTACATCCACACCCATGCCCAAGTAAGGTCTCTACTAGCTTGAAACCCAGTGTGACCCAGGTTCCTATATCGCAAGAATGTTTGTTTTGTGGAGAAAGAGGCCATAAATCTAGTCAGTGCCCATGCATAGGACTGGCTTGTGCACAGCTAAGTGGTAAGAATCCTAAGGATGACATTAATGAGGGAGAACCCAAGCCTACCAATGAGGAAGAAGAGTTAGGTATGACAAGCCCAGAATCAGTTGACCCGATTACCACTGACCCGAAACCCATTGAAGATGGCATCGAGGAAGTATATGATGCTGGCTTGAGTCTAGTTGATGAATATGAGGGGAAAGAACTTGAAGAATGTGACATCGATACTATTGGTTCCTTACTTGAGGAGACCTTGGAATGCAACCAAGTGGTAGGACCTAGTTCAGAAATTCAAGAGATTTGTGAGAACCAGGTTCCTTTAGTCAAATGCCCCCAGGAAAAACTCATAGTGTTAGCCCGAGCTATCAGTTCGTACCCTCTAATGACAGTCATTCCCCAAGTACCAATTGAAGATCTTTGCACTAAACTGTTTAAGTTTGCCCACCCTATGGTAGATCCTCTCCTTAGGATGACTGAATCAAGCCTCTTACATTTGGAACTTGTCCCATGCCCAGCCACTAAGGTCTCTCCCGTAATCTCAGTTGAACATCCTTGTCTTGAGCGGATTGATTCACCCAGTCCTATAGAAGTCCTCCTTATGGCCCCAGACCCCTTCCTTCGCATGACTGAGCTACCCTTCTATAGAGTATACCTTTCCGCACCCATAGGTCAAATTTCAAGTCTTGAGGTCATCATCCATAGGCCCTTCCATGAATCATTCTCTAATCCATTTCTTGAGAAAGTGGATCATTATTTGCTTAGAGAACAAACCTTAACTATTGCAATCACATGTCCTAGGCTACTCCCCGAACCATCTCTTGATCCATTCCTGGGAGTAGCAAACTTTTCCTTTCGTAAGGATGACAAGTTGACATTCATAGATCACCATTCAAACCTTCAGGTCACCACCTTTAGCCAGCAGGTAATTCGAGACTCCACCTCATATTTCCTCCCTTTCTCTAGGACTTCCAATGCTTCTTACACCATCCAAGTATACTTTGTCGAAGTCTTTAGAGTGAACCACGTGTCAGAATCTATTAGGTTTGCCACCTACTTCTGGAAGACCTTATGGCACCTACTAGGCACCCATGATAAGTTTTCATGCTCTGCATGCCATCCTCCGACCCAAGGTCAAACCTAGAGAGCCGTAGTTTGTTAGGTTTAGACCTAGGGTTCCTTTGAATAAAGTCCATTCTTTAGGAATGCATCGTCAGTCGAGTTTAGGACATTGTCTCAGATTTTGGTTGAGTGAGAATACCAGGAATTGGGATTTGTATTTACCCAGGGCTAAATTTGCATATAATGTTTCGATCAATAGGTCTATAGGCTAGAGTCCCTTTGAAATTGTTCATGGATACAAGCCTCACATACCACTTGATCTGATTTCACTATTAGTCCACACACACAAGTCTCTTGATGCACTTGCATAGCATGTAAAGGACTTGCATAAAGAAATTCATGCCAAAATAAATTTAAGTAATGAAACTTATAAGAAGTTGGCTGATTCTCAAAGACGAGTCAAAACTTTTGTTGAGAGAGACTATGTAATGATTAGGTTAAGGCCTGAGCGGTTTTCTCCTGGAACCGTTAGAAAGTGACATGCTAGAGGAGCTGGACCATTTAGAGTAGTGAAGAGAGTAGGATCCAATGCCTATGTGCTCGAGTTGCCTCCAGAACTAGGCAATAGCTCTACTTTCAACATTACAGACCTAGTAGAGTACAGGGAGCCAACTGTGATTCCCAGTGAGCCTTTTGAACCTAATCCTATTATTGAGAGTGATCCCGACCCTGTGTGTCCACCAACAAACTGGCCCGTGAGGAAAGAGCAGATTGAAAAGATCCTGGATGATCAGGTTATCTCTACTCGTAATCGAGGATACCAAAGATACCTGGTCCGCTGGCAAGGAAGGCCAGACTCTGATGACTCTTGGATCTCCCGAGAAGAATTACAAGATTTGGATCCAGACCTCTTGGAGAGATACCAGAGCTAACTTGAGCCTTACTCGACAAGGTCGAGTTCCTCCCACCCCGGGAGAATTGGTGCGGGCACCAGACTCAGAAGAAAACTTCAGGGCTCCATCTGGATCTCTGATTGACCTTGCCCAAAGAATTAGGGTTTTCTGGTTTTGTAATAAGGGTTGACCTGATCAACTCAATTTTGAGTCTGTAATTTTGTCATTTTAATTTTTGTTGGGTCATGTTGACTCAGTCCAAGTCCAAGGCCCAGGTAGGTGTCATTCCCTTTGCCATAGGGCACCACATTTTCCAGCTTCAAGTGGGTGCCACACTCCCTGCCACATCTCCATCTAGTGTACCTTGGTCCCCACGCCTCAAGTAAGTAGGTTCTTTTTTCTTGCACCACTTGGGGGAGAAATCCATCAAGATACCTCAATCCAAGGAGGAGCCAACTTCTTTCCAGATAAACCCAAGCCAGGATGGCAAGAATTTTTCTTGAAGAGAGGATCAAGGAGGTGCCCCACAATGTTCCATAAAAATCCAAGTTATAAAAGGGAAGAGAGCATGTCTTGGGGAGAAAATCAAGGAGGCACCCAAAAGTTTCCAAAAGTGCCAAAGCCATGAAAGGAAGAAGCCTAAACTTGAGGAGCAAGACTAGGAGGTGTCCAAAAGAGCCAAACCATGAAGGGAAAATCCTTGATTCATGGAGAGATACTAGGAGACACCCCCATAACCTGCCATTTGGAGCTGATTTTCAAGTTTTCTTGGAGTTTTTGGGCTGCCCACTCATGGAAGGAGTCTTGGGAAGAGAATTTGATGCCTAAAGTATGGGTTAGTCCTATTAGTCCCACATGGGAAATGTATAAAATTTTATTTCTTTGTTATGTCTATATATTCAACTCTATGTAACTCTTGAATGAAAAAATGATGAATGAAATCAATTTCTGTGGAGCAACTTTGTGTTTCTCTCTTCCGCACTTGTATTCAGGTGTTGAGCTCCGTGAGGGAGTAAATCCGGGTTCCCTAGGAACCTTGAGGAGGTATGAGATCTTCAACCCCAAAACCCTAGCTTAGTCCACCCATCTCTACTCCACCACCACCAAACCCTAATTTTCCATCTTCATCCCATGGCCCCTCTCTTCCACATCGAAGCCGGTCACCAGCATCCAGGTTCAGATCAACTGTTTCAACTACAGAGCCAGTTCAAAGGAGAGTCAGATCAGTATCAAGATCTCTGGAACTTCTACATCCAACAATCTTCATTAAGTACTCAGGTCAGTGTCTTTCTTTGAGTTTCTGGTTCTTTTTTTTGTTCTTCTTCTTCCAGATCCTGAGTTCGAGAAGAAGGCCAACCTTGCCATAGGACTACAATCCGAGGATCCATTGCGAAGATACCTCGTCTCCAAGGATCCTACAATCTGCTCGAGAGTGTCCTTCAATTGAAGCAACGAGAGATATCACAGTCAGGTATAAAACCTTCTCTTCTCTCTTCGTCTGTTTCTTGAAAGAGGAGTAAACCCTAGGTCTGGGGGTTTCTCAATCCCCAGCGATCCTACTTCTGAGTTACTCTGATAATCCACTCCTTTTAATTATGCTTTCTGTCATTTCTTAGTTTCTTTCAACATTAGTTTATCTTTCCTTTGAGTCAAAGCCGACTTCTGAAAATAAATAAATAAAAAAAATACATTAATTTTAATTTACTTCCGCATCGTATCATTTCTTTGTTCCGCATCATTTTGGTATCAGAGCTTCCGTTCTGCATCATTTTTGGTATCAGAGCTTCCGTTCTGCATCAAGAGCGGAGAAAGGCTTGACTTCAGCCGAGGTGGACCCATCTCCGGGTGCCACCTGGCGAAGGAGCAGAAGGGCCCGGCTCGACCTCGGCAAAGGTGGACCCATCTCCGGGTGCCACCTAGCGAGGGAGAGAGGGGCCGCCAGCTTCGGTCGAGGTGGACCCCTCCTGGGTGGACACCTGGCGAGAAGACTGAGAGGTGCTCGGCTTCGGCCAAGATGGACCCGTCTCCGGGTGCCACCTGGCGAAGGAGCAGGAGGGCCCGGCTCAACCTCGGTAGAGGTGGACCCATCTTCGGGTGCCACCTGGTGAGGGAGAGAGGGGCCGCCAACTTCAGCCGAGATGGACCCCTCCTGGGCGGACACCTGGCAGAACGGTAGAGAGGTGCTCGGCTTCGACCGAGGTGGACACGTCTCCGTGTGCCACCTGGAGAAGGAGCAGGAGGGCCCTGCTCAACCTCAGCAGAGGTGGACCCGTCTTCGAGTGCCACCTGGCGAGGGAGCGAGGGGTCGCCAGCTTCGGTCGAGGTGGATCCCTCCTGGGCGGACACCTGGCAAAACGGCAGAGAGGTGCTTGACTTCGGCCGAGGTGGACCCGTCTCCGGGTGCCACCTGGCGAAGGAGTAGGAGGGCCCGGCCTGACCTCGGCAGAGGTAGACCCGTCTCTGGGTGCCACCTGGCGAGGGAGAGAGGGGCTGCCAGCTTCGACCGAGGTGCATCCCTCCTAGGCGGACACCTAGCGGAACGACAAAGTGGTGCTCGACTTTGGCCGAGGTGGAAGCGTATCCGGGTGCCACCTGGCGAAGGAGCAGGAGGGCCCGGCTCGACCTTGGTAAAGGTGGACCCGTCTTTGGGTGCCACCTGGCGAGGGAGCGAGGGGCCGCCAGCTTCGACTGAGGTGGATCCCTCCTGGGCGGACACCTGGCGGAACGATAGAGAGGTGCTCGACTTCGGTCGAGGTGGACCCGTCTCCGGGTGCCACCTGGCGAAGGAGCAGGAGAGCCCGGCTCGACCTCAGCAAAGGTGGACCCATCTCTGGGTGCCACCTGGTGAGGGAGCGAGGGGCCGCTAGCTTCGATCAAGGTGGACCCCTCCTAGGTGGACACCTGGCAGAGCGGCAGAGAGGTGCTCGACTTCGGTCGAGATGGACCTGTCTCCAGGTGCCACCTGGCGGAGGAGCAAAAATACTTCTCCCCGAACGGGGGACCTTTTGAAAAAAATACGTGGTACTGACCGTGTCCGACTGGATTTCACACGTGCCCCACATCAGCGTAGCAGCCATATCAGTTGCTCCCCATCCCCACGTTCCGCCGATGCATCGTGGCTCGGGACATGGGGATTTAATACGAAGATGACGTGGGGAAGGAAAAAAATCTCGCGCCATAATTGCCACGATCCCTGTCGCCACTTCTTGGTGCAGGCACCAGACTCAGAAGAAGACTTCAGAGCTCCATCTGGATCTCTGATTAACCTTGCCCAAAGAATTAGGGTTTTTGGTTTGTAATAAGAGTTGACTAGATCAACTCAATTTAGCTTGAGTCTACATTACCTGCATTTTATTTTGTTGAGTCATGTTGACTCAGTAGTGGACTAGGGTTTCAACCTGGGATGTTACATTTTCTCCCAAGACCAGGCAAGTGGACACCACACTCCCAGCCACACTCCCAGTCCAAGGGGCGCCATATCTACATCCAGCAGCCTTTGGTCCCCACTCCACAGATGGCAACTTCCTTCTCTCATGCGCCAGATAAAGAGAAGTCCACCAAGAGACCACAAATCAAGGGGGCGGCCAAGACTTTCCCAAGAAACCCAAAGCAAAGAAGGGAAGAAATCCTCTTGGAAGAGAGCTTCAAGGGGGCGCCCACTACCTGCCAAAGACATCCAAAACAAAGATGGGAAGGTCCTTGACTTAGGGAGGAAGAAAAGGAGGAGTCCAAAAGAGTTGATCCAGGGAAGGAAGAAAATTTTTCTTGAAGATCCAAGCAAGGTGGCGCCATCTACCTACCTTTTATAACCCAAATCCAATTTTTTGGTACTTTGGCCGACCATATGTGAAGGATTTGCCCTAATTTGTAGATCCCCTCCTTTAGTCCCACATGGGAAGATGTGAAACCCTCCTCCCTTGTAAAGCCTTATAAATTAAACCCCTCTTGTAAGTTTAAAAAAAAATCAGATGAATGAAAGAAATTTTTTTTATGAGCAAACTTGTGTTTTCTCTTTTCCGCACTTGCTTTCAGGTGTTGAGCTCCGTGAGGGAGTAAATCCGGGTTCTCTTGGAACCTTGAGGAGGTGAGAGATCTCCAAAACCCCAAAACCCTAGGTTAGCCACTCCACTCCCAAACCCTAGCCGCCATCACCCTTCTCTTTCCACCAAGCCCTAGTCTATTTCCCTTCTCACGGCCACCATCTCCAAGTCCAGGCCGACCACCAGCATCCAGCCCCAGTCCAGATACTGCAAATCTACAACAATTCTAAGAGGAAGTCAGATCGGCCGCCAGGAGAATTCGATTTCAGCAACTTCAGCTTTCAAGTTTTTCAACCTGGTAAAATCTTTCTTGAGTTTCTGAATTCCATCTTTTGTTCCTCTTCTTTCCCAGATCTTGAGTCCAGGAGAAGCCGACCAAACCACGAGACCAGTATTGGAGGATCCATTGCGAAGATAGCCGACTCCGAGGATCCCACAATCTGCTCGAGAGAGTTCTTCCACCAGAATCCTGAGAAGATCACTGTCTGGTTAGTAAACCGTCTCTCCTCTCTATTTCTGTTCTGTTGAAAATTCAGAGCGAAACCCTAGGTCTGGGAGTTTCTTAACCCCCAGCAATCCGTTACTTCTGAACTACTCTGATACTTTAGTTTCTTCTAAACTGTGCTTTCAATCCTTACCTAGTTTCCTTCAACGTAGTTTAGCTTTACTTTGAGTCGAAGCCAATTTCTGAAATATATAAAAAAAAAAAAGAATTAATCTTAATTTACTTCCGTATATGCTTCTTTGTTTTTTTTGTTCTGCATCACTTCTGTTTCGCCCGAGGTCCTATGAGAGGCTGCCACGCGCATGCTTTCGATGGGCCATTAATGTGCCATTTCAAAAAGGAGGCAATTTCCATCGAACCGAAGCGTCGATGTCGGGCGTGCGTCCACGCGGTGGCCATCTGGTGGCCCAAAACGGAAAGAGGGGTACGGCCACTGTCGATTGAGTTTGAAAAGGAGGGGGACTTTTCGGAAATGAAGTCCCTTCACATTCTCGTACTCCGCCGGCAGTTGCAGTGGTTTTCCTTCACCTTCCAGGATTGCCATTTCTTTTACATAGAATATCTCAGTGAGTATCCGTGTCTTCCTTCCCCTCTTCCATCTCTCAGCCCTAGTGTCCCTTCTACACTTCCTCTTCTTCCATGGAGCATCGCCGCTATGTCTCTTCTAACCCGGACGAGGCCGGTCCTTCCCGGTCGAGGACTCCATCGCCTTCTTCCTCGAAAGGGAAAGTGATCCCGAACAAGGTCCGTAGGCAGCTCCAGCACGGGGTCATGACCATAGGCGTCCCTAGGGGACCTAGGTCTCCTCCCATAGTCTCTACCCGTCCGATTTCTTCCCTTCCCCTCCGGTCACTTCTCCCACTGGCCCCTTCGGTCATGTCTCAACGATGACCGAGGATGACCTTTCTCTGCTCCGGGATGTCTATGGAATCCCAGGTTTGACTCGTCTTTCCCTCCCGCGGCCTGGAGATCGAGTGACCTCGAGCGGCCCCGGGCGGGTCGCCTTCTACGAGGACTTCCTCCTCGAGGGTCTTCAGTTTCCCCTTCACCCCTTTTTCCTTTCTTTTCTCAGTCACTACCATCTGGTCCCAGCCCAGTTGGCTCCTAACACCATCCAGGTCATCTTTGCTTTCATTATCTTCTGTCACTTCCACGGGTTCGTTGCCCGTTTCTCCCTCTTCAGGGCTCTCTTCATCCTAAAGCATTATTCCACCGATGATGGCTGGTGGTACATTTCACCTCGGCCTAGGTGCCTTAGGTTCGACCTCCCTTCATCCATTAAGGGATGGAAGAACCGGTTCTTTTTTGCCTCGGTCGATGACATCGACTGGGCCTGGACCGAGCCAGACCGGTCTCCGAACCGGAATTCTCAGGTCGAGCCAGCAGACCAAGAGGTCTTTACACAGCTGCTGAGTGACGCGGTCCCGACACTCGATGTTCTGCTCTCGGAGCAGAACTTATTCGAGGCAGGGATCATCCCATCCGGGAGCTGGGTGAGGCTTGGATCTCTCTCCCTTGGTTTCTTTTCTGCTTCGCATCCCCCTCTCCTTCTTTTTCTCTCTTTTTTTTTTAACTGGCTCGACTGACCTCTTCTTCCTTTCAAGTATGAAGTTCTCCTTGGAGAACCTGATGGAGGGCGCCGCGCAGAGGGATGCTGCTGAGGGGACTGAACCCCCGGTAAAGAGAGCTCGTACTGAGGCGAGCTGGACGCCCGCGCTGGCCTCCATCACCGGACCTGTGATGGTGGCTCCCATCTCCAGGCCACCTCGGGCCCGGGCGCCCGATGTCCCTGTCGTCGACCTTGACAGGGTCGGGGAAGAGAGGGGGTTGGAACCTCCTCGGGCAGCACCGACTTCAGCCACCTCACTGGCCGCATCCACAGTGGTCACCAGAACGGCGACGGCTCCACCGACAGCCGCATCGCTTGGCGAGGGGACGGTCGCCTCTCCTGCCGCCGATGCGCCCGCTCCGCCGCCAAGCCTCACCAGCCGATGCTCCATGATCTGTGACCAGGGCCTCATGGAGAAGGTCATGGAGTTCGCCAGCACCTCCCGGGACCGCCGTCTGATGGGTGGCCGGGACTACAATGAGGCACTGCTTGGGATCCTCCCGCAGCTCTTTACGGTAAGTCCCGAGCTTCGAATCTTCTTCTCTCTTTTTTTTTTTTTTTTTTAAAGTTCCAGTTGGATTTTTCTGACCCCCTTCTTCTTTTGATGCAGATCGGGACGGACGTGCTGCTGCTGAGGAATTTCCTCGCCGGCTATGCCAAGAAGGATGCCGAGAAGGAGGAGAAGCTCGGCAAACTCGTAGTCGACGTCAAAGACCTCATGGAGAAAGGGGTTGAGCTACGAGGAAACAAAAAGCCCTCCGAGCTGACCTGGCCCGTGCTAAGGGGTGCATCAAGGAGCTCAAGACCTCTCTGTCGGAGGAGAGGATGTTGAACCAGCACCACAACGAGGACGCGGCAGAAAAGACCTGCCTCAGGGCTCAGTCCCGGTCACTGGAGCGCCGGGTGGAGGAAGTCCTGAAGGAGTTGAGTGCAGCCAATGAGAAGAGCTCCTATGTCAACGGGCTGCTAGAGGCGTCCAAGCGGGAGGCGTAAGAGGCCGTCCTGAGGTTCCGAGCCTCCGAGGAGTACATTGCCGAGGTGCAGGAGGCTGCCTTGGACTCCTTCTTGAAGGGGTTCCAGGTATGCCGGGAGAAGGTTGGCTCCTCCTATCCCGAGCTCGACCTCAGTGGGGTAGTCCTCGATGGCAGGAGGTAGGAACCCAGTGGAGGAGCTTCGGCAATGGCTGGTGATGAGGCGGCGACTCCTGAGTAGCTTCCCGAGCAGCCTCCCGTCGACGGTGCTGGTGGAGAGAGTGCGCCTCAGCCCGAGGAGGATGCGGCTGCACCGAAGTAGCTCTCCGGCACCTTTATCTTCTTTTTTTTTTGTATTTTCTTTCTTTGAGGTCTCCCGGCCTGTTGGGGCCCCTCCTATGTACTGACACTTTAGATGCAATGAAGCTTTCTTTTTACTAAGTTGTTGCTTCACTCTCTCTTCTCTTTCTTTTTTTTTTTTTTTGTGTACCTTCCGGACTGAACTCTGGTGCTAGCCACTGGGACTATGTCCCATAGTGCATTCCGAGCCGAGCTCGTGGGCGAACTTAGTTCTGCCCCACCTTCCAGACCGAAGTCCGGGATTTCCGGACTGAACCCCAGGGCTGTAGGCTGTATCTGAGCCTTGCACGGCTTGCCGAGCTGTTCTCCATGATCGCGTGGGGAATTTGATTCTGCCCCGCCTTCCAGACCAAAGTCCAGGACCTCCGGACTGAACCCCGGGGTCGCAGGCTGTATCTGAGCCCTACGCGGCTTGCCGGGCTGTTCTCCGGGATCATGCAGGCGAATTTGATTCTACCCCGCCTTCCAGACCGAAGTCCGGGACCTCCGGACTAAACCCTGGGGTCGCAGGCTGTATCTGAGCCTTGCACGGCTTGCCGAGCTATTCTCTGGGATCTTGCGGGTGGGACATCATGCCTTCATGAGTCTCCTGCCACATCCATGTTCGCTGAACTCAGAGCTGGGTGGCTCTCACCCTACGAGACGAGAAGAAGCATTTGATGAAAAAAAAGGATTTCATTGCTAAAGTTCAAGGAGCCTTACACTATTGGTAATACATCCTCAAGTTTGAGACGTTCCTGGTCCAAGGGAACCGGGATCCTCCTAGCTCCTCTAGGTAGTACGCCATATGAGGAAGTACCTCCACCACCCTATAAGGGCCTTCCCAGTTCGAGAAGAGTTTCCTGCACTCCCGTGGCTGGGAAGCTTCAGCGCGGCGGAGCACCAGATCTCCCAGGCAGAAGGACTTCGGTCGCACTCTGGAGTTGTAGTATCTGGCCACTCGCTGCCTGTAGGCTACCATTCAAACTTGAACCTTGTCCCTTGTTTCTTCAAGGAGGTCTAGGTTTAGCAGCATCCTGACAGGGTTCTCCATCTCGTCGTACTGTTCCACGCACAGGGTCGGTAGGCTGAGCTCAATCGGGATAACCGCTTCGGCCCCGAAGACAAGGTTGAACGGGATCTCATCCGTAGCCGTCCTTGGGGTAGTGTGGTATGCCCAAAGGATGCTCGGGAGCTCTTCCGCCCACCTACCCTTGGCTTGGTCCAGTCTTATCCGGAGGCCCTGCAAGATGGTCATATTTGTTACCTCGGCTTCTCCGTTTGTCTGCGGATGTGCCACCGAAGTGAAGCGATGGTGGATGCTGAGGTCACTGTAGAACTCCTCGAACTCCCAACAATCGAATTGACATCTATTATCGGTGATAATGGTGTGCGGTAGACCAAAGCAGCAAATAATTGACTTCTAGAGGAACTAGCGATGTTTGCCTCTGTGATCCGGGCCAAGGGTTCGGCCTCGACCCACTTCATGAAGTAGTCGATGGCCATGATCAAAAATTTTCGTTGCCCGGATGCCGGGGGAAAAGGTCATAGGAGATCTATGCCCCATTGAGCGAACGGCCATGGGGCGGAGAGCTGGGAGAGTGGAGCAACGGGCTGACATTGCACCACGGCGTGCCGCTGACATCGGTCACACCTCTTCACGAAGTCAGCTGCATCTTCGTTCATCGTCTCCCAGAAGTAACCTTGATGGAGGGCCTTATACGCTAGTGTTCTGCCCCCCACGTGATTCCCATAGACACCCTCGTGGATCTCTTGGAGCACGAGTGCGGCCTCTGCAGGCCTCAGACACTTGAGGAGGGGGTAGGAGTAGGACCTCCGATATAGTAACCCATCCATTAAGACGAACTACGCAGCCTTCCTCTTGATGAGGCCAGCCGCTACGCTGTCCTCCGGCAAGGTGCGATCGGTAATGTACTCAATGTACTTGTCCATCCAGCTATGCTCTTAGTTGACCTGCTGGACTTCCACGGGCATCTCGTAGCTCGGGGCCTTGAGGTGCTCGACGTAAGTGCAGCCCAACAACGAGTCCAGCAGGGTTGCCAGGCAAGAGAGCGCGTCTGCACGAGCATTTTTCCCACGAGGTATATGGGAGACGCTAAAATGCCGAAATCCTATCATGCTCATTCTCACGAGCTCTAAGTATTTCACCATTTGGGGGTCTCGCATGCCGTACTCCCCCGAGATCTGCCCGGCCACCAGATGTGAGTTGGTGAAGGCCTTGAGGTTGGCCACGCCCAACTCGTGGGACACTCTCAGCCCCACGAGGAGCGCTTCATACTCTGCTTGATTATTAGTTATGGCGAATTGGAAACAGAGTGCACATTCGGCGATGACACCTTCACCGTTGGCGAGGATGAGACCAGCTCCACTCCCGCTGGAGTTCGAGGCCCCATCTACATGAAGGATCCAGATGTCTTCCTCGGGTCCTGTCTCCGGTTGCCGGTCTTGAGGGCTCTCCTCCACCCCCTTGCCCAGGCCTGCACACTCGACCAAGAAGTCAGTGAGTACCAGTGCCTTCATGGCCGACCTTGGCCTGTAAGTGATGTAAAACTCGCTGAGCTTGAGTGCCCACTTCACCAGGCACCCAGATGTGTCAGGTCGGCTGAGCACCGCTTTCAGTGACTGATCCATCAGGAAAGTAATGGGGTGCGCTTGAAAATAAGGTCTAAGATGCTGAGCGGACACGATTAGCATAAAAATAAGTTTCTCAGACCGGGAATACCTGAGCTCTGCATCGCGGAGGAGTTAGCTTGTGTAATACACCGGCCTTTGCATTCCCTGGTCATCAATCCGAACCAGGACCGAACTGACGACCTCCGGGGTTACCGCCAGGTATAGGAGGAGCTCCTCTCCTCCTTCGGGCCTGGAGAGCAGCGGCGGGAATGCCAGTGTCCTCTTCAGCTCGTCAAATGCCTCCTGACACTCCTCCGTCTAGGTAAAGTCATTCATCTTCCTTAGTACCTTAAAAAAGGGCTGGTAGCGGTCGGTAGACCTCGAGATAAATCGACTCAGGGTGGCAATCCGGCCGGTGAGTTGTTGCACTTGCTTTTGGAGGTGGGTTGCTCCATGTCCGAGATAGCTTGGACCTTCTCCGGGTTGGCTTCTATCCCTCTTTGGGTTACCATGAACCCCAAGAACTTCCTGGCGAACACATCGAAGGCGCACTTCATCGGGTTTAACTTCATCTGGTGAAGCCGGAGGTTGCCGAAGGTCTCCTCCAGGTCACCGACGTGGTCCGAAAGGGGCTTGCTCATTACCAGCATATCGTCTACATACACCTGCATGTTGCAGCCAATCTGGTCTTTGAAGACTTTGTTGACCAACCGCTGGTACGTGGCCCTAGCATTCTTGAGGCCAAATGACATCATCTTGTAACAATAAGTTCCATGATCAGTGATGAAAGTAGTGTGCTCCTCGTCCTCTGGGTGCATTTGAATCTGGTTGTACCCGAAGAAGGCATCCATGAAAGGGAGGAGGCGATGCCCCGAAGTGGTGTCCACTAGCTGGTCAATCTTTGGAAGAGGGAAACTGTCCTTCGGGCAACCTCGGTTGAGGTCGGTGTAGTCCACACTGATCCTCCACTTGCCGCTGCTCTTCTTCACCAAAACCATGTTTGCCAGCCAACTGGGATACTGTACTTTCCGTACAAAGCCGACGGCGAGGAGCTTCTCCACTTCTTCATTGATGGCCTTCTGCCTCTCTACAGCGAAACTCTTCTTCTTCTGGCGGACAGGGCGACACCTTGGATCAACATTCAACCTATGAGTGATGACTTCCGAGGGGATACCTGGCATGTCAGCGATGGACCAGGTGAACACATCAGCGTTCGCCCGGAGGAAGTCTAGCAAATGGACCCGCTCTTCTTCTGGGAGCTGGGCTCCTATATGCACAGTCTTCTGAGGGTCTACACTGAGAAGATACGTCAATAGGTGTTCCACGGGCCCTCCCCTGGGGTCCTTCTCCCTTAGGTCAAGGTCGTTGACGTCGGGGCCGAGCTCAGCGCCCCGGGCACCTGGGACCATCTGCAGGTAATGCTGGACGGGCTGGGTCGTCCCCCTCATCACCCCCGTCCCAGAGGTGGTAGGGAACTACACTAGCAACCTCTTAGGGGAAATAGCAGTGTCCAGCTGGTTGAGCCCCGGACGGCCGAGGATGGCATTATAAGGTGATGGGAGCTTGACAACAGTAAATGTCATCATGACCGTACTCTGCCGAGGTGGGGATCCGATAGTGACAGGGAGAGTGATCTCCCCTTCGACCCCCACCGAGTCTCCGGTGAAGCCCATGAGAGGGGTGTGCACCGGCTTTAATTGATCATGAGACAGGTTTATTCGGGAGAAAGCATCATAAAAAAGCACGTCGGTAGAGCTCCCACTATCCACCATAATGCGATGTACAGGATGCTTTGCGATGGTCATCTCGACCATCACTACATCATTATTTATATTTTTATTTTCATTCCCCTTTTCAAAGGGGAGTACATTCTTCGGGTCTCCCATCTCCCGGGTTCTTTTCGTCGCACGCCCGATCCCCCAGGAGATCATGCCCACCGGTTTCTCCGTTAGGAGGTTATCAATGGTGGGGATCGGGGGAAGGGCTACGAGCAGCTATCCCTCCGCCGGGGCTTCGTTCCTCACAAACTTGCTGAGGTAGCCCCTCTTGATCAGCTCCTCAATTGCTCGCTTCAGATTGCGGCACTCCTCCATGTCGTGGCCATGCTCGTGATGAAATTGATAATATTTTGTCCTGTCACAGATGCTCCTTGGGTTCTGAGGAGCAGGTCGATGGAGGTAGTGCTCACCCTCAATCTCCATGTGGATCTTCGTCTTGGGAGCGAGGAGAGGGGTGAACGTTCTTTCCGGGGCAGCACCGCTCTTCAGCTTCGGGCCTGGATGAAAATTTGCAGGTTGTACAGGCCTTCGGGTCATCCCTCGGGGCAGGCTTCTTTAAGGGCTTCCCGTCCAGCTCTCGCCTGGTGCGATCGGCCTCCTCCGCTCGAATGTACTTGTGGACATAGAGGAGGAGTTCGGAGTACGTCCTGGGGGGCTTCTTATCTAGGAAATACATCAAGCGGGAGGTCTTGAGCCCGTGCTTCAACACCAGCATGGCGACTGGCTCGTCCAGGCTATAGATTTCCAGGGCAGCGATCTTGAAATGGGTAATGTAATCCCGCAGCAGATCCTGGTCCTGCTGGTGGATAGAGAAGAGGCTATCCACCTCTCTTGGCACCTTCCGGCAAGCGTCGAAGTGTGCCACAAACTTTCCTTCCAGTTGATGGAAGGAGCTGATAGATTCCGGCTCGAGACGGGTGAACCAAACTCGAGCGACCTTCCGGAGGGTGGCTGGGAAGGCAATGCATAAGAAAGCATCCATGGCTCCCTGGACCCTTATGAGAGCCTTGTAGCTCTCTAAATGGTCCAAGGGGTCGGTGGTCCCATCGTAGGGATCCACCTGAGGCATGCGGAACTGACCCGAGATCGGTTCCTCTTGGATTTCTCGGGAGAAGGGTGGTCGGGCATCATAGCCCGCTGGATATGTTGGGGAGCTCTGCATGTCAGCAAAGCGACAGGGGAACTCCGCCAACTTGCCCTCTGCTCTTCCAAGCGCCTCTCGGCCTGGCGCCTGATGGCCTCATCGGTGGAATCTTCCACCGAGGCCGCTGGAGAAGGGGGTGCCGATCGATCTCGGCGGGAGGCCTTGCCCCGTTGGTTCCTGCTACACCGCGTCACCTCGGCATCGTTGGCCAGGGATCGACTCTCGTGATCCACCGAACCAGAGTAGTTCCTCTTCGCGAGAGTCTGGTGGCTCCTGCAGGGGTTAGAGACTATCCGCGGATGAGAGGGCCTGCCTTGGATGGAGCACAGGCTTCCACGGGGCCCCGTGGCCCGAGCCGCGAGGCTCCCTGGCTGGGGCTGAGTGGCCAGGGAGCGCTGCTGGTGATGCATTGCCACATAGCGGTGGTCAGGGTTTGCAACTGCTGGATGACAGCTGCAAAAGATCCGTCCACCGGGGATGGCTGAGGAGGAGGAGGACCAGGAAGTTCCTTCTCCGGGCTACGCGGCCCTTAGGGGGAAGGAACTTCCCCCACTCGACTGGTGGATGCTTCGCATCCACGCATCATAACCATGGTCGGAGCACGCTTTCGCCCATAGAGAGCTTGCTCGCACTAGGGTTACTATCCTGCCCCCCTACCTGGTGCGCTAATTTGTTGCCGATCTCACAGCGATGGCCTGTATCTCTTGAGCTGGCACCGGTCTCGGACCGTCTCATCTCGAGATCTCCAAGCTTCCAGACTTGCAAAACAGAGTCAGAGACCCTGGCCAGGGGTTCCGGCGGGGGCGCTCCAACGGTCAAGTTAGAGAGCGGCGAGATGGAACAGATCCCCTAAGGTGGGTTCCCGAAGGATTCACGTGCTTAGAGGAGATGTTAATGAAAGAAGTGTGGGGAAGAGTGGAGTCGATGCCCAGCTCCCTGCACTGAGTTCACTGAGCTCATGCCTGAGGACTCCTTGAGGACTCCCAGGATCGTTCTCTTGGTGTGTTTCTCCACTTTTTCACTTACCTCCCTGCCCGTTTTTACCATCCTTTATATCATCACACTGCCTCCAGCCCGCCCTTCTCTCCGGGGGCTCCCACCCACTTCTCGTCTTTCTCTCCCCCCCTTTCCTCTTCGAGCCAGGGAACTAAGTGGCCGGACCGCCTCGCCCGTCGTGTGTCACGAGAAAGGGGGGGAGGAGACTGGCGAGGCTTTGGGCGAGTATGGGAGCTCTCCTTTCGAGGCATTGATGATGAGTGCCCAGTTGTTTTGGGCTCCTGTCCGCAAGGATTCCATTTCTCGATTGCGGGGCCCATCTGACTGGTGTAAACGAGATTTCGTGTGTCACTGCAGACCATACTGGCACCCCCTACGAGGCACGGCGCGCGCAGCCCGAGTGGCGATCTTGCAACCTGCACCCTTACTTTCCCGAGGCTTCGCTGAGTAGGGTGACCTCGGCCAAGGTGGACCCGTCAGGGGGCGCCACCTGGCGGAGGAGCGGAGAAAGGCTTGACTTCGATCGAGGTGGACCCGTCTCCGAGTGCCACCTAGCAAAGGAGCAGGAGGGCCCAGCTCGACCTCGGCAGAGGTGGACCCATCTCCGTGTGCCACCTGGCGAGGGAGCGAGAGGCCGCCAGCTTCGGCCGAGGTGGACCCCTCCTGGGTGGACACCTGGCGGGACGACAGAGAGATGCTCGGCTTCAGCCAAGGTGGACCCATCTCCGGGTGCCACCTGGCGAAGGAGCAGGAGGGCCCAGCTCGACCTCGGCAGAGGTGGACCCATCTCCGGGTGCCACCTGGCGAGGGAGAGAGGGGCCACCAGCTTTGGCCAAGGTGGACCCCTCCTGGGCGGACACCTGGCGGAACGGTTAGAGAGGTGCTCGGCTTCGGTCGAGGTGGACCCGTCTCCGGGTGCCACCTGGCGAAGGAGCAGGAGGGCCTGGATCGACCTCGGCAGAGATGGACCTATCTCCAGGTGCCACCTGGCGAGGGAGCGAGGGGCCGCCAGCTTTGACCGAGGTGGATCCCTCCTGGGCGGACACCTAGCGGAACGGCAGAGAGGTGCTCGACTTCAACCTAGGTGGACCCATCTCCGGATGCCACCTGGAGAAAGTGCAGGAGGGCCTGGCTCGACCTCGACAGAGGTGGACCCATCTCCGGGTGCCACCTGGTAAGGGAGAGAGGGGCCGCCAGCTTCGGTCGAGGTGGATCCCTCTTGGGCGGACACCTGGCGAAACGGCAGAGAGGTGCTCGACTTCGACCGAGGTGGACCCGTCTCCGAGTGCCACCTAGCGAAGGAGCAGGAGGGCCCAGCTCGACCTTGGCAAAGGTGGACCCATCTCCGGGTGCCACCTGGCGAGGGAGCGAGGGGCCGCCAGCTTCGGTCGAGGTGGATCCCTCTTGGGCGGACACCTGGCAGAATGGCAGAGAGGTGCTCGACTTCAACCGAGGTGGACCCATCTCCTGGTGCCACCAGGCGAAGGAGCAGGAGGGCCCGGCTCGAGCTCGACAGAGGTTGACCCATCTTTGGTTGCCACCTGGCGAGGGAGCGAGGGACCGCCAGCTTCGACCGAGGTGGTGTTGGGGTTTCCGGTGTACCGCAGCGGAAGAGTAATTTCAAAATGATGAAATTTGCACCGAAATCCCTTAGCCAAGATCTCCTTATTTCGAATTAAAACATACATACTAACATTCAAACATAGATTGTTAGAATTAGAGTACCAACCTGTAATCGCTAATTCCAACAAAGTTGATGTTGAAGGGGCTGATTGAATTCACCAGGCGTCCAAGTGTCCGCCCTCCGATGGTGATCCACACAGAGCAGTGATCAAGACAACTCTATCTTCTTTTACTAAGGTTCCTTCTGTTGAATTCTTCTTCCTAGAATTCAATTGCTTGGATTATGGCTTGAATTCCTCCACACAAAGGCTTGCTTTCCTTTCCTTGACTCCTTCTCCTCCTTCCACCAAGACCTTGGCCCTTTAGACACCCTTGTCTTGAAGAAAAAGACCTTGTCCTAAGAGGACATAGGCTTGTCTTAAGTTGGAGGAGAAATTAAGACAATGATGTCTTAATGTATGAAAGAAAGGAAGAAATCAGAACTTCTTTCTTACCCTAGAAGGAAATGGGCAAATTTGTGAAGCACATCATGGATCGTACCATATCTAATAAGGTACGATTCCTCCTTTCAGCTATACCATTTAGCTGTGGTGTATAAGGAGGGGTCCATTCATAAAGGATTCCATTAACTTTAAGATAGTCTAAAAACTCCATGGATAAGTATTCTCCTCCTCGATCAGAACGAAGAACTTTAATACTTTTCCCGGTTTGTTTTTCGACCATACTTTGATACTCTTTAAATTTATCAAAGGCTTCAGATTGTGTTTCATAAGATACACATATCCGAACCTAGATAAATCATCTGTAAAAGTGATAAAATATGAGTATCCTCCTCTGGCCTGAGTTGTCATTGGACCACATACATCAGTATGTATAAGTCCTAATAACTCAGTTGACCTTTCCCCATGTCCAGTGAATGGAGTTTTTGACATCTTACCCATGAGACATGATTCGCAAGTTCCTAATGATTCATACTCATAAGGATCAAGGAATTTTTCCTTGTATAACTTGCTAATCCTAGACTCATTAACATGACCAAGTCTATGATGCCAAAGTAAAGTATCATTAAAGTCTTTTCTTTTCCTTTTAGTATTGACATGAAAAATACTATCATTGGAAGAAAGAGTTAAGAGCCCATTGCTAAATATGCCAGAACAAATAATTTTATTAGATAACATTATTGAGCATCCAGTGCTCGTTACATCCATTACATATCCTTGTTTTAATAACAAAGGAATAGATATAATGTTCCTAATAATCTTTGGCATATAGTAACAATTCTCTAGCTCCAAGATCTTCCCTGAAGGCAACTTCAGAATATAGGTCCCTACAGCTTCTACTTGGATGATATCACCACCAGCACCGTAGAGATTGAAGTCGCCTTCCTTCAATACTTTAAGCTTGTGGAGGTCCTGCAAAGATTTGCATATATGGTAACCACAAGCGGTATCCAATACCCAAGTATTTGATATAGACGAATTTAATGTCAATATAGTATGTATCTCATACATACCTTTTGGTGCGTCTGCCGCACCAGGCTTCACAGTTGCAAGGTAAGCCTTGCAATTCCTTTTCCAATGTACCGCTTTGCCGCAAAAGAAACAGGTTGACTGTTTTGAGGCCTTCTTTCCTTTCTTGTTCTTATTGATGCCACCCTTAGGGTTTAGTCTCCTGCTAAAACCCTTTTTGCCTGATTTCTTCTTATTGGTCTTATCAACAAGAAGAAGTGGAGCCTTTTCTTTCTTAACGTGGCTCTCTGCTGTTTTTAACATATTTAACAGCTCAGGCAAGGAAGTGTTCAGTTTGTTCATGTGATAATTCAAGACAAACTAAGAAAATGACTCCGGGAGTGATTGCAGGATTAAATCCTGATTCAGCTCCCCATCCATAATAAACCCTAATTGACCTAATCTGGTGATTAAGTCAATTACCTTCAGAACATGATCCTGAACGGATGTACCCTCTGTCATCCTAGCACGGAATAACTGCTTAGATATTTCGTATCTAGCAGTTCTGCTTTGTTCTCCATAAAGCTCCTTTAAATTGAGCATTATGGATTGAGTATCCATGCTTCATGCTGCCTCTGTAACTCATTGGTCATAGAGGCCAGTATGATACACTTGACAGTGAGGGAGTCATTCTGCCACATTTTGTATGTGGCCATATCTTCCTGTGTGGCATCATCCCCTAGTGGATTAAGACTAGGGGTATCAAGAATATAAGAAAGTTTTTCTGAACTCAGTACAATCTTTAAGTTTCTCAACCAGTCCACATAGTTTGGACCAGTCAATTTGTTGGTATCTAAGATGCTTCTCAGTGATAATGAAGATGCCATTTATCTACATTTAATTAAGAACAATACATAATCAAACAACCATGAAATGACTTACATAATTAAATTAGGTCTTCAATTTAATTATGTCTCCCACTATTTTATCAAAAATCATAGCCCTCACTATGATAATCGAGAAGAACCCTGATCGGTTTTCTTAGTGAGATCGAGATCCTTATAATTTATAAAAGATCTTGCAGACAACACAACAAATCTTTTATAAGTTCAAAGGTAGGAAACTCTTCCAATTATATCTCATATAATTCTCAAAAATAACTTGGCCTCTAGAACATTATAAGTCTTGCAGAAAACACAACAAACCATAATGTTCTAGTTAAGTCAAGACCCTTTCATTTCTATACAGTCAATATTCAAATATAATGCCCTTGTAGATAACACAACAAGGCATTATACTGAATATACTGTAAGCATATTTGCACTAGACCAATATTATGTCAATCACCCTATTAGGTCTTGCAGATAACACAACAAACCTAATGTGGTTCATAACACAGTAATGATCCAGCATGAAGGAAGGCCAACATATAGCATTTTTTTAACACTAAGCATATAAGTCAAGATTTAAATATAATCAAATCGGCCAGGCAAGTGGAAGAGATGTGGGAGTCCCCCCGTTGCTTTCCTAGACACCAATAAAAATTGGCCAGGTCAGTCAACGGAACCAATTAAAAACCACGATTCTCTTTACCTTCCCAGAACCACCTTTCTAGACACCGAATGATCAATTGTTCATCATGACTAGTGATGCTTATTAGTTAAATATGCTATGACTTAATATGATTTTAAGAAGAGGGCTTTATAAAATTGCCAGCACATTCTTACATAAAAATATATCATAATAATATGAATCTGATAAACATATATGTGCTAAGTGTGTCATCATACTAGGACAACCATTTACCACATAATGGATCCACCATTATGCCAGGGCAACCTTATTTCAGTATGATGACTTCAAAACTAATCATATCTCTATAATAATTAGGGTTTGAGTGAAAAACCCTAATTAGTGGCATACATCAAAACATTAATTATCATATATGCATTCCTTAAATTATGCTAAGTGTATCAGCATTCAAGGGTTTAAAACCCTAATTTCGATACTACAACAAAAATGCATATAAATAATTTCATATGTTTTAACTGTAATAAGGATGGCTCTGATACCACTGTTGGGGTTTCCGGTGTACCGCAGCGGAAGAGTAATTTCAAAATGATGAAATTTGCACCGAAATCCCTTAGCCAAGATCTCCTTATTTCGAATTAAAACATACATACTAACATTCAAACATAGATTGTTAGAATTAGAGTACCAACCTGTAATCGCTAATTCCAACAAAGTTGATGTTGAAGGGGCTGATTGAATTCACCAGGCGTCCAAGTGTCCGCCCTCCGATGGTGATCCACACAGAGCAGTGATCAAGACAACTCTATCTTCTTTTACTAAGGTTCCTTCTGTTGAATTCTTCTTCCTAGAATTCAATTGCTTGGATTATGGCTTGAATTCCTCCACACAAAGGCTTGCTTTCCTTTCCTTGACTCCTTCTCCTCCTTCCACCAAGACCTTGGCCCTTTAGACACCCTTGTCTTGAAGAAAAGACCTTGTCCTAAGAGGACATAGGCTTGTCTTAAGTTGGAGGAGAAATTAAGACAATGATGTCTTAATGTATGAAAGAAAGGAAGAAATCAGAACTTCTTTCTTTCCTTTACCGTCGGAGACTTTTACTTTTATTCTTGTTCAGTAGCAGAGTTTCAACAGAGGTTTACTCTGTAGAGGAAACAATGCAAGAGCAAGAAAAAATAAAAGAGTCTTCAGGAGAGGAAGAAAGAAAAATCTTATATTTTTGTTCTGATTTTCCCGACCCTTTAAATAGAAATCAGATAGGCGCCTACACACCTCTCCGTGATCTCTTTCTCACGCCCTTTCCAATTTCTCACGCCCCATCCTCCCATCTCATGGCCTTCCAGATTAAATCCCACGGCTCTTCTTAAAGGAAAAACCGCGGTGTTTTAAAAGGAAGGAAGTCGCGACTTTTCATCTCCGAAGAGATGTTATTTCGCGCGCCCGGGAGGAGTTAGCGCTTTCTTTCTTTCTCAAAATCCCATCAGCCATTGGATTCTCATCCAAGGGGGGAGAGATGGTGCGCTAATCACTTAAGAAGGAGGCCGCCCAAATAAAAACATCGGAGAATTTATTTGGGGCGCGCCAAGAGTCCATGCGCCATGGACTCTTTCTTAAGGCGTGCCAAGAGTCCATATGCGCATGGACTCTTGGTGTTTGGCGTGAAAAATAAAGGGGGCGGGTGGGGAGGCTAGCCAAGCTACATGGCTAGCCAATAGGGTTAGCCATATTCCCATTTTCTTAATTAGGGTCTAATTAGGTCCAATTAGAACCCAATTTGAACCAATCCGGAACCCTAATTCGAATCCGATCCGAATAGAAGCTAGGGCTTGCAACACCTGCTAGAGTGTTATCTTGCAAAGATGATTTAATTCCAAATTAAACTCTTGATCAATCCTCTTAAGTGTGTGACCCATTGGGTTCCACATCTAGCCAGCAGTGGGTTCGAATACAAGTTGACCTAATTTGATTAGAACTCTTTCTAATCGATTTAGGTCAATCCGGGCTTACCCGAATCGATCAATTAGGATTCTTCCTAACATGTGATCTTTGAACTTGATCAACCCACAAGACAAGATTGACGTCTAGCAACGTGTCATGTCTACCCGGAAGATATGGAAATTTTGGTGAAATACCAAAATTACCCTTCAGTAGAGAGTTACAGTACAATTAAATCTTTCGATCAGCCTGCACCCAAAATATAACTATGGATATGGATATATGTCAAATCCAATATTATATTTATTTCTAGCTCAATCTTATAATGATGATTCGATTATCTTGATATTAGAAACCGTCTCTAATATCTTCACTTTGATCAAAGATTTCCTGAATCATCATGCGATTGTTGACTAGCTGGATGCAATCTCCTCTTACTAAGAGTGATCGATTCCTTGTTGACCCACTCATTACCTTCATATCCAATTCACCATTCCCAGTATTAATCCTATGCATGTCTCAGTGTCATGATTAGGATTGAACCAAAGAATGGGTTCATGTACATAAGGTACTTATGGCAGTCTCAGGTCAAAAGATTACTTGTACCACTCCCACTATGAGAACCTTCTATTGACATGTAGCTAAGACTCCATTAGATGTTCTCAAGTTGGATCATATCAGTGAACTCATTCTCCAATGAGCACCCACATCCCAGTATTAGTGTCATACACAAGTGACTGTGAGAGCAGTCACCCTTTCCAGTATACCCGGGATGTGCTAGTCTTATCGGAAAACCCTGATCCCCTACTCAGAGTTCCTTTGACTAGGAATACTTTAGATTAAGGTTTTAAGATTTTAGGTCTCACTGGTATGATCTCATCATAACCCTAAAATCATAGCCCTAATCTATGGGGTTCATCATATAATAAACACAGCGTATGATAAAATAATGCCTTTATTTAGAAAAATTGTCAATTACAATGGTTTGGGAGATACAACAGAGATTGGTTTGTAGGGCATATCCCTTTCAGGTGGACCCCTCCTTGGTGGACACTTGGCAGAAAGGCAGAGAGGTGCTCGACTTCTGCCGAGATGGACCTGTCTCTGGGTGCCACCTGGCGGAGGAGCAAAAATACTTCTCCCCGAATGGGGGACCTTTTGAAAAAAAATACATGGTACTGACTGTGTCCGGCTGGATCTGACACGTGCCCCACGTCAGCGTAGTAACCATATCATGATGGAATCATTTCGTAGCGGACATTAACCCAAATCAATTAAGATTAATTAATTGAGTCTAACTCAATTAAATTAAATCTAATTTAAATTAATTAATAATTAATTCATAATCAATTAATTGTAACATTTATAATTAGGTAAAATATTAATTGTAACACTTATAATTAGGTCCAAATTGATTTGCTGATTGGTTACTTCAGCTCCTAATCTGTGTGACCCCTTAGATCCTATTCTAACTGGTAATGAGACATGTTATAATCTCTATTATACATCAACGAGACTCCTTTCGATGGACCGAAATAATTTCAGCTCAACCCTAATTAGGATCATCGATCCGAGAATGATCCTAACGGGCTCTTATAATCCACCATTGACACCTAGCAGTATATAATGGCAACCCGACAGAATAAGATTGGAACCCCTAGGTATAGTTACCATGTGATTCGTTTCCTCTATCAAAATCCCGACAAGATGTTGGTTACGGATACTCGTCAAACCCATTAGTCATATGCTTAACCTAATCGAGTCAAGTCCAATTGTGATACTAATGAAAATACCTTTTCATTATCACCCTGCTATGGCCATAAACTTCTGGACTTAGTCTCATTAAGCTTGCATAGGATTATACTTTACTACTAAGGCTAATAGATCCCTACAAGTGAACACCCTATTTCTACAATAAGCTTACTATAGCTAATAAACACCGCAAGATCCCGTATAGATAGGAACCATGTGATTGTGCTGTCAAACTACAGCAACCTTATTGTTAGTAACCAAGACACTCTATGTCAATGAACTATTCACACAACTATAGCATCAAGAAGTTATTGACGAGTGAGTAGTCATCCGTATAACTTCCTGTACTTGGTCACGCTCAGTACTATTGATCTCTATCAACCACCTGCACTTCACTCCAGTGTCACCACACTGTAGGTCAGAGACTCATCTACCCAGAAAGGAAAGTGATCTGTGCATCGATTTTAATGAATCAATCACCATCCTCATGATATTCCAACAATCAGGAGCCTTTAGGAGTTAATCTATAAAGATACGTGCCTCAGATTCTCAACTCTTGAGAATAGTATCATTGTCCATTAACTTAATGGACGATTCATAGACACAACAATATGAATGAAACTAATGCCCTTTTAATTAATAAGGAAAATTAAATACAAAGTTCATGCCCTAAAATTAAAATGTATCAAGCCAACATGGCTTTCAGGGCATACATCTAACAGCAAGATTATCTAATTTGTCACTTCTACTTCATTGTTAGATTGAGGGTATCATATAGAGGTCAATCTATAATTAATGTGATATTGGACACAAAAATTTCTAAATCTCTGGTTATTGAACTGCCTTCTTTTATCAGTGATGATGGTATCAAAAATCCTAAAGTGGTAAATGATACTATTCCTAACAAATCCTTCAACATTTCCTTCAGATATATGTGCTAAAGGTTTCGTCTCCACCCATTTGATGACATAGTCAATTGCTAATATAATAAATTTCCTCTGGCTAGAAACTAGGGGAAAGGGTTGAGTATATTCATTCCTTATTAAGCAAATGGCTAGGGAGCCACTAGCTATGTTATTTGACTTACTGGTCATCATCAAATGTTTGAGTATCTTTGGCAATGATTATACCATTTAACAAAATCGATTACATCTTTCTAGATAGTCGGCCAATAATATCCCTACCTTAGAATTTTATAGGATAGAGATCTACTCTCAAGATGATCCTTATATATGCCTTCATGCACTTCTTTGAGTACATAATTTGTATTGGTTGGGCATAAGCATTTCAATAAGGGCAAGGTGAATGACCTCTTATAGAGGGTTCCACCCATAAATATGTATTGAGAAGCCATCCACCTAATTCATTTGGTTTTTATGGGATCATCGGACAAGACTTCGTCAGTTAAGTATTTGATGATTGGGTCCATCTAGCTGGCTTCATGATTTATTTGATGCACTCTTATGCTTTTGTCAATGCTAGGTATTTCGAGATGTTCAATATATGTTCTTCCAAGTGAGCCAATAGTTGATGTCACCAGCCAAGAAAGTAAGTTGGCCTACTGATGGGGACATCACCAGCATGGATCCTGGAGCAAGCACGAATCCTGAAGTGCACGAATCTCGGAGCAGCATGAATTCCGGAGCAGTATGAATCACAATGCAGTATGAATTTCGATGCAAATAAATTTAGATTTGAAGATCATTTTATCCTCCACATAAGAAGGTCCCCACATGAATGCCAAGTGGCACCCAACACATAAAGATACAAGAATGCCCACATGACTACCAAGTGGCGTCCATGTATACAGATTTTTAGATTTAGATACTTGGCAACCACAAGGAGACACTTGGCACCCATGCATTTTGCCACCCCTTTTCATGAAACTTGAAATTCAAAACTACCTTCCCCCTCTTTCCATGTAAAGTTTGAATTTCAAATGGAGCTTAGAAGGCTATAAATATGCCCATAATCTCTTTGTAAAAGAAGTTAGTGATGAATAAAAGTTTTTTTTAGAGAAAAGTGATTCTTCTTTTGCTCCGTAAGGAGAGGGTGTAAGGCCCAACCCCAGGACATGTTATGAGGTCATGTCTAGTTATCCCCTTCCTTGATTCCATCTTCCTTACCACCCTCATGTCCTTTGAGATTCACTCAATGGCTCCATTAGTAAGGTGGGTGAGATGCCCTAGAGGTGAGAGATCTCTCCGTAAGTGTGAGCCCCAAAGTTCATGAGTCCCAAACCTTAAGTCTTCCATCCCCATTTGTTCCTTCACCATCCCTAGAAAAAAATACCAAAAAAAAAGTAGTACCCTAATCTCGGTGACTTCTCAGCTCACCGACGATCCTACCCCGATCCCGTGCCGCATCAATTTTGGTATCAAAGCTCAAAGATTTAGGGTATCAATTATTTTATTTTTATCCCATCTTATTCTTGTTATTTCTGCTATACCTGCTTATACCTGATTTATCCTTGAGTTATTTCAATTGTCTTCTTCCTTCCACTATCATGAACCGTCCGCCCAGATCCAAGCCCTCCCATCTCCGCTCGCACCGCCGCTTCAAGACCGATGACCGGGAATCCACTAATCGTGCACTTCCACGGCCGCACCGACCCCATCGTCTAGCCAACCGAGCATCCAGAACTCCCTGCTGCGACGATGCCCGACCCTCTCCGCCCAGATCCGAGCCCCCTTCTCCTCTGCTCCCAGCCGTCTACCAACACCAGATGCCTCCCTCTGCTGCCGGATGCCAGAATGGGGACTGTGCCCCTCCCCACCCGTGCCACCGTCCATTCACCTACCTCACCGAGCATATCTGTTCTAAGCTTCCATCCAGTTTAAATTCTGTTTGTTCTCCTCTTCTTCCCCAAGGGCCAAAACCCTAGCTCCTCGCCGCTCCGATCTCCGACCTCTGCCATGAGCACCGCCGTCCTTCCTATGAGCAGCGATGGGTGGGAGCTCTCCAAGCCCCCCTCCGATGGCATTTCCAACCTCCGATTCAACCACAGTGACCACCTCCTCGTCTCCTCCTGGGACAAGACTGTTCAGCTCTATGACGCGTATCCAGCCCCGCCGCTTCCATCCTCCAGCTGCCATCTTCCAGCGGTGACTCCCCCAACGTTCCTGGCCCTAATCTCGGGCACCACCACCATCGGAACCACTCCCCCTAGCCCACCCGGCCTACATGCCCCGCCTTGCAGCCCAGGTGGTAGCGCCGCAGGAGGGAGCGGATCGCGCTGCCGTGCCATAGCTGGTCTAGGAGATCCAGGACAAGCTCGTAAAAGGGGCCGTGGAGTGCATGATCTGCTATGATATGGTTCGCTGATCTGCTCCGATTTGGTCCTGCTCCAGCTATTTCTCGATCTTCCACCTCTCCTGCATCTGGAAGTGGGCCCGCTCCCCCATCTTGGCCAACATCTCCACCCCTGTCGCTGCCCCCGATGTTGGCGGTGGTGGGTGGCGATGCCCAGGATGCCAGTCGATGCAGGCCACCCCGACCAAGGACCATACCTATACCTATTTCTCAGCACCGCGCGGTCATCAAAGCAGTTGCCTATCTTGTTACCGACTTCACGATCTGCACGATTCTCAAAATTGCATGATTTTCAAAGTTACACAGATATCAAAGCCATCACATATCTCAAAGCTGCATAGCTTTCAGAGCTGCACAGATTTTGACACAAAAAGCAGTGCTGCACAGATTTCAGAATTGCATAGATCTCGGAGCAAAGCTTCTTTCTGAATGGATTCGGTTCCACTAAAGTCTTCGCTGACTCTAACTCGATAGAGTCAAGTTCTTCCTATCTCACGAAAATGATGGGGACATCACCAGCATGGATCCCGAAGCAAGCATGAATCCTGAAGTGCACGAATCTCGAAGTAGCATGAATTTTGGAGTAGCATGAATCATGATGCAGTATGAATTTCGATGCAAATAAATTTAGATTTGAAGATCATTTCATCCTCCACATAAGAAGGTCCCCGCATGAATGCCAAGTGGCACCCAACACATAAAGACACAAGAATGCCCACATGACTGCCAAGTGGCGCCCATGCATGCAGATTTTCAGATTTAGACACTTGGCAACCACAAGGAGATACTTGGCACCCATGCATTTTGCCACTCCTTTTCACGAAACTTGAAATTCAAAACTACCTTCCCCCTCTTTCCATGTAAAATTTGAATTTCAAATGGAGCTTAAAAGGCTATAAATATGCCCCTATTCTCTTTGTAAAAGAAGTTAGTGATGAATGAAAATTTTCTTTTAGAGAAGAGTGATTCTTCTTTTGCTCCATAAGAAGAGGGTGTAAGGCCCAACCCCAAGACATGGTGTGAGGTCATGTCTAGTTATCCCCTTCCTTGATTCCATCTTCCTTACCACCCTCATGTCCTTTGAGATTCACTCTAATGGCTCCATTAGTGAGATGGGTGAGATGCCCTAGAGGTGAGAGATCTCTCCGTGAGTGTGAGCCCCAAAGTCCATGAGTCCCAAATCTTAAGTCTTCCATCCCCATTTGTTCCTTCACCATCCCTAGAAAAAAATACCAAAAAAAAAGTAGTACCTTAATGTCGGTGAGTTCTCAGCTCGCTGATGATCCTATCCTGATCCCATGCCGCATCATCTATGTATTCTTCATCCAAGGGACATGAGAAATCTCAAAAAATTAGAAATTCAATATTAGAATTTGCACTTTCTTCAAATATTTTACTATAGTCAGATCTTGGGCTTCAAATTCTCCCTTTGTCTGATTCACCACTAGTTGAGAGTCTATGAAGGTTTTCAGTTCTTTAACCCTAAGTTCTTTTACCACTCTCAATCTAGCTAAAAGTATTTCATATTTAGCTTAATTATTAGATGTTTGAAAGGCAAACCGAAGAGCATACTCGATGATAAATCCATTGAAGCTCGTTAGGATTAATCTTGCTCCACTTCTAAATGAATTGGATGCTCTGTCCACATGCATTATCCAAGCTATTTTGGAGCAACCTCCATTTATCTGCTTTTGGTTAGATTCTTCATAAACTCCTTTTTGCCTGACTTCTTCATCGGCCCAAGTGTATTCAGTAATAAAATTTGACAAGACTTAACCCTTCATCGCTGGATGAGGCCGATAGGATATGTCAAACTCACTTAACCTAATCATCCATTTTGCCATTCTTCTTAATATATAGGGTTATTGTATATCTTTTAAGGGTTGGTCAGTCAATATGACTATCGAATGAGCCTGGAAGTATGTTCTCAGTCAATATGACTATCGAATGAGCCTAGAAGTATGGGCTCAAACATTTTGTTGCAATTATTACTGCATAGACCAATTTTTTGTATTTAAATATCTCGTCTCAGCATCATGCAATACTCAGCTGGCATAGTAAATAAGTTTTTGCATTTTTTTACCTTCTCTGATAAGCACTATACTTACTGCTTCGTGTGAAGCAGATAAGTATAAATATAGAATCTCTTCTTCTTTAGGCTTTGAAAGTAATGGTGTGGAGCCAAGTTTTTTCTTTAATTCTTCAAAGGCTTGTCAACAATCATTGGTCTACTTGAAGCTCTTAGTTTGCCTTAAAATCTTGATAAGGAAAGGCATCTTTCAATTGATTGAGAAATGAATAAGCTTAGTGTAGTTATTCGTCCAATTAGCTATTGGACTTCTTTTTTGGTTGAAAATGCCTCATATTGAGGATTGCTTTTATTTTCTCTGGATTGGCCTCTATTCCTCTTTTGGTGACAAAGAATCTAAGAAACTTTTTGGATGTTACACCAAAGACTCATTTTATCAGGTTGAGCTTCATTTTGTATTGTCATAGGAGATCGAAAGCCTTTTTCAAATCTTTAACATGGTCTGCCACTTAGATACTTCTTACTAACATATTATGATATAGGTTTCTATATTTCTTTGAGTTGTTTCTCAAAGAACTATTTTATTAATCATTGGTAAGTTGTCCCTACGTTCTTCAAATTGAACGACATTACTTTATAATAATATAATTATTTCTTAGTTACAAATATTGTTTTGTCTTCACCTTCATGATCCATTTGAATTTGATTGTAATTGGAGAATATGTCCATGAAACTCAAAAATTATGTCCAGTAGTTGCATCAACCAACTGATCTAATTTTTGCAAGG
This sequence comes from Areca catechu, assembly GCA_021397845.1. NCBI lineage: Eukaryota > Viridiplantae > Streptophyta > Magnoliopsida > Arecales > Arecaceae > Areca > Areca catechu. The sequence goes on along the minus strand of CM038040.1, from coordinate 130,200,267 downwards.
TAAAGCTATCATTTGGACAAGCTTTGTTGACGTTTATATAATCGACATAAATCCTCCATTCCCTGTTTGCCTTACCATTATCATGTTGGCCAACCAGTCAAGGTAATGAGTTTCTCTGATGAAATTGGTGTCGAAAAGTTATTGACTTCTTCGCTAATGGCCCTTTGTCATTCAGGAGAGAAATTCCTCTTTTCTATCGAATGGGCTTAAACCTTGGATCAACCTTTAGTTTGTGAGTGATTATTTCAGGAGGGATTCTAGGCATATCTATGACTGACCAAGCAAATACATCGTGTTGTGTCGTAAAAAATCGACAAGCTGAGACCTTGTTTCTTCATCTAGGAGGCTTCCAATTTGGACAATCTTCATCAGTTCATCTTCAGTTCGAGAAATTATGATAGTCTTTTCAGCCGGCTCCCCATGTTTCTTAGATTCCCTTTGATCCAATTGGTCAAGGGACAAACCACTCTTCAATTGCTTGTCTTGAATCATTAAACATTACCGAGCGAGTTGTTGATCTCCTCGCATTTCTCCAACTCCCTTCTTTATCGGGAAGCGCACAAAGAGATGGTAAGTCGAGACAATCGCTCGAAATGTATTTAAGGATGGCCATCTAAGTATTGCATTATAGGGTGATGGAGTTCTTACGACTATGAAATTAATGCAAAGGATTTTTTGTCAAGAGTCTATTCCCATAGTTATAGGAAGACTAATTTCTTCCAGACTCCAACTGGGTTGCCACCAAATCCATACAACGGGCTTCATATGTTCCTTAATCAGTTGGAAGAAATTTCATTTTGACAAGTGCATCATAGAAAAACACATCAGCAAAGATTCCATTGTCAATCAAAATCCTCCTTATATCATAATTGGCTATTATTGCCAAGATAACAATAGCATCATCATGGAGGGTTTGTCTTTAATGAGATCATCATCAAAAAAGCTAATTATATTGTTACTTCGATAACTTTCCGGAACATCCTCTTCAGTGCTTACCTCTTCAGGTCCTGCCCCTAGTGCATCATTCCGACTAACCCATCAATGGACTTTTGATGGGCCATTTTGCGTTCCTTAGTTGTCTTCTTGGTAGCAGCAACTTCAACTCGAATATCTTTGGCTGACATGTATTTTTTCAAGTAGCCTTGATGGATCAGGTCTTCAATCTCATCCTTTAACTAGATACATTCTTCGATAGTGTGACTGTGATCACGATGAAATCAGCAATACTTATGTTGTTACACGATATGGGTGGTGCATGCATTGGTTGAGATCTTTACAAGAAGTTTTTTTCTTCTATTTTCATTAATTCTTTTTCGAGGAATGGAAAGGGGGATATGTTATCAAATTTGTAAGTTAGATTTCTGGTCGACTTTAGACTTTATTGTCGAGTTTGGGCATCTTTTTCATTGTGAAGCCAAGATCATTACCTTCTTAAATATTTTTCTCTTTTGGCACCGATTTTTCTTCAACTCGATGCCAACTCATAGCTTGCTCTTTTGTTAGTGCATATTTCTAGGCACGCACCAGGAGCTAGAGTAACTCTTTAGAAACTTCTTATCCATGAAAAAAATAAACGTGGATGATCGGAGTCTGTTGGCTCCACCTAGTGATTTTGATGAATAACAAAACATTGAGTGCATATTGTATTCTAATGAGGATTTCAAGTTGTGAGTTTTCAGGAAGAAAGCACCTCAAAATTTCAAAAACTTATGGTGTATGGCTCGCAATGGCACGGAGCAATTTTCACATATCCGGGCATCCTCTTCATTGAAAAAGGGCATATAATTGTTTAACTATTATGTGTTTATGTATTCATGAATTTTATTTTTGTTTTCGAGGCATTTACACTTGAATCTGGATGTTTCAGTCTCAAGTGTCGACACCTGGACAGTCAAGTGTCGACACTTCAGCACTTGGCATGAACAAAAATCCTTGGCACGCCAAGTGTCGACACCTATATTCAAGTGTCGATACCAAGTGTCGACACTTAGGTTCCAAGTGTCGACTCAAGGCCTGAGATTTTTGAAAATACAGAACTTTGTTGTTTTGAGGATTTTTGTGTCAAGTGTCGACACCTGTGCATCAAGTGTCGACACTTGAATGGTCAAGTGTCGACACCCAGAAATCAAGTGTCGACACCTGACAGCCAAGTATCGACACCTGACAGCCAAGTGTCGACACTTGCAGCCTGACAGTTCTAACGGATCTATTTTTCTGGCTTGCAGAAGTTGGTTTTCAAGCTCCAAACGGCTATTTCAATGCTCCAACGGTCACAAACCATTTTTAGAAGGTTTTTGGTGTATTTAATCTCTACCAACCTCATTTTAAAGCAAGAGAAAGAAGAGAAAGCAAGAGAGAAGTGAAGAGAAGTCTATTCAAGAGCATTCAAGTCCACTCAAAATCCAAAAAGCCAATATTCTCTCCAAACTTCAAATCAAAAGTCTCTTCTAGCTTGATTCCACTGAAAAGCCTACAAGCTCAACCTTACTACATTCCAAAAAGAGGCAACTTGAAGAAGAGTGAAGACAAAGCATCCTTTGAGCTTCAAAGATTCCAATCTACTCTTGAAGAGAGTTTGTTGTAGCTTTTAAATTTCATATCTGTTTTATTGTGATTTGACCTTGCTTTCAAGGGTGTCTTGAAAGAAGGTTATTGTGGTTTGTTGGTGAGCCAAAGGGACAAAACCAACTAAGGTTAACTTGTGAGCCCGAAGACAAAACAAGTATTTAGGTTTGTTGGTAAGCCTAAGTGACAAAACCAACTTAGGTTTTGACTTGTGAGCCTTGTGAAAAACAAGTCAACTGTAATATGGTATGGATTATAGTGGAATTCCCAAGGGTGGCTTGGGGAGTGGATGTAGGTGCTAGGTTTGCACCGAACCACTATAAACTTTATGTTTGTGTGTGATTGCTCTCTTCCTCTCGTACTCTTTAATTATTGTTATCATCTTGCATCAAATTTATTATTGCTCACAAGCACCACTGGACCTTCATTTTATTGTATTAATTTTTTAAAAGACCCAATTCACCTCCCCTCTTGGGCTCCATTTCTGGGCAACAAGTGGTATCAGAGCACGGTACTCTCTGTAGGTCCAAGGATCTTGAGTAAAAGATCATGGCAGCCCCAATAGGCATGGGTATTGATGAAGGTCAAGCTTCAAACCGTCCCCCACTTTTTAATGGCATAAATTACACATACTGGAAGACACGCATGCACATATTTATACAAGCTCTTGATTATAATTTGTGGAGAACAATTATAAAGGTCCTCATCAGCCTACAATGATGATTAATGGCATTCTCACTCCAAAAATGGAAGATGATTGGGATGAGAATGATATTAAGCAAATTGAGCTTAATGCTAAGGCAATGAACCTTTTATTTTGCTCTCTTGATCCTAGTGAGTTTAATAGAATATCAAATTGTCTATCCGCAAAGGAGATTTGGGATACACTTGAGGTTACCCATGAGGGTACACATTAAGTGAAAACCACCAAGGTTAACATGCTAATTCACACATATGAAATGTTTAAAATGGAACCTACTGAGTCTATCAGTGAGATGTATACTAGGTTCATAAATATTGTGAATGGCATGAGAAGTCTAGGAAAAATAATTTCTAACAGTGAACTTGTGAATAAACTTCTCAAGTCTCTACCAGCTTCATGGGATGCAAAGGTCACTGCAATTGAAGAAGCAAAAGATGTCAACACTCTCCCGCTGGAATAACTGTTGGGTTCCTTGATGACCTATGAGCTATCCCTCAAACAGAAGAACGGAGAGGTGGATAAAAAGAAGAAGACAATCGCATTCAAATCTACTACCAGAGAGGACTCAAGCGAAGACTCTGAAGAGGATGACGAAGAAGATGAAATGGCTATGTTAGCAAGGAAGTTCAGAAGGTTTATGAGGAAGAAAAAGTTCAACTATAAAAAGAAACCTCTGAAAGGTGAGCCGAGTAAGGAAAAAGACAAGGAAAAGAAGGAGGAGCAGCCCACATATTTTGAGTGTAAGAAGCCCGGGCATTTCAAGGTAGACTGCCCCTTGTTAAAGAAAAGCAAAAGAAAGCTGAGAAAGAAGGCCATGATGGCAACCTGGAGTGAAAGTGAAGACTCCAGCTCTGAGGAAGAACAGCAGGAAGTAGTAAATTTCTGTCTGATGGCCGATCAAGAAGAGGTATGTTCTGAAACGAAAATAAATTATCTTTTGATGAGCTTCATGATATTTTGTTGAACTAGTCATAGAATTTCAAAAATTAAAGTCAAAACATAAATACTTAAAGAAACAAAATCTGGAACTAGCTAAAACAAATAACAACCTTTCAAATAAAAATGAATACCTTCTAATTCAAAATAAAAATTTAAATGATAAGATTATGGCTCTTGAAAAGAAAAGGATATATTTGAAAAGAAAAGTAACTTACTTTCAAATGAAAAATTGTCAAGACAAAGTAAAGAAATTTTAATAGAAAACAAAAGATATAAAGAAGAAATCGAAAAACTGAAACCTTTTGTTGAAAAATTTACTTACAGTTCTGAAAAATTAAATTTACTATTAAATAACTAAAGAGCAGTATTTGACAAAGCTGAATTAGGATTCAGAACTCATAAGAAACAGAAACTCTTTAAAAATTTCTTTGTGCCTACATCTTCATCCATTACATGCTATACTTGTGATATTAAAGGACATAAATCATATATGTGAAACAAAAGAAAATTAAATAACACTAAGAAAGTTTGGGTTCCAAAAGGAACCAATGCCACTAACCAAAAAGGACCCAAGATGGCTTGGGTACCTAAAGTCTCTACTTGATCTTTATTACAGGTATGCCTTGCAACCAACAAGAAAAGAATGTGGTACCTTGATAGCGGTTGCTCAAGGCATATGACAGGAGATGTGGAGCAGTTCTCATCACTCACATATGAAAATGGTGGCAATGTAACTTTTGGTGATAATGGAAAGGGCAAAATAATCGGTATTGGTAAAATCCATATCACCCCTACCTCTTATATTGATAATGTTTTATATGTTGATGGATTAAAATATAACCTGCTTAGTATTAGTCAATTTTGTGACAAAAATTTTAAAGTTGTTTTGAATCTTTATTGTGCATTGTTTCTAGTCTAGATGACAATGGCATTAAGTTCATCGGTCATAGGCATGGCAATATTTATATGGTTGATCTTGATGATCTCCCTATTCAGAAAGGTCAATGTCTAGTGGCAATGGAAGCCAAGATCGATGAAACTAGTTGGCTTTGGCATCGTAGACTAGGACATGCAAGCATGCATTTAATTTCAAAACTTAGCAAAAAGAATTTAGTAAAAAATTTGCCTAAACTCAATTTTGAAAAAGATAAGATTTGCAGTGCATGTCAACTTGGAAAACAAACAAAATCTTCTTTCAAACCTAAAGGAGTAATCTCTACATCTAGACCTTTGGAATTGCTTCATATGGACCTCTTGGGCCTACTAGAACATCTAGTTTGGGAGGTAAGAAGTTTGCTCTAGTCATTGTAGATGATTTCTCACGTTTTACTTGGATCATGTTTTTAGCACATAAAGATGAAACATTTTCTGAATTTATTAGATTTCATAAAAGAGTTTTAAATGAAAAAGGTGTTTCAGTAATATCTTAAGAAGTGATCATGGAACTGAATTTGAAAATGCCGATTTTAATAAATTCTGTATTGAAAATGGAATTCATCACAATTTTTCTGTACCTAGGACACCTCAACAAAATGGGATAGTAGAAAGAAAAAACAGAACTCTTGAAGAAATGGCACGCACCATGCTTTGTGAAAATGATTTACCTAGATACTTTTGGGCGGAAGCCATAAATACTGCATGCTATATTTAAATCGAGTTTTAATTCGATCGATTTTAAAGAAAACCCCTTATGAGCTTGGAAGGGTAGAAAACCTTCAATCCATTATTTTATGTTTTTGGATGCCGTTGTTTCATCTAAACAATGGTAAAGATAATCTAAGTAAATTGATGCCAAATCAGATGAGGAAGTCTTTCTAGGCTATTCCATATCTAGTAAGGCATACAGGGTCTTCAACAGAAGGACACTTGTTGTTGAAGAATCCATTCATGTGGTATTTGATGAAACTAACCAAAAATCTTCAAGAAAAGAAGATGTACTTTTGATGAATCAGGTAGCAAGAAAACTGAAGAAGTAAACAACAATGAAGGACTTACCAAGGAACAGAATGATGATCAAAACACTGATGGAGATCAAGCACAAGGCGATGAAAATACATCAACTATTGATCCAATACCAAAAGAATGGAGGTATGCTCATGGACACCCAAAAGAACTAATTATAGGTGATCCATCTAAAGGTGTAAGTACTCGATCATCTCTTAGAAATATTTGTGATTACTTAGCTTTGTGTCTCAAATTGAACCTAAAACTATTGAGGAAGCTGAATGTGATAGTAATTGGATAAATACTATGCAAGATGAACTTAATCAATTTAAAAGGAACAATGTTTGGACACTAGTGGATAGGCCTTCAAACACATCAATTATTAGCACAAAATGGGTTTTTCGAAATAAACTTGATGAAAATGGAATAGTAATTAGAAATAAAGCTAGACTAGTTGCCAAAGGATACAATCAGGAGGAAGGGATAGATTTTGATGAAACCTTTGCTCCTGTGGCTAGACTTGAGGCAATTAGGCTATTGTTGGCTTTTTCTTGTTTCATGAATTTTAAATTATATCAAATGGATGTTAAAAGTGCCTTTTTAAATGGATTAATTGAAGAAGAAGTTTATGTTGAACAACCTCCTGGTTTTGAAAATTCTGAATTTCCAAATCATGTTTATAAACTTCATAAAGCTTATATGGATTAAAACAAGCTCCAAGAGCTTGGTATGATCGTTTAAGCTCTTTTTGCTGAAAAATGATTTTACTAGAGGTAATGTAGATAAAACTTTGTTTTTAAAGAAAAAGAATGATGATCTCTTAGTAGTACAAATCTATGTTGATGATATAATATTTGGTGCTACTAATGAATCTCTTTGTCAAGATTTTGCAAGGTTAATACAGGGTGAGTTCGAGATGAGCATGATGGGAGAACTGAATTTCTTCCTCGGACTCCAGATAAGGCAAACCAAAGAGGGGATCTTCATCAACCAAACAAAATACACAAGAGAAATACTCAAGAAGTTTGGGATGGAGAACATGTTGGCTTTGGCTCCTTAATTTTGATGATTAACAAAAGGTTGAGTATATGTTTGGACTAATGTTTCATCTCAAGATAAAGTTTCAGGACTTAGGTTATTCAAAAGAGTACCAAGAGTACAATGATGAAACCAAGCTTGCCTGGTTTGGGAAAGAGCTCTTCTACCTTGAACAAGATCAAATTTCTCATATTGGACCTTCTTGTTAAGAAGCAATTGACAAAGTAACAAAGGCTTAGAGAAACTCAAGCATGGCACGCACCTCTCTAGAGTTTCAGAAAATTTCAGATCAGAGGTCGACACCTTGCCAAAGGTCGACCACCAGAGGTCGACTCATGAAGAAAAGAAAAGTTCAGCAAGACCGGCACGGCAAAATTTCAGTGGCACGCTCCAGAGGTCGACACCAGAGGTCAACACCTGTCCAGAGGTCGACACCAGAGGTCAACACCTGTCCAGAGGTCGACACCAGAGGTCGACTCATTGCCTGAGAAATCAAACTGGGCAGAACTATGGTTTTCTGGATTTTTGCCTAAGATAAACTGGAGGTCGACTCATGAGGTCGACACTTGATCCAGAGGTCGACTCATGAGGTCGACTCATGGCATAACAGCTAGTTTTTCTGAACTTTTGATTTGATTTCTAACGGCCATAAATGGCCATATTTTTGATTCTAATGGTCTTGTGGAGTTGTTTTAGCTTGAATGAGGTATTTAACCTCCACCTTACTTCAAAAAAGACAAGGAGACAAAGTGAAAAGGAATAGAGTGAAAGTACAAAGCCTTCAATCAATTCCAAGCCAAAAAGAGTGAGAAAACCAAGAGATTCCTTAGCCAAAAGCTTTCCATCTTTGAGGAATCCAACTTTCAAGTATTTGGCATTTAGTGAGGTCCAAGATTCCAAGAGAAAGGCTTGAAGAGTCTCCATCAAGAGCTACATCGAATTACTTTTGCTCAAAAGGAGTTTGTCTTGATTTATTCATTGTATTCATATTCTTTTTGTCTTAGGCTAGTTTCAAGGGAATTTGAAACTAGTGTGAGGTTTGTTGGTGAGCCAATTGATAAAACCAACTAGGGTTGCTTGTAAGCCCGAAGCCAAAACAAGTGAGTGAGGTTTGTTGATGAGCTAATTGATAAAACCAACTAGGGTTGCTTGTAAGCCCGAAGCCAAAACAAGTGTGTAAGGTTTTGACTTGTGAGCCTGGTAAAACAAGTCGGCTGTAATATAGAAAAGATTATAGTGGAAATTCCCAAGTGGAGCTTGGGGAGTGGATGTAGGTGCTAGGTGCACCGAACCACTATACTTCTTGTGTGTTTGCATTGCTTTACTCTCTATCATCTTTTGCTCTTTAATTGTTGTTATATTTCATTGCTTCAGTTGCACAATTACTTGAGCACTATCACTCTTCACCTTTGAACTTGATAGCACATATATTACTTTAATTTTAAAATACCCAATTCACCACCCCTCTTGGGCACCATATCTGGGCAACATAACACTAAGCCATTAGGTACCCCTATGAGCTCTACATGTAGACTTGACAAAGACGAATCAGGTAAGTCTATAGACCAAAAATTATATCGTGGCATTATTGGTTCATTATTATATCTTACTGCCAGTAGGCCAGATATCATGTTTAGTGTCTGTATGTGTGCTAGATATCAGTCCAATCCTAAAGAGTCTCATCTTTTGGCTGTTAAATGCATACTTAGATATCTATCTAGCTCAATTGAAATTGGTTTATGGTACTCTAGAGATTCTTCATTTGATTTAATTGCTTATTCTGATGCTGATTTTGCTGGGTGTAAACTTGATCGTAAAAGTACTAGTGGAACCTGTCAGTTTCTTGGAGTAAATTTGATCTCCTGGAGTAGCAAGAAACAGAACACAGTTGCTCTATCTATGGTGGAAGCCGAATATATAGCAGCTGGGAGTTGTTGTGCTCAAATCCTTTGGATCAAACAACAACTCGAAGATTTTGGCATTAAACTAACTAAGACACCCATAAGATGTGACAATACTAGTGTAATCAACCTATCTAAAAATCCTGTGCAACATTCAAGAAGTAAACACATTGAAATAAGACATCATTTCATAAGAGATCATGTACAAAACTCTAATGTAATTCTTGATTTTGTTTGTACTAATGATCAGTTAGCTGATGTGTTTACAAAGCCTTTGAGTGAGGATAGGTTCTGTCTGATTAGAAGAGAGTTAGGTGTCATTGATCCATTCTCCTAGAACTCTCTTAGTATCTTTTTACCTAAATCCTAAAGCTCAAAACCTATTGTTTAAAACCCCAAAACTTTGTCAAATTTTTCCTATTTTTTCTGGATTTTCTTGAATTTTTGGCCAAGTGTCGACACTTGGAAAGTGTCAAGTGTCGACACCTGACCAAGTGTCGACACTTGACAAATCCGAAGTGTCGACACTTACGAATCTGATACTATTTTTAAACGGACCGAACATGGGTTTTTTGAAATTTTCTTCCCCCTGATTTCTTGGAACAGTGGTCCTCCCTGTCCAAATCCATCCTTTCACCCCTCAATCCTTCACAAATCAGGTATTTCTCCTTTCTAATTTCGTTTTATTTTTCTTTGTTTTTTAATTTGTTGTTTTCGAACCAAACAATCGTGTTTTGGGTTTTCCAAATATTTTTCTTAAATCTAACTGGATTTTTGCTTGTTTTAATGAATTTCTAAAACTCCATTTGAGGGAATAATGTTTTAGATTTGTTTTTCTCGGATTTCCCTCATCTTTTGGACGGTTTTCACCCCTTTTTCGCAAAAATCATGTTTCATCAATTTTGGACAACATAAATTGAGTTTTCATCTAAAATAAGTTTACTAAATTTATTTATTGACTTTTTGGAAAGGTTTTTCGTGACACATTTGCAATATTTTCGCCTATTTGCTAAAATCCTAAGTGTTTAGATCCAAATCCCACATGTTTTTATCTTTAGACCTTACAAAAAATTATTTTTCCAAAGATTCAAATGTGTTCTACCTAACAGATATTTTTTTTTCTACAAATTTTGCTCGAAAAATTAGTCATTTGATCAAAATATATTTTTCAAACTTTGTTGATTCTGGTTTTCGAAACCTATCTGAACCTTGTGTTTCTAATCTTTACCTATGGCCAGTCCTTTATTCTAAACCCTTCTTCATTCTTCCTGGTCAGTTGGCTGTAATGGGTCCTAAGAAGAGACTTGCAGTTAGGGCGAGGCCCAGTCATGGTACTGAGAGGAGATCGAAGGCCAGATTTGATCCTGCACAGCAGAGCAGTACAACCACACCGAGCTCCCCCCTGCAGAGAGGATGGCAGGGAAGTCTATAGCTTATGGGAGGAGAGTAGACTTGCAATGCTTCGACAGGCACCATTTTGGCATTAGGGAGATACTCACAGATGCAGGACTAGTACCCTTCTGCACCATGCAGGAGAGATACTATCCTCACCTGGTGAGGGAGTTCTACGGTGCACTAGACTGTCGATGACTTTTATGGACGACATCCATCAGGGGTGTTCAGATCTCTTTGACTGATGAGCTGCTGAGTCGTGTATGGGAGATACCCCGGAGAGGAGTCTGTGCCTTTTCTGTAGATGATAGAGAGGCAGCTTTCAGGTGCATCCTTGAGCGAGAGGATGTTCGCGGTATTTCAGTAGTTACCACGAACCAGTTATCTTTAGAGATGCGCCTGCTGCACCATATTACTGCATGGATCCTACTACCAAAGACTGGCAGATTCGATTTCATCACTGAGAGGGAGCTGATGGTGATGACCAGTCTGATTGAGAGGAGACAGCTAGATTTACCCACTTTGATGCTGTCACAGATGCATGATGCTGCCACTCAGCACCGACACTGTTTGCCATATGGCATGGCACTGACCTGTCTTTTCAGAGCTTGTGGAGTATCATTGGAGGGGGAGATCCCCAAGGAGATACTGCACACGGATGTGTACGATGAGAGGTCACTGCACCGGATGGGATACAGGATGGTTGGAGGTCGATGGGTTCGCAGAGAGTCTGGCCAGGAGCCAGATGAGGAGGACGAGTTTCGAGAGGCTGAGGCTGGACCATCTGAGCCAGCAGCCAGATGAGGAGGACGAGTTTCGAGAGGCTGAGGCTGGACCATCTGAGCCAGCAGTTCTTCCTCCAGTAGATATACCATCGACACAGGCAGAGCACCTGTCTCCTGATGCTTCAGCTCCTCCACCACCATCTACAGGACTATCTTTTGAGGAGCATGCCAGAGCACAGTTCTCACAGATCAGAGGAGAGGTGACTCAGCTGCATAGCGAGGTCGAGCTTCTACGAGCACATACTACCTCGGAGCATGCTGAGATTCGCAGATCCATGAAAGAGGGTTTTACTCGCATTGAGAGTCTGTTGAGATCATTCATGCCTCTTGCTGCACCTGTACTTGCTCGATCTGACGATGACGACGATGATGATGATGATGGCGATGATCACCAGAGCGACCATGCTGATTTTGCTGAGGATGGTGATCAGGATGTTGACGGAGCTACAGAGGTAGTGGGCAGTGGCAGTGACAGTGTGGATGGTGCCGATGCTTATGAGGTGGTCAGTCGAGATCCTCCTACTATACCAACTCCTACTACTCCTTAGTCGACGTCGCACCGGATCTTATTGCACCAGCTGATCGTCTTTCACCTCCTTCTACTAGATCTTCTAGCGTTGTACCTGCCTTTGGTCCTGCCGGCCGCACCATGAGTCTTAGAGCTTGAGTACCTCCTAGGGCATTAGCCACCAGATCTAGGATCAGTGCTCCTTTCAGTCTTGATGTTCCATCTGATGAGGATTAGCCTCACAGATGTCTATTTGATACATGTTTGATACTTATTTGACTCTGATGATATATATATGTTTCAGCTCTTTTGTACTGAAAATTTATCTTATATATATGTGTTTTTGTTCAGTACTCTGTTATCTTGAAGATTTTATACTTTAGTTACTATTCTTTGGCTCTGATACTCTCTATAATACTATATTTTAACTCTGATGCTCTTTGACATTAGCATAATTTCAGCTCTAATATCTATGATATTTGTTTCTCTACTATCTTTTTGTATCCATACTCATTATGAGGGGGAGGTTATTCCCCTTTCTTATGATTGACAAAAAGGGGGAGAACTAGTATTGATTTTGATTTTATGGAGAACAGGTATTGATTTTGATTTTATGGAGAACAAGTATTGATTTCGATTTTATTGAGAAAAAGGTGTATTTTATTGATTATAATGATTTCACTTTGCAAGAATCTTTGAAATTTACCTTAATAAGAAGTATCTAATTAAGGGGGAGATTGTTTCCTCCTATCTATAAAGTTTTTGCCTCTATTGTGACTAAAATTCATATTTATAAATTAAATGGTTAAAGTTTGAACTATATTGCCTCTTTTTCTCAAGGTTTTGTCATCATCAAAAAGGAGGAGATTGTTGGCTCCACCCAGTGATTTGATGAATAACAAAACATTGAGTGCATATTGTATTCTAATGAGGATTTCAAGTTATGAGTTTTCAGGAAGAAAGCACCTCAAAATTTCAAAAACTTATGGTGTATGGCACGCAATGGCACGGAGCAATTTTCACATATCCGGGCATCCTCTTCATTGAAAAAGGGCATATAATTGTTTAACTATTATGTGTTTATGTATTCATGAATTTTATTTTGTTTTCGAGGCATTTACACTTGAATCTGGATGTTTTCAGTCTCAAGTGTCGACACCTGGACAGTCAAGTGTCGACACTTCAGCACTTGGCACGAACAAAAATCCTTGGCACGCCAAGTGTCGACACCTATATTCAAGTGTCGATACCAAGTGTCGACACTTAGGTTCCAAGTGTCGACTCAAGGCCTGAGATTTTGAAAATATAGAACTTTGTTGTTTTGAGGATTTTTGTGTCAAGTGCCGACACCTGTGCATCAAGTGTCGACACTTGAATGGTCAAGTGTCGACATCCAGAAATCAAGTGTCGACACCTGATAGCCAAGTATCGACACCTGACAGCCAAGTGTCGACACTTGCAGCCTGACAGTTCTAACGGATCTATTTTTCTGGCTTGCAGAAGTTGGTTTTCAAGCTCCAAACGGCTATTTCCAATGCTCCAACAGTCACAAACCATTTTTAGAAGGTTTTTGGTGTATTTAATCTCTACCAACCTCATTTTAAAGCAAGAGAAAGAAGAGAAAGCAAGAGAGAAGTAAAGAGAAGTCTATTCAAGAGCATTCAAGTCCACTCAAAAGCCAAAAAGCCAATATTCTCTCCAAACTTCAAATCAAAAGTCTCTTCTAGCTTGATTCCACTGAAAAGCCTACAAGCTCAACCTTACTACATTCCAAAAAGAGGCAACTTGAAGAAGAGTGAAGACAAAGCATCCTTTTGAGCTTCAAAGATTCCAATCTACTCTTGAAGAGAGTTTGTTGTAGCTTTTAAATTTCATATCTGTTTTATTGTGATTTGACCTTGCTTTCAAGGGTGTCTTGAAAGAAGGTTATTGTGGTTTGTTGGTGAGCCAAAGGGACAAAACCAACTAGGGTTAACTTGTGAGCCCGAAGACAAAACAAGTATTTAGGTTTGTTGGTAAGCCTAGGTGACAAAACTAACTTAGGTTTTGACTTGTGAGCCTTGTGAAAAACAAGTCAACTGTAATATGGTGTGGATTATAGTGAAATTCCCAAGGGTGGCTTGGGGAGTGGATGTAGGTGCTAGGTTTGCACCGAACCACTATAAACTTTGTGTTTGTGTGTGATTGCTCTCTTCCTCTCGTACTCTTTAATTATTGCTATCATCTTGCATCAAATTTATTATTGCTCACAAGCACCACTGGACCTTCATTTTATTGTGTTAATTTTTTAAAAGACCCAATTCATCCCCCCTCTTGGGCTCCATTTCTGGGCAACAGAGTCCCTTCTTCATAGCAGACATGGCTATGGATTTGTTAAGATCTAAGACTTCAATCATGGCAACATTGAAGCGGCCCCCGTAATCTCTTAGAGTCTCTCCTTCCTTCTACTAGATGAAGAAGAGACTATCCGAATTTCATGGCATCATCCAACTTGTTCGAAAATGTGCCATGAATAATTTTTTTAGCTAGCTGAAAGAATGGATGCTTCCAGGTTTTAGGCTTGAGTACCATACTTGGATAGCTTTTTTCAGGATCACCAGGAAGGCAAGGTAATGAAGAGCATTGTTTTTACCTTGAATCATCATATGGGCCTTGTAACTGCCCATATAATTAAGTAGATCAAAGTCTCATTGAAAGATTCTAGTTGAGGCATCTTAAAATGTGGTGGAATTACTTCTTCCGTAATTCATCAAGAGAATGGGGGTTAGAAATTATAACCAAGAGAGTCATCGATTCTTTGGTTGTCGGCTTTGAGCTCTGCAAGTCGTAGTTTGAACCCCTAGAACTTCTTCTCGTAGTCATCATGTTGATGGGTTTCTCTATTCCACCAAGTATACACTGAAGTAGAGTCCTCTCTTAAGAACTCTAAGAGAGATCTTAGGTGCTTTACTCTTTGCCGACTTTCTCCATGTTGGTCCTATTCTATACTAGGTCATCGAAAATTTCATCTTGTTGTGCTCCATCTAGTGGGAGATCATCGGATAAGAGAGCATGGATATCGAGATCATCAAATTTGGGGTTCATGTTGAGATTCTTTTGAGGGACATCGTTAGCTATGCTTGGAAGCTATAGAAGGAGCAACTTGCTCTAGCGACATTGCTGGTTGTTGATCATAGCCTTTTGAAGACCCCACATGGTTACTGCCAGAGCTTGTACTTCGTTCACTAATGTGGTGAACTGTTGCTGGTCCGCTACTACCGTTGGGGGTGCATCATTAGTATCTAATTACTGGCTAAGTGGGCCATTTTGTCTAGAGGATGTCAGCCTCTAGTATTTGAAGCATCTTGTGTTTTTCCCGTTGCCATCACTTCCTTCTCCAAGCTTCCCTTTGCAGATGGGAGATAATGTCCTCTTGTATCAGACCATTGTCCACCTATCGGTGCACCAATCTACTGATGCCAGATTCCTGATCCAAAATAGCTTTTGGTTCTTTGCTGTAAGAGGTGTTTTCTTACTTGCAAAACAAGTCCTAAACTAGAGGGAGGTTCTTCGATGGAAGACCCTCTGATGTTTAAGTCAATGAGAAAAGTTTGTCGTACAGATAGGGAACTTAGAGAATTAAATGGTAGAGTTTGGCTTATTCCTTGAAGGTCCTTCCTTACTGGTATTTATAGGTCTTTGACGTAACTAAATTTTGTTAGGAAATAACCTCTTCTAATTAACTATAATGGTGTTTTGTTAAAGCTAACCTCTTTCCGTTACGAATAACAACTAGCATAACAACTTCTTGTTATTACAGCTATTGATCTCTTGCTTTCTTAGTCATACATTTTTAATAATCAGTACCTTCATCTTAGTTATCGATGATGCTTTGACACCTCATAGATTAGTTGTCTTATTTTATAGTCAATTAGATCCCTTTAAATATATTGCTCCTCTAGGATTGGTTGTTTGGCCATTTCTCAGCTTAATGCAAATAATAAGTTCTTGGTTTGGTTATCGTCATTTTTTCATAACTAAAATAGTTGAGTCACCATTTATTAGACTATCTATCAGACAATGTTGGCTAGCCTAATTTTTTATTGGTCGATGAGTATGACTATTTAGTATAATAATCTAGAATTATAGAAAATTTTTGGTTATTTATGTTAATGGTCACTTTGGTAATTGTATCAAACGATCAACCCAAAAGTTTTTAATTTATTATAATAGTGTTAATAAACTTTATATGCAAAACATGAAATGAATATATCATCAAGAACATGATCATAGACTTATAATATTTTATGTAAATAAATAAATTAAACAATATATAAAAGTCATATATAAATTTATGGATTTTCATGCAATAAACTATATAACAGGGATCTTATCATAATTATAAAAGGATATTTACATAATAAATTCTTTTCCAAAAATCTTTATAATAAAAATTTATTGTGGAGACCAAAATGCAATTATAAAAAAGGATATTTATAGCATAAATCAATTGACCAGGGGCTAAATTGCAAAATTCTTTATATTCAAGGACCCAACTGGATTTCGGATTTCGGTTCGGAACCCAAAAATTGAAACCCGTTGTCCCCTTGCCTTCCGCCTTTCCAACCGTGAGCGACAGGGGAGCTGAAAGTCGGATCCCCTCCCCAGGGCCAATCGCCGCCGGCAAGCCATCAACCAGCCCCAATCAACAAACTAGCCCAGCTCGGCCTCACAACTATCGATGGCTGGTGATTGGGCAATTCAATGGAAGATTGGCACAGAAGGAGGGGCCCAAAACGGCACCACTCCCCGCCAAATCTCAGCCTTGGCCGCCAGGAAAACCCAATTGGTGGACGGCAGCCCCGTCTCCAAGATCATTCATTGATTTCGTGGTGATTGAGTGGGGGAACTGTTGGTTAACCGAGATCCATCGGCTCCTTCCACCCTTTTTCTCTTTTATTTGATTTTTCCGATCAATGTGGTGGTCGCTGGAGAGAGGTTTGGTGCGATGACTGCTGGAGGCGGACCGCAGGTCCGTCCATCATATCGGAGGCAGATCGGAGGTCCATCCATCTTGAATGGAGAAGGCAGGTGCATGGTGGCGAGAGATCCACCGTCACCCTTCTGATCTCGTTCCGCTTATTTTTCCCCTTCTATTTTTGTTATTTATTTATAAACGAATGAAGGCCCAATAAAAGTGCATCACACGAGCACCGTCATCCTTCTTCTTTTTTTTCTTTTATTTATTATTTATTTATTTTATAATGATTTCAGATCCTTTAAGAAATTTCAGGCCTTTTAAGAAATAAATGATTTAATTAAATAACAGAAGTACGGAGAAACGATCCCTTAGATAAGCCGTAATGGCGGCAAGCAACAGCAACACACGGAATGGCTAGTTAAATCTTTATTATAAAAAACTTCAATCTACAAATTAAATAGTCTATATAACTTTATTATTATTATAATAAATAATAAAATTTATATTAAAAAAGTTATAAAAATTGATGTAGTATTATCATTGACATTGAATCCATGACGGTACCAGCTGGCGATTGCATGGGTGGAAAGTGCTACCTGGATGCGGTGACCAAATGAAGATCCGAAGTCGAGCCATCCTCATGCCTGGAGCGTGCTCCCGCCTTTCAGGATCGAGCTCCCGAGATAGAGCTCCAGCCATCCTGCTAAGATCGAGCCCTCGATCGAGGTCAGCTTTCATCTAGGATCGAGCTCCTGGTCGAGGTCGTGCTCCCGCCATCCGAGGTCGAGTCCCCGGCCGAGATCAGCTCCCATCCAATGTCGAGCTCCTGACCAAGGTCGTGCTCCCGCCATTTGAGGTCAGCTCCCATCTAGGGTCGAGCTCTCTGCCGTGGTCGTGTTCCTGCCATTTGAGGTCAAGCCCCTCGGCTGAGGTCAGCTCCCATCCAGGGTCGAGCTCCCGTCGAGGTCGTGCTCCTGCCATCCGTGGTCAAGCTCCCGGTCGAGGTCAGCTCCCATCCGGGGTCGAGCTCCTGGACGAGATCGTACTCCCGCCATCTGAGGTCGAGCCCTCGGCTGATGCAGGACAAAATATGCAAACAAATTACTTCAATTTTAGATCTATTTATCAGAGACTAAATAGCAATTATTTTTCTGGAATTATCATAAATAAGACTCAAAGCAATTAATTGAAAAAAAAAACTAGTCAACTAGTTTCAAGCCCATAATGTAGATCTAACAAATTTAAGTAGGAAAGGACCTTAGTGATTAAGAAACTACCGTAAACTAGTGTTGCCACCAAGATCGTCATGGCCTATAGCCGCTATACGCGTCGGATCGTCCTTCATCTCTTCAGGATCGACCTGCTCTGCTGGACCTGCGAAACAAGGGTTAGAGACCTAGGCCGGGAAATCTAGGGGAACAAATCCTCCAGGTCGAGCCCCTCTTGATGGACTGTATGCTAGGAAGAGTGAAAGATGTGTGAGAGATGGCACAAGCGAGCTGGGAGTGGTGGAGGCCGAATGGAATGATTTTCCTATGTGGCCTCTTCTCCCGGGGTTTCGCTCAACTTGAATTGAAGTTGGGGTTTTCTTGGGTGAAATTCCGTTGAGTTTGTTTTTGTTATCTCCTCACTGGGAGTGCCGATGGTTCTTTTAAGCCTTGGTGATTGTTGGACGCCTACCTCGGGATCTCCTTCATGCTGGCAGGCGCGTGCGGCGGTGTCCCGCACCGTGAACGGGACATCTTTCCCAATTCATGATAGGAGAACCTACCGTGCGCCCTGACACTCCTTCTGGTTGCTTCGTTCCGGGAAGCTTGGCAGTACCTCGATCTGAGGGCCGCCGTCCCCGGGATTCGAATCTCCTGGTTGACTTCCTTTTTCGGGTGGTTCAAGCGGTTGGTGAAGAGCGTGGTGCCCCGATCATAGAGTTTCTTCCTTTTCTAGTGTAAGTGGTAGCTGCAAGTAGTTATTGCAGCCTGGTGGGCGCCTCTCTGTGGCCCTCAGGTGGCCTGTCAATGTCCAGGGATGGCAGTGTCGCCCCTTCGCTTGCTGGTGTCTTCACTCGAGCTAGAGGCCAAGCTGGAGAGGCAGGCCTCGACTCCGAGGGGCTCGGCCTCAAAGTGGCACCACTCGGACCAAGGGGCTCGGCTTCGGGTGAGCTCGACCTGATGGAGGAGGGTGCAATGCAACTTCGGCCCAGAGTACCCGACCTCAGAGGGGGCCCCACGTGACGAAGGAGGGCTGAGCTCGATTCCACATCGAGGAGCTCGACCTCGATGGGGCCGATCTAGGGGAGGTCGCTCGGCTCCGGCCTAGGCATCCCAAACTCGCGGGCCCGACCTGGCGGAGGACGGTGCTCGGTCTCGGCAGGCGGCCCCGGTGTTCTGAGAAAGCTTAGCCTAGCGAAGGAATCCGAGCAGGGTATCCGACGTGGCGTCTGACAAGTGCTCTACATCAGCGATCTTGCCACACCATTTGCCCCCCACTCCCAAGGCTCATTAGTGCATGGCGCTCGAGTCGAAGGGAGTAATTGCGGTGCTGACATGGAAAGGTGATGATCGGCGCAATAATGACCATGATCACCGGTGCTTCGTGAGACGGTTCCCTGAGCCATTGCAGGGCATCTGACTCACCGATGGCTAACACGTGGCGTGAATCTGTTGGCGGAGGGGACTGTAACGGTACTGGCATAACGGGTCACTTCGAAATGAAAGGTAGGTTTTGCCCAAAATATCTATTCTTTCGAATTTTGCATGCCCGCCACCATACCCAGGCTTCCTCTTCTTCCAGATTGCCTTAGATCCTCTAAGGAACCAGGTTCATCTTCTTCTTCTTCTTCTTCTTCTTCTTCTTCCCCCCATCAAAGCAGGGTTCTTCTTCAGAGGTTAGGGCCCTCTTCGAATTGAGTCCGTCCCCTTCTTCCTATTTTGATCTTCTTTGTCTTTGTCGATGTCCCGCTTCGATCCCAATTTTCGTCCTTCGACTAACCAGGGTGAGGCGACCTTCTGTGCCGAGGCCACCTTCTTCTTCCGCTGATGAGGAGGGAGAAGAAGAGTGCTTTGAGTTCAGTAGGAGGCGCTCCCCTGGTAGGGTAATCATTAGGGAGCCTGGGTCTGGTCCTTCTTGTCCTCTTCCTCTGGTGAACCTGCCCCCAAGTCTGTCCGGTCAACAGGTCCCGGTGGGATCGCTTCGACGATTTCTACTGAGGAGCTAGGGACCATTCAGGATGTCTACTGCATCCCGCATTCCGTTTGGCTGTTAATCCCCCGTCTAAGGGACCGGGTCACTTCTAGTAGCCCAGGCCGAATAGCTTTTTATGAGGAGACCTTCTCGGGAGGGCTCCGCTACCCTTTTCATCCCTTCTTCATGTCGATGTTGAGCAACTACCACCTCGTTCCTGCTCAACTTGTCCCAAACGCCATTAGGACCATCTTCTCCTTCATTGTACTCTACCACTCCCACGGGTTCATCGCCCGGTTCTCCTTGTTCAGGGCATTCTTCACCTTGAAGCACCACCCTACTGAGAGCGGGTGGTGGTCCCTATCTTCCCGCCCGAAGGGCATTAGGTTCGAGCTCTCCTCTTCCATCAAGGGATGGAAGAGCAAATTTTTCTTCGCAATGGTCAAGGGGGTTGACTGGGTCTGGAGCGACCCGGATCGATCCCCCAACCGAGACTCTGCAGTT
This sequence comes from Areca catechu, assembly GCA_021397845.1. NCBI lineage: Eukaryota > Viridiplantae > Streptophyta > Magnoliopsida > Arecales > Arecaceae > Areca > Areca catechu. The sequence continues at coordinate 130,179,848 of CM038040.1, read as the reverse complement.
GAGGCAGCTGACTGAGATGACTATGAGCAGCTCCGCACTACCCAGATTTCGTCCCTATAGGTTCTGTTGTCAGAGCAGAGCCTTTTCAATGCTGGGGTCGACCCAACGAGGGAGTTGGATGAGTTTGGTTTAAGCTTTTCCTTCTTTTATGCCTCTCACTGCCTCTTTTGGGCTTGGAACTAACATTGTGTAATCTGCATGCAGGCATGAGGTTCTTGGAGAGCGACTTGCTTTCAATCACCAAAAAGAGGTCACCACCTGGGCTGGTCGAGGAGCCTTCCTTGAAGCGAGCTCGGGATGAGAGCTCGTCGGCAGCCACTCCCGTCGTGTCGGCCGAGCCGAGTAGGGGGGAGACCGGGACCACTCCCGTGCAAGGAGGGAGGATTGTGTTCACAGTGTCGAGACTGAGTCAGAGGGCAATTGGGAAAGTGCTAGAGTGGATGAGGCGACAAGAAGCGATCCCTACCCCGGAACCTGAGGTGGTTATCCGGGCGAGGGCCGCAGCCACCGCCACCGCCGTCATGTCTCCTCCTCCCTCGGAGCCTGTTGTCATCAAGGTCGAGGAGGAGGAGGTGCGAGGGGGAGCCGAACCGGTACTCGAGGTGCCATCTGAGGGGGTGCCGAACTCTTGACCTGCCCCCGAGGGGTCTTCGATTGTAGGGGCAAGCAGTCCAACCTCCGAAGCGAGCAGGAGGGAAAGGGACCATTGCCGAATCCCATTCAAACTAGGATCAGAGAGCTCTCTGCTCTGGAATCAGGTGCTAGCGGAGTGCATGATGGATTTTTCAATCCAATCATGCGACCAGCAGGAGATAGCCGGACAGCGGCTGGGGGATGCGATTAGCAGCATCTTCCCCCAGCTCTTCTTGGTAAGTGACCTACGCCTTCTTGACTTTCTTTCTCTCTTTTACATTGGTGGCTGATATCTTGTATGATTTAGGTCAGTGCCGAGGTCCTCCTGATCAGGGATTGCTACCAGAACTGGCTGAAGAATGATCAGCAGCGGGCAACAGAAGTCGAGTCTCTGAGAGCAGATATGAAGGAGAAGACTAACGCCAACAGGGAGCTGGGCCTCAAGATTAAGGATCTTGAAAAATGGCTTATCAGTGCTGAGGGGCATGCGAAGGAGCTCCAAGAAAGCCTTGACCAGGAATGGGGCCGGTCAAGGAGCATGGCTAAGGAGCTCGTGGCCACCGGGAAGAGGTTGACCTCGTTCAATGCCGAGGCGACCCATCAGAAGGGAATTTCTCAATCCCTTCAGACCGAACTGGACACAGCGAAGGGGAAGTTGGCTGCGGCTAAGAAGGAAGCAGCGGAGGCTGCCAAGTTTGCAGAGGCGGTAAGGGAACAAGTCTCCGAGTCGAAGGAGGCTGAAGAGGCGGTGGTGAAGTACAGGGCCTCGGAGGAGTTCGCCGTCGAGTTCTGGGACACGGTGTCGGACTCCTTCTTCAAAGGCTTCATGTACCTTCACAACCGGGTCGAGATGTTCATCCCTGATGAGGGCTACAGCTGTCTCACTTATCCTCGAGCTTCAGATAGGGAGCCTGGCCTGGACTCAGGTGTTGTAGATGAGTCAGTCGCCACCTCCGAACCTTCCTTGCCGGTAGAGGTTGCCGAAGTTGGAGCAGCACATCTCGAGGTCCCGAGGGATGAAGCTTCACAGCCGCACAGTCCTGCCAATGGGGCTGCATGAGTAGAGTATATTTTTTCTTCCGTCTTTTTCTTTGCTTTTGACCTGGGCTGACCGGCATGTCGGGGGCCTGGGAACATTTGTAATGAACTATAAGTTTTTAATGAAGTGAAGTTTTCCAACCAACTTGGCTCAAAATCTCTTTTGCCTCCCTCCCTCTCTCTGTTTTTTTTTTTTTTTTTTTTTTTTTTTTTTTTTTTGCATGTAGTGAGATTAGAGAGGAGGGTTTCACTTTTGCTTAGGAGTTGTTCTTCAAGCTTCAGTGCCGGAGAGCCGGGCCCCGGGCTTGAATGTCTCGGAGTTGGGCTTGGAGACTTGTTGGCTGGAGAGCTTGGCTCCAGGATTTGGTGCCCTGAGAGCTGGGCTCAGGGCTTTGATGTCCTGGAGCTGGGCTCGGGGACTTGTTGGCCAGAGAGCTTGGCTCCGGGCTTTGGTGGCCTGAGAGCTAGGCTCAGGGCTTTGATGTCCTGGAGCTGGGCTCGGGAACTTGTTGACCAGAGAGCTTGGCTCCAGGCTTTGGTGGCTTGAGAGCTGGGCTTTGATGTCCTGGAGCTGGGCTCGGGGACTTGTTGGCCAGAGAGCTTGGCTCCGGGCTTTGGTAGCCTAAGAGCTGGGCTCGGGGACTTGTTGGCCAGAGAGCTTGGCTCCGGGCTTTGGTAGCCTAAGAACTGGGCTCAAGGCTTTGATGTCTTGGAGTTGGGCTCGAAGACTTGTTGGCTGAAGAGCTTGGCTCTGGTCTTTGGTCTCCAGACCTGGGGTCGGGCGATGATTCTCCTACAAGGCAAAAGTGTTTGCATAGGGGGAACCTTAAATATTAGCGGGTAAAGGTCTTACACTACTGATGTCGGGGAGCTGGGCTCCGATCTTGAGCATGCCGGAGAGATGGGCTCCGGTCAGTGATATTCCTGCAAGGCTAAGAGCCACTTGTGCAAAAGGAAATCTTTATTATTATTGGAAGAAGGCCTTACACTACTAGTAATATCTTCTCAGGTTGCAGGCATTCCATGTTCGAGGGAATCAAGCGCCATCTAGATCCTCGAGGTAGTATGCCCCATGTGAGAGGGCTTCGGCCACCTTGTATGGGCCATCCCAGTTTGGCAAGAGTTTGCTACACTCCTGGGACTGAGATGCTTCGGCTCGGTGCAACACCAGGTCACCGGGTCTGAAGACCTTTGACCGTACCTGTGCGTTATTGTATCGGGCCACTCGTTGCTGATACGCCACCATCCGGAGCCAAGCTTTGTCTCTCGTTTCTTCGAGGAGGTCCAAGTTGAGCAGAAGGTGTGCCGAGCTCTGTGCTTCGTCATAATGCTGCACCCGTAATATGGGCACACTGAGCTCGACTGGGATGACCGCCTTGGTGCCAAAAACAAGATTGAATGGCATCTCGCCCGTCACCATTCTGGGTGTCATGTGGTACGCCCATAGGACACTTGGGAGTTCTTCCGCCCATCTTCCCTAGGCTTGGTCCAGCCTGGTTCTAAGTCCTTGGAGGATGGTCCGATTAGTCACCTTGGCCTCCCCATTTGTTTGGGGATGAGCTATCGAGGTGAAGCGATATTGGATGCCGTGCTCAGCGCAGAACCCTTCAAACTCTCGGTTGTCGAACTACCGTCCGTTGTGAGTGATGATGCAGTGGGGGAGTCCGAAGCGGCAGATGATTGACTTCCAAAAGAATTGGTAGACATTGGGTTTAGTGATCCGAGCTAGCGGCTCTACCTCGACCTACTTAGTGAAGTAGTCAATTGCCACCAGCAGGAGCCTTGGCTGCCCTGGTGCAGGGGGAAATGGTCTCAAGATGTCCATTCCCCACTGGGCGAATGGCCAAGGGACGGAGAGCTGTGAGATCGGTGCCGCCGGTTGACATTGTATGTGGGCATGGTGCTGGCATTTGTCGCACCTCTTCATGAAGTCGGCGGCGTCCTCTCTCATGGTCTCCCAGAAATATTCCTGGCGGAGAGCCTTGTATGCCAGCATTCTTCCACCCATGTGGTTCTTGCAAAGGCCTTCGCGTATCTCCTAGAGCACGAAGGCTGCCTCTGTGGGCCTGAGGCACTTCAGGAGTGGGTAGGAATGAGATCGACGGTAGAGTTAGCCTTCCATAAGAACAAAACGGGAGGCCTTCTTCTTGATGAGTCCGGCTTCCATGCGGTCCTCTAGCAAGGTGCCATCAGTGATGTACCTGACATACCTGTCCATCCAGCTCAGCTCCGGGATGACCTGCTACACCTCCTCGGAGCCTTCGTAGCTTGGATTCTCGAGGTACTCGATGTAGGCGTGCCCTAGTGACGAGTCCAGCAGGGTCGCGAGCCTTGACAATGCATCCACGCGAGCATTCTTCCCACGGGAGATGTGTAAGATGCTGAAGCGTCGGAAGTCCGTCGTGCTCGAGCAGACTCGTTCCAGATAATTCATCATCTGGGGATCTCTAGCCTAGTATTCTCCAAAAACCTGTCCAGCAACCAGTTGGGAGTTGGTAAAGACTTTCAAGCTCTGCACCCCCAGCTCACGGGAGACTCTTAGGCCCGCGAGGAGCACCTCGTACTCTGCCTGGTTGTTTGTCATGACGAATTTGAAGCGGAGAGCATATTCTGTCACTACCCCATCGACGTTGGCGAGGATGAGGCCTGCTCCGCTTCCACCGAAGTTGGATGCACCGTCCACGTGCAGGATCCAGGGCTCCTCCTTTGGTCCGAGTTCAGATGATGAAGTATCTCTTTTGAAGTAGATAAATAAGATTGGACTCCTTGGTGCTCCCTTGAATTTTGGGTGACAAAGAGAAGGTGAAATGAGGCACTGGATGAGATGAGAGTCCTTCTGGTGGGGACACCTTCTCAGAAATTCAGAATTCTCTTTGGATCTCATAGGAAGATCCGGGCCTTGAATCATCTGGCACCATTTTGTTGCACCCGGCATCTACTTTGGAACTTTTTTTTGTGGATCTTAAAGCAAGCCTTATAAAGGAGAGATTTAATGAAGAAACTAAGATACAAAGGTGGGATTTTTTTCCGCTTTTTAAAGCATGAGGGAGCCAAGCTTGCTGTCAATGCCTGCTGTCAATGCCTGCAGCCCCAGCTTTTAGCCTGCAGCCCCAGCTTTTAGCCTGCAGCAGCCCCCTTCCATCAAATCACCTGCAGCAGCCCCCCTTCCATCAAATCACCTGCAGCCCCAGCTTTTAACCTGCAGCAGCCCCCTTCCATCAAATTAGCCTGCAGCAGCCCCAGCTTTTGTATTTTCTATTTTGATCTTCATGATTTGTATTGGATCCCCTCTTAAGTCTATAAAATGAGGGGAGGTCCTCTTGTATGAAAAGGAAGAAAAAAAAAACTTTGAAATGAAATGCAGCTACTTCTCTTCTCCAAAGCCTTCATTATTCCAGTAATGTTGAGAGGTGTGAGGCCTTGAGTCTTCCTTCGTTGCAATCGCAATGTCGCAGAGCGTGAGGTTCTACTCCCTTCGTTGTCTTTGACAACGTCGCCAGGCGCGAGGCCCTGTTTATCTCCTTCGATACTGCCCGAATTTCAGAAAACCTCCTTGCATCCCTCCTCTATCTTTTCTTGGTTGTTATTTTGATACTTCACCCCGAACTAATCCGCCTTCGTGTTTTGTAGGGTTCTCTCCGGTACCGAGCTTCCGAGACGATCTTGCCACTACCAAGAGCTTGGAATTTCTGATTGATTCGGTGTATTGGTTATTGACCGTCCAAGTCGCATCTTCCGAGGACGTGTGAACAATCGTGTGTTGCAAATACTGTCAAAGGACCCTTTTCCTCCCCCCCCTCTTCCATACTCTAGATCTGCAATATTGAATGTGTGCAAGTCCTAAGATCGAGGGTTTCTTAATCCTTGAGTCCTGGGTTAAACCTCACTTTGTTTTGTTGGTTTCAGCATGAGGGGTTGCGCGGTTTGACCCTATGATCTTTAAATCGCTTTCTTAATACATGCTTAATGAACACCTAGCTTGTTTACATCCTAAAGAGTGATTTTCTTGCATGACTAGCATTAGGGTTCCCCATCATATTTGGTATCAGAGCAGGTTAGATTAGGACTTGTTTTCAGTCTCTACACATCAAGATTTCTGTTTTCCTATATATCTGCCTGTAATTTACTTAAATCTCTATATAAAAGTAGTTAGTTTATCTTGCTTATATTTTTTTTCTTGTAGCATTTTTAGTTATCTATCTTTGTCTAAAATTTCGTCTTTATAAAAAAATTAAAAAAAAAATTAAAATTCCTGAAAGTCGTTGCTGTCCTGTTTACTGTTTACTATTTTCATATATGTCTGCCTGTAATCCACTTAAATTTCTATATAAAAGTAGTTAGTTTATCTTGTTTATATTTTTTTCCTTGTAGAATTTTCAGTAATATATCTTCATTTAAAATTTTGCCTTCAGAAAAAAATTACAAAAAAAGTTAAAATGTCTGAAAGTTGCTGCTGTCTGCATGCTGTTTGCTGACCCTTCCGTTTTAGTTATGTTCCAAGACATGTTTAGAATAGCATAGGTTTTATTTGTCTAAATCCTTTCATCTGGTATGTTATTGATGTGTTGAGTATCTACTGTGATTTTTCTGGAATTTTTAGAATTTTTTGCATAACATTTTTTTCCCCACCTCTAACTGAAACACACTGGCTTTTCTGCACCATTAGACTAGGGTTCATTGCATGTGTCATTCCATCTCATGATAAATCTATTTAATGGCGGCAATATCATAACATAAGGGGAGGACTTCATTACCTCTCCTTAGCCCACAACAACCACCCTCATTTTCGAACCCAAGCCTTTAAGTTTAAAATCAATTAGCAACGTACTGCTTTGCTCTAGAGAGCCATAGGGACACCAACACGGTCGAGTCAAGACTTCGAGTCTACTTCTTGTGTCAGTCTATCTTGTGTGTGCCTCTATTCTTGGTGTCTAGGTTGGTGAATCTAGGGCTTGTGAGTTGGTCCGCCGTACCTGGCCAATCCCCGATTGGTGTCTAAGGTTGGCAGAAAGGGACCTTTCACTCCCCTACATCTACCTGGCCAAGGATAAGGGTTACTACAAGGTAGCCTGTTGCATTGAGTTGGGCCCCAGTTGAGATTCTAGGTCTAGTTACCCTTAGTCGGATTTCTGCTTGTGTGCTTGATTCATGTCTACTAGGGCAGGGACATCATACCAACCTGAGACACCTATGGATAATCCTCAAGAGGCTTTACTAAGGACTATGTCAGAGCATTTTGCCCAAATGTCAGCCCAGTTATCTGCCCAATTGACCAGTCACTTGGATAACCGGTTGAACCAGTTGGAGGCTAGATTGGATACCATAGAGGGAGCCCAGCAGCAGCGTTCTGACACCCCAGCTTCGATGACACACCCTAGGAGGGCTAGGAATTTTGATCCTTTCGAAGAACCTACCCCTAGGAGAGAGAGAGCTTTTGACCCATTTGAGGAACCATATCCTAGGAGGGCCCAGCAACCTGATCTATGCCGAGATCATTCCCCTAGAAGACCCCGTCGGGAGTTTGTTGATCTGGAAGATAGGGCTTTTAAGAGCATTAGACTAGAAGCCCCCACATTTGATGGCACCCTAGACACCAAGGTATACCTGGACTGGGAAAAGGAAATGGACCAGTATTTCGAGTGGTACGAGATGACGGAGGGTAGGAAATTTAAGTTTGCCAAGCTTAGGTTAATTCGCCAAGCCCGGATGTATTGGGATACTGTTGAGAGACTAATGAGGCAAAGAGAACAGGAACCCATAGCCACCTGGGGAGAGTTAAAAGCCAAGCTTAGGGAAAAGTACATACCCGTGTCTTACCACCAACGCCTTTTGGATCAGTGGCATAGGTTGATTCAAGGAAACAAGAGTGCCACAGAGTATATTGCCCAGTTTGATGAGTTGGCCATGAGGTGTGGGATGAACGAATCTGAGGCTGTGATTTTGTCTAGATTTAGGGCTGGTTTGAGAGAGGAGTTGAAGAGAGAGCTTTACCTGAGGGAGGTAAAAGATCTAGAGCAGGCCTACCAAGTAGCTAGGGATTTTGAGCAGTTTCATAGGACTCCCGCCTATCGAAAGATCGAACCCACTAGGAGTCTATACCCTAGACCAACCCAGTCTAATCCAGGCCATCCAAACCTGAGTCGACCTGACCAAAATCGGACTGACCCTAGTCGACCCGGGTCTAGTAGACCCAGCCTTGTTAGACCCATTCCCAGCCGACCTCAAGACAATAAGGGTAAATCTGTAGAGGTCCCCAGAAAATCTGGCGTTTGCTTTAGATGTCACCAGTCCGGCCATTACGCCAGTGAATGTCCCACTAGATCCCTCCATATAGGTGATTTAGAGGGAGAAGAGAACCCCGAGACTGTTCATGAGTTGGAAGAAGAGGTGTATGAGGAAGGACTGACTTTAGCAGAGGAGTACGAAGGAGATGAGGAAACCTGTGATCCCACTACCTTGTGTGGAGTTGTTAGACGCATCCTTGCCCAATCTAAGGAACAAGAAGACTGGCGTAGGACCAACATCCTACATACTTTCATTAAGATTGGAGAGAAAGTTTGCAAGGTTATCTTAGATAGTGGTAGTTGTATCAATGCCATTTCCGCCAGCACCGTCAAGACTTTAGGGCTAACACCAGTCCCCCATCCTAGCCCTTACAAAGTATCCTGGATAGATTCTACCTCCATTCCCATCAAGCTCCAGTGTCAAGTCCTCATCCAGTTGCAGTCGTATCAGGAAAAAGTGTGGTGTGATGTGCTGCCAATGGGGGTTAGCAGCATCATCTTAGGAAGACCCTGGCTTTTTGACCATGATGCCACCCTGTTCGGTAAGACCAATTCCTGTTCCTTCAACCACTTAGGAAAGAAGATAGTGATCCATCCCGTTCCCCCTAAGGATGAGGTTAAGAAGGGAGCTAGCTCTTTGAAGAAGAAAACTCCTGGATTGAATTTAATTAACGCCAAAGAGCTACAGAAGGAGATTATAGAAGGTTCCCCTATTTGGATCTTGACTGCTAGAAAGATTAGGGAATCTACAGTAAAAGAACCCCCTCTAGAAGTTTTGGAAGTTTTGGAAGAATTTAAGGATGTATTTCAAGATGATCTGCCCAACCAACTTCCACCCCTTAGGGACATCCAGCACGCCATTGACCTTGTCCCAGGATCCACCTTGCCTAACTTGCCCCATTATCGGATGAACCCCACAGAACACTTAGAGCTCCAAAAGCAAGTTAGTGAGTTGCTAAATAAAGGTTTTATCAAGGAGAGTTTGAGTCCTTGTGCCGTCCCAGCCCTTTTGACACCCAAAAAGGATGGCACATGGCGAATGTGCATCGACAGTCGAGCTATCAACAAGATCACCATCAAGTACCGGTTTCCCATACCCCGTCTAGACGACCTCTTAGACATGATGGCTGGAGCCACCATTTTCTCCAAGATTGACCTTAAGAGTGGCTACCATCAAGTTAGAATCCGACCCGGGGATGAATGGAAGACATCATTCAAGACTAAGGATGGTTTGTACGAGTGGGTAGTCATGCCTTTTGGGTTATCCAATGCACCCAGCACTTTCATGAGAATCATGACCCAGGTCCTTAGGATGTTCATCAGTAAGTTTGTGGTAGTCTATTTTGACGACATCCTGATTTACAGCAAGAATGAGAAGGACCACCTGGACCACCTTAGGTTAGTGTGTTCGGCTCTTAGGAAAGACAGCTTCTTTGCAAATCCTAAGAAGTGTGAGTTTCTGACCCGTAGGGTTGTCTTCCTAGGATTTGTCGTGACCCCACAAGGAGTAGCCGCTGATCCCGAGAAGATCAAGTCAATAGTTGAGTGGCCTATACCAACCTCTATTACTGAAGTTCGTAGTTTCCACGGACTAGCCACCTTTTATAGACGATTCATTAGGGGTTTCAGCACTGTTGTCTCACCCATCACTGATTGCATTAGGAAGGGAGCCTTCCAGTGGACCAAGGCGGCTGACAAAGCCTTCTTAGAGCTGAAAGAGAAAATGACCCAGGCCCCCATCCTAAGATTGCCCGATTTTTCCAAAGTGTTTGAGGTAGCATGTGATGCCTCAGGGGTAGGAATAGGAGGAGTCCTAAGCCAAGAGAACCACCCAGTAGCCTTTTTTAGTGAGAAGCTCAATGAGGCTAAGCTTAGGTATTCTACCTATGACAAGGAATTTTATGCCTTAGTGCAAGCACTAAGATATTGGAGGCATTACCTTTTACCAAATGAATTTGTGTTGTACTCTGATCACGAGGCCTTAAGGTATCTGAGTTCCCAAAAGAAGTTGAACCCTAGACATGCTAAGTGGGTAGAGTATATCCAGGCGTATACCTTTGTTTTGAAACATCGAGCAGGAACTGCCAATAAGGTTGCCGACGCCCTGAGCCGCCGATCTTTACTTCTGAGCACTGTTAGAACTGAGGTTGTAGGGTTTGACCAGATTAAAGAGCAGTACGATACCTGTCCTGATTTCGGAAAGATTCATCAAGTCTTGAGTATCGGACCATCTAAGGAACACAGTCAGTACACCTTGTTAGATGGTTATCTGTTTAAGGAGAATAGGCTATGCATCCCAAGAACGTCTGTAAGGGAATTTTTGGTCTGGGAGACACACGCAGGAGGTTTAGCTGGCCATTTCGGGAAGAACAAAACCATCCTAGCTGTAGAGGAACATTTCTTTTGGCCAAGTCTGAAAAGGGATGTCACCCAAATTGTGGCCAGGTGTCGAACGTGCGCTGTTGCAAAACAGCAAAAGCAGAACACTGGTTTGTACACCCCTTTGCCCGTCCCTAGTTGCCCTTGGCAGGATTTGAGTATGGATTTTGTGTTAGGATTACCTAGAACCCAAAGGAAGCATGACTCCATTTTTGTTGTGGTTGATAGGTTTTCCAAAATGGCCCACTTCTTGCCCTGTAACCAATCATACGATGCTTCTAAGGTAGCCAAGCTATTTTTAGATGAGGTCGTTAGGATTCATGGCCTACCGAAAACCATCACTTCTGATCGAGATGTTAGGTTCACCAGTTACTTTTGGAAGACCCTTTGGCACATGTTAGGGACCAAGTTGAAATTCTCCACTGCTTATCATCCCCAAACTGATGGTCAAACTGAAGTTGTGAATCGAAGCCTAGGAAACTTGCTTAGGTGTCTTGTAGGCGAAAACATTAAAAACTGGGACTTACTGTTACCAAAAGCCGAGTTTGCCTATAATAGCTCTGTGAATAGAACTACTGGTAAAAGCCCATTTGAGATTGTCCTTGGGTACCAACCCAATAAGCCCATTGATCTGATTCCCCTGCCTTTGCATGGTAGAGCATCCGAGTCAGCTGAGTCTTTTGCACAACATATTAGAAATCTGCATCAGGAAATCACTCAAAAGATTAAAACAAGTAATGATGCTTATAAAAGACATGCTAATTTAAGAAGGCGATTCAAGGAATTTTCTATTGGGGATTATGTCATGATAAGACTCAGACCAGAACGGTTTCCCTCGGGAACCGTAAAGAAGCTGCATTCCCGTAGTGCTGGACCTTTCAAAATTATTGAGAAAGTTGGACCCAACGCCTATGTGCTTGAGTTACCCCCTGATCTAGGCATTAGTTCTACTTTCAATATTTCAGATTTAATTGAGTATAGGGAACCGGCAGTAATACCTAGTGAGGCATTCGGGATTGATCCTTTGATTGAGAGAGAACCTCCCCAAGAGTGTCCACTAAATTGGCCTGAGCGAAGAGAGAAGATCGAGCGAATCTTGGACGATCAAGCTATCAGTACTCGACGAAATGGATATCAACGCTACTTGGTAAGATGGCAAGGTCGCCCCGAATCAGAGGACTCATGGGTTACCAGGGAGGACCTACAACGTATCGATCCGGATCTTTTGGAGGAGTATCAAAGCCGAACAAACCTCTACTCAACGGAGTCGAGTTCTTCCCACCCCAGGAGGATTGGTGGGGACACCTTCTCAGAAATTCAGAATTCTCTTTGGATCTCATAGGAAGATCCGGGCCTTGAATCATCTGGCACCATTTTGTTGCACCCGGCATCTACTTTGGAACTTTTTTTTGTGGATCTTAAAGCAAGCCTTATAAAGGAGAGATTTAATGAAGAAACTAAGATACAAAGGTGGGATTTTTTTCCGCTTTTTAAAGCATGAGGGAGCCAAGCTTGCTGTCAATGCCTGCTGTCAATGCCTGCAGCCCCAGCTTTTAGCCTGCAGCCCCAGCTTTTAGCCTGCAGCAGCCCCCTTCCATCAAATCACCTGCAGCAGCCCCCCTTCCATCAAATCACCTGCAGCAGCCCCCCTTCCATCAAATCACCTGCAGCCCCAGCTTTTAACCTGCAGCAGCCCCCTTCCATCAAATTAGCCTGCAGCAGCCCCAGCTTTTGTATTTTCTATTTTGATCTTCATGATTTGTATTGGATCCCCTCTTAAGTCTATAAAATGAGGGGAGGTCCTCTTGTATGAAAAGGAAGAAAAAAAAAACTTTGAAATGAAATGCAGCTACTTCTCTTCTCCAAAGCCTTCATTATTCCAGTAATGTTGAGAGGTGTGAGGCCTTGAGTCTTCCTTCGTTGCAATCGCAATGTCGCAGAGCGTGAGGTTCTACTCCCTTCGTTGTCTTTGACAACGTCGCCAGGCGCGAGGCCCTGTTTATCTCCTTCGATACTGCCCGAATTTCAGAAAACCTCCTTGCATCCCTCCTCTATCTTTTCTTGGTTGTTATTTTGATACTTCACCCCGAACTAATCCGCCTTCGTGTTTTGTAGGGTTCTCTCCGGTACCGAGCTTCCGAGACGATCTTGCCACTACCAAGAGCTTGGAATTTCTGATTGATTCGGTGTATTGGTTATTGACCGTCCAAGTCGCATCTTCCGAGGACGTGTGAACAATCGTGTGTTGCAAATACTGTCAAAGGACCCTTTTCCTCCCCCCCCTCTTCCATACTCTAGATCTGCAATATTGAATGTGTGCAAGTCCTAAGATCGAGGGTTTCTTAATCCTTGAGTCCTGGGTTAAACCTCACTTTGTTTTGTTGGTTTCAGCATGAGGGGTTGCGCGGTTTGACCCTATGATCTTTAAATCGCTTTCTTAATACATGCTTAATGAACACCTAGCTTGTTTACATCCTAAAGAGTGATTTTCTTGCATGACTAGCATTAGGGTTCCCCATCACCTTCCATCTTACTTCTCTTAAAATGGCATCAACTTGGAATTCAAATGGTTGACAAAAAAGAGTGAAAAAAAGAGGTGCCCTCCCTTCTTTGGATAAACTTGAAGTTCAAATGTTGTCTTAACATCTTGATGTCTTGATGTCTTGATGTCTTGATAAAAATAAAAGACAACCATCTTTTGACATTGAGTTGGCCATCCAAGGTGATGTAGTGAGGCATACTACTCCAAATGACGGGTGACAAGGTTCCATGACATGGTGATGTGGCATAAGGTGATGACGTGGCATGATGACATGGCATGATGACATGGCTTGGTGTCCAAGATGATGTGACATGGCATGTGATGAGATGGTGCCTTGATGACTTGTCATGTGGTGCTAAGAATTAGTTAGCATGTGGCACCAAGAATTGGTTAGCACATGTCTTGAATTGGGTTCCCTCTTGTATTACAGGACTCAATTAAAATAACTAATCATATGACTCAATCAACTAAATAATTAAAGGGCTAACTCTAAACTCAACTTGATCAAATTGATCAAAAGGCATAATCTCACAAAGCAAAAATTAAATATCGACTCAATTGGGTAAATAGGGTTTATATATATATACAGGTTTTGATTGATTGGGGTTTAGGGCTGAATCCAACTAGGCTAAAATAATAGAATTTAAAATTTTGGGGTTTAGGGCTGAACCCAACTGGGCTAAAATAACAGAATTTAAAATTGACTATTTATAAGTGATTTGGAGTTAGGACTTTGGGCTTTTATTCACAGTTGATCCACATGGATGTGGGATTGACCTGTCATTTTTTTTCTTCTAGCCCTGGTGTCCGTACCAATTCTCTCCAGGTATGAGGAACTCGACCCTATCGAGTATGGGTCAACTCTACTGTGATAGTGTTCTAATAAGTCGGGATCAATCCTTTACAAGTCCTCTCTAGTGATCTAAGAATCTTTAGTCTCGGGTCATCCTTGCCAACGAACTAGATATCGTTGATAGTCTTTGCTCCGAGTAGCGATAATCTTGTCATCCAAGATCCGCTCAATCCTGTCTCTTTGTTCTGGTAGTTTGGTTGGTGGACACTCATGGGTTGGCTCACTCTCAAGGATGGGATCAGGCCCAAAAGACTCACTAGGTATCAATGCTGGCTCCTTATACTCTACAAGGTCTAAAACGTTGAAAGTAGAACTAATACCTAGCTCAGGTGGTAAATCAAGCACATAGGGATTAGGTCCAATTTTTCTAATTACTTTGTATGGTCCACTACTACAAGTGTATAACATCTTCATGGTTCCAGGTGGGAACCGTTCAAGTTGTAGCCTAACCATGACAAAGTCTCCTTCGTTGAATTCTTTGAGTCTTTTTTTAGAATCAGCCATATGTTTATAAGATTCATTGCTTTCATTATTTTTTTTACTTATTTTCTTATGCAACTCTTTAATGTGTTCAGTATATGACTCTACAAACGTCTAATAGACTCAACTATGCATTCCTAGTGAAGGAAATTTATTTATTTATTTATTTATTTTAAATCCTTAATTTCAATTCTATGCTTGACCCTTGGTTGGTAGGGGACATGTAGATAAAAATTATGCATGGACTCCTACTAGATGCCATAGGGTTTTCCAAAAATAGGATGCAAACCTAACATGCTCAATAAACTGATGCAACATGCTAACCTCTACAAAATGTAATCTAATGGTCCAAGAAATTTGGGAAGGTTCATGCCACAGTAGGAAATAAGAAGTAGATTCGGGGATGTCCTAGTAGGATAGGATAGAAGAAAAGGGCTCATGGAATAGTCCTGGGTTAATCGGGTTGATCGGATAGAGTAGGATATAAGAAGAGGTTTCAGGGATCAGTCCTAGACTAATGAGATTGACCTTATGGGTTTGAGGTATATCTACAGGGTCTGTCCTATAGAAGAATGGGTCACTAATCTTAGGGAAGAGATCTCCAATGGAAACTACAGGAGAGGATTCATCCTGAGAGTACTGGATTAAATAAGCCAAGTCCTCACTAGTTTCCTTTGGTTCTTGAGTTTCAGGACTAGGCTCTATCAATGGGTTCTCTTCTAGTGTCTCCTAAGGTAAAGCCATTATCATATTAGTGTCATGGCTCTCTTCCTCTAATTGCTCTTCATATTCATCCACTAGATCCATTCCAACTTCATACGCTTCTTCCTTATACTCATTAGTGGATTCAGGATCTTTCTCTAATTGTCCTTCTAATACAATTTTAGTCTAGGTGTGGTCAGGTCAACTAACTCTGGGTTGGATTTAGTCTGGGTATGGTCGGCTAAGGAATAGTGGGCTAATATTGGACTCAAATCTAGGGTTACTAATCCTATGGGGTTTAGGTCGACTAAGGGAAACCTGACTGGTACTGGGCTGATACCTAGGGGTTATGGGTTCCTTGGGCTCATAGGACATGGGCTTAGAGGATCTGGGTTTATAGGACCTGGATCATAGGAGCTAGGTACATATGATCTGGGTAAGTACTTTTTCGTAAGTTTAAGTTTCATATCACTCTAGGTAGTTATGGGTATATCTCTTCTTCATCTGATCATTCTTTCAACATCATCCCAATAAATTCTAGCCTGACATACTAACTTGGGTTAAGCAATCTTAAACTTTCATTTCTCAGTCATTAGATCCTTCTTAAAATACAGATCCATATTTCTTTCCCAAACAAGATAATCCTCAAGATCAAGATCACCACCAAATTTAGGTGCTTCTACCCTAAAGTTCCTAGTGGCTCTCTCATCCTGCTCTATGGAATCATAATTGGGTCTCCTCAAACTAAGATCCCAAATTGGGTCATGGCGAGGGGCTATCCTAGGGTTGGGAGGTGTGGGCAAAGGTTACTCAAATTTGGGTCTAGTATGGGTCCTATGGATTTTCTCTAGGTTTTTGAATCGCTTATCTAGTTGGTCAAACTTATTGTTCATCAGGGCAAACTGTTCAGTCATGGTCCTAAGGAAGGTCTCAAAGCTGGACTCCATGGTCATACTAGGTTCGGGTGAGACTATTGGCTGGGTTAGACTTCTAATCTAATGGTTATGTAATGCATACACAAAATCGAACTAGGGTCTCCTAGACCTAGAGCTCATATAAGATGGGTCAACTCAATTTACAACCAATTCAACAATTACCCTGTCCACTGGTCAAGTAAGAGGTGGGGTCGTGGGAGGCTCCCATTGCTCTTTCAGGGTCCTAATTAAAAACCACGATCCACCTAGGGCATTTGCGTCTGGACCTCTAGCCTTAGACACCAGATTCAAGAGATAATCAAAGGATTGGGTGCACTATCTTTCACACAAAACTTGGAACTCGACCTTGTTAGTGCCCCTAGGCTACTTTAGGTTTCTAATCAATTTTAATTAGGTTTAGGATCGATGCAAAAGTAGTTGTTTTGGGCCCATGACAGGTGATGAAATCCTGCCCTGATCTAAGATAGTAGAAGTGCCCTTAAGATTAGGTTAACAATGTATGGACACAAAGATGAAACCCTAATATGCAATGAAACTAAAATTGTAGATAACAGAAAATAATTTTCTTTTTCAAGATTGAATTTTAGATCTAATTAAATTTTAGATTTTTGATATCTGTTTATCACGTCCGGCCATAGCTCATTACTCCCATGGGTCGTGACAGTATACTTTCGTATACCTGCTTAGGAGGCATGATTTCCTTCCACCAAAAAATACTAAAGAAGTTTTTTTTCTGATTTTTTTCTATGATTAGATGGAAAATTAGCATAGGATTAATAGTAAATTACTTATTATTTTTTTATATTTTTTATGATGGTTTTATACAATTTAATTTCAGCCTAGAACTAGGTATACAGAATTTCAGCAACTAGTGATTAAACCCTAGTTTAAACCTGCTCTGATGCCAAAGATGATACAGGATAAAATATGCAAACTAAATTACTTTGATTTTAGATCTATTTATCAGAGATTAAATAGTAATTAATTTTTCTAGAATTTATCAGAAATAAGACTCAAAGTAATTAATTGAAAGAAAACTAGTCAACTAGTTTCAAGCCTGCAATGTAGATCTAACAAATCTAAGTAGGAAAGGACCTTGGTGATTAAGAAACTACCATAAACTAGGATTTAAAACTTTCAATGAATCAGATCTTAAGAGAAAGGAAGAGTTTAGATTTACCAATGAAGATTTGTCACTCTTTGATGTGGATCAGTATCAGCACTCTTGGATTTCATGGCAAGACTTCAGGATTGTTGTTCTCGAGCTTGGATCTACAATGAAACAGGTTCCAAAGCAAAAACACCCTTACTTCCGATCTTGATCACCTGAAACACTCACAAAAAAATAAGTTAGAAAGCAAGAAAGGAAGGAAAGTTTGGAAGGAAGGAAGAAGAGAAAGAAGGTGGCAATTTTAGGGTTTGTTGGATGGATGGAAGATGGATAGTTGGATAACTAGGGCCTCACACCCCGCGATGCTCCAAAGAACAAAGGAATTTAGGGCCTCACACCCCGTGATACTCTGAAGAACAAAGGAATTAAAGAAAAACTTCTCTCTTTATTCATAAAATAGATGTCATACAAGGGGATTTAAGGGTGGTATTTATAGACCAATTACAAGATGAGTGTGGGATACAAATTATAGAGTTCTTGTTGAAAGAGCAAGAAACTCCATGAACTAGCTTCCCTTAGGCATCAAAGACTTTGGGTTCCTTCTCTTGGCATCATGGAACTTTTGGTATTTCGGCTTCATCCACTTGGGCGACATGTAGTGGTAGGCTTTATCCAAGTGGGCAATGAGAAAGAGGTGTGGCGCTCCATGAGATATTGGCGACAAAATTAAGATGAGATGAGGTGTGGTGAGGTGCCTCTCTTATCTTGACCGACTCCTCAAAATTGGCGTCAATCCTTCTCCTATTTTCTTGTATTTCAAACTTGAAAGAATGCCTTATCTTGGACTCTTTTGAAGTAGATAAATAAGATTGGACTCCTTGGCGCTCCCTTGAATTTTGGGCGACAAAGAGAATGTGAAATGAGGTGCTAAGTGAGATGAGAGTCCTTCCATCTTACTTCTCTTAAAATGGCATCAACTTGGATTTCAAATGGACGACAAAAAAGAGAGAAAAAATGAGGCGCCCTCCCTTCTTTGGATAAACTTGAAGTTCAAATGTTGTCTTAACATCTTGATGTCTTGATAAAAATAAAAGACAACCATCTTTTGATATTGAGTTGGCCATCCAAGGTGATGTGGTGAGGCATACTACTCCAAGTGGTGGGTGACAAGGCTCCATGACATGGTGATGTGGCATAAGGTGATGACGTGGCATGATGACATGGCGTGATGACGTGGCATGATGACATGGCATGATGACATGGCTTGGTGTCCAAGATGATGTGACATGGCATGTGATCATATGGTGCCTTGATGACTTGTCATGTGGCACTAAGAATTAGTTAGCATGTGGCATCAAGAATTGGTTAGCACATGTCTTGAATTGGGTTCCCTCTTGTATTACAGGACTTAATTAAAATAGCTAATCACATTACTCAATCAACTAAATAATTAAAGGGCTAACTCTAAACCTACCTTGATCAAATTGATCAAAAGGCATAATGTCACAAAGCAAAAATTAAATATCGACTCAACTGGGTAAATAGGGTTTATATATATATACAGGTTTTGATTGAATCGGGGTTTAAGGCTGAATCCAACTAGGCTAAAATAATAGAATTTAAAATTCTAGGGTTTAGGGCTGAACCCAACTGGGCTAAAATAATAGAATTTAAAATTGACTATTTACAAGTGATTGGGGTTAGGGCTTTGGGCTTTTATTCACAGGTGATCCATAGGGATGTGGGATTAACCTGTCATTTTTTTTCTTCTAGCCCTAGTGTCCGCACCACTAGCCCAGATCAGCTCCCATCCAGGATCGAGCTCCCGACTGAGGTCATGCTCCCACCATCCGAGGTCGAGCCTCGGGTCGAGGTCAGCTCCCATCTAAGGTCAAGCTCCTGGACAAGGTCATGCTCTCACCGTCTGAGGTCGAGCCCCCAAGATAGAGCTCCTCCCTTCTTGCCAAGACCGAAGTTCTTGTTTGTAGCAAACAGGGGAGGATCAGCAAAGGTTCAGACCATGGTATGGAAGCTCCCAGCAACCTACAAAGCAACCTACAACCTCCAGGAGGTGGCACATACCCTACCAGAGATTCAAGCTATGCAAACGTGCCACTCGCACGTTCTGCGCAATGCATGCTCCAATAGGCCCCAAGCCCTGTAGCACATCACCACGTCAACGGTCATGCAACCAGGGGCTCCAATCCTTTTGACACGGAACCTGTACCTCCTCCAAAAGGAGTATCCCATTAAGGCCCCAGGACCTGCAACACTCTGACGGTCCCTCCTGGATAGAAACGCCCCACCGTGACTTGGGGCTCAGCGGCATGGTGCCCGCACCTCTCATAAAAAACTACAGTACCAGAGGGACAAGATCTATACTACATTGATGAACACCCCTTATAGAAGGATCTTCTTTCGAGGATCGGTCTGATAGGGGGAGGCCACAGATAAAGGAAAACCCTCCCAAAAGGGGCACCAGGAAAGTGACATCTCGATGAAGCTCCAAACTTGGTCTGAGCCATTCCTCTCATATAAAATAGAGGAAGGGACCTCTAGAAAGAAGAGAGGTAGCTAGTAAGATATAGAGAGCAAACGAGCAAGGAACCAGCCAAAAGAACATCCTCGCTCTCTAATCTTCACTTTACCTTGTCTTTCCATTTCTTAAATCTCATCTTTCATCCTCTACACGGAGAGGTCTGAAGCTCTCCATCATAGAGGTTCTATTTTTCTTGATCGTCCCAACTGACTTGATCGTCAAAGTGTCCTTGCCAAAATTTCTAGCTTGGGACTCCTCTTTTTTCCAGGATTACTGACTCTGGAGTTGATTAAAAAAGAGGACCAAGCACCCTAAGGGAGCCCGACGCATCTGTGATACATCAGAGCTATAGGCCACGATGATCTTGGTGGTAACAGATTGGCACACCAGTAGAGGGGACAGGAGAAATGCCATTGACTGTGGAAGGTCCGGTAGCAAGTCCCCCACTACAAGAAGGACACCCATGGACATCTAGGACCTCATGGTGATAATGCACGTATGACAGGATCCACTAGCTGTGCAGGGGAACCCCTCACCATTGTGACCCATAGAGAACTGATGGGGAGCTCCCCGCTCCATCGCCGCCACCTCCAGTGGATCCCCAGATCACCGCACTTGCCCAGCAGGTCCATGCCTTGGTTACGGTGGTGCACTAGCTCCACCAGCGACACCGGTCTTGGTAACTCAACAGGAACCAGGGATGCCATGGCCTATGTCGCCGACCCCCATACCAGCCTACAGTCCTTCTAGGAGGGGCTATTACATGCAGACTCCCACCCATGGGGAGACCATCAGACAGTCAGAAAAAAGTAGCAAGATGGCCCGACCGGTCGGGAGAGCCGCTCCTTGGCCTCAGACCATGGTGCATGCTCGCACCGACGGCATCCGCATAGCCGGGAACTCATACGAGAGTTCCTCCACTCTGCATCCCCTTCGCCCTTAACAACCTTCACCGAAGGGTCTATAGACGAGGCCATCCACCACCAGGCAGAAAGGCACCTCGAAGAGCAAGAGTGCAAGCTGACTGACCTGTCCCACCAATTTACCAAGATTCAAGGCTCTCCCAGTGACCCCACAGGTTATGATGCCCGTCCACCCTTCTCTCGTAGAATCCAAGAGGAACTGATCCCTAACCAGTTCTGCATGGCCCAGGTTGATACCTATGATGGGATAATCGACCCCTTGGACCACCTAGAAAGCTATAAGGCCCTCATGAGGGTCCAGGAGACCATCGATGCTCTCCTTTGCATTGCCTTCTCAGCTACCCTCTGGAAGGTTGCTCAAGCCTGGTTCTCCAGACTCGAGTCAGAAAGTATTGACTCCTTTGAACAGTTGGAAAAAAAGTTTGTGGCATACTTGATGCATGCAGAAAGGTGCCACGTGAGGTTGATAGTCTCTTTTATATCCGCCAACAGGATCGAGAGCTCCTTCGAGACTATATGTCCCAGTTTAAAGCCACCATCAGATCTATCACCTCGATAAGCCAGTCTTCATGCTAGCCCTGAAGAGGGGACTCAAGACCTCTCGCTTCACCTACTCCCTTGATAAGAAGCCTTCAAAGACTTACTCGGAGCTCCTCCTCCGAGCCCACAAGTACATCCATGCGAAAGCAGCCGACCATACCAGAAGGAAGCTGGACAGGAGACCACTGAAGAGGTAGGTCATGGGGAAATATCTGGCCCCTTGGCCCTGAAGGCTATGCCGGCCCCATGACAGGGGGCCAAGCCCAGAGTCGACCTTGCCAAGGAAGAAAAGTTCACTCCTCTCTTTGTCCCGAGAGCAAAGATCCTGATGAAAATCGAGAGTGAGCACTTTCTACATCATCCTCCTCCACTGAGACCGTCCGCTGGATGCAAAAGATCTTGTTATTATTGCTTCCACTGAGACCACGACCATGATACCAAGGAATATCGCCACATAAAGAGGGAGATAGAAGACCTGATTAAGTACGGCTACCTTGGAAAGTATATGGAGGGAGAAGCTATCCCAGTAGTCCAGAATGAAGAGCCCTTACCACTCACCATCAAAATCACCCCACCGAGAAGCCAGTGGGGATGATCTCCTGGGGGTTGGGAGAACCTCGAAGAGGGCTAGGGGAGAGAGGGAAGTGATGATGTACTCCGCTGTACGGGAGATGGGCTGGCTTGGATAGATAACCCAAATAATGATGATGTCATCATAGAA
Organism: Areca catechu; assembly: GCA_021397845.1. Lineage (NCBI taxonomy): Eukaryota > Viridiplantae > Streptophyta > Magnoliopsida > Arecales > Arecaceae > Areca > Areca catechu. The sequence goes on along the minus strand of CM038040.1, from coordinate 130,158,168 downwards.
ATGATGATAGCTAATCATCCTATAAAGAGAAACATGGTTGATAGTGGAAGCTCTGCTGACATCTTTTTTTATGATGCTTTTGCAAGGATGAACTTGTCTACTGACCAAATAAAATTGGTATTTACACCCTTAGTGGGCTTCATCGAAGATTTGATCGGAGTTAAAGGAGAGATTAAACTCCCAATAATCATCAGGATGTTACCTTGACAAAGCACCATGCTGATAACATTCACCATCGTGAGGCTTCCTTCGCCTTACAATGCAATCCTGGGGCATCCTGGACTTAATTTGCTTGATGCTACCATCTCCATCAAGCATCTCCTCATCCAGTTTCCCACTCCTTGGGGGATCAGAGAGATGAGAGGGTCCCCGCAACTGGTCTAGTACTATCTGTAGACCGTTCCAAGACTGCGAGGGGCTAGCCAGAGCCCAGCCATTGACAAAAAAAGCGTGATGGAGCTAAAGTGGAAGGGCAGCCTGGTTGAGCCCCTACTGTCTTTTCCTCTATGAGAGGATCCCTTGAAGACCATGCAGGTGGGGGCCCTACTTCTCAAGGAGGAGAGATTCCATCTGCTCGGCTTCTTGTGAGCCAATATGGATGTCTTCACCTGGACTACAGCAGACATACCCAGGATTCTACCAGAAGTGATTATCCACAGGCTGAATGTCAACCCCAACTGCCACCCAGTCTGGCAAAAGAAGAGGACTTTTTCCCTAGAGGGCAGAAGGAGATTGACGAGGAGGTCAAAAAGCTCCTTGCAGCAGGTTTCATCCGTGAGGTACGATATCCTGACTAGTTTGCTAATGTAGTGATGGTCAGGAAAGCTTTCAGAAAGTAAAGGATTTACATGGACTACACCGATCTCAACTGGGCATGCTTGAAGGATAGCTTCTTGCTTTTCAAGATTGACCAGCTGATTGATGCAACCTTTAGCCACAAGCTCCTTAGCTTCATGGATAAGTTCTCTGGATACAACCAAATTTGCATGCACCTAGAGGATGAGGAGCACATAGCATTTATAATCGATAGAGGTACATACTGTTATAGGATGATGCCATTCGACCTCAATAATGCAAGGGCCACGTACCAGCTCCTGGTCAATAGGGTCTTCAAAGACTAGATCGGTCGTAACATGTAGATCTACGTGGATGACATGCTTGTCATGAGCGGCCAGGAGTCGGACCATATCGCTGACCTGGTGGAGGCCTTTGATAACCTCCACCTCTACTAGATGAAGCTAAACATTGCCAAATTCATATGTGGTGCTGCGACAGAAAAATTCCTGGGGTTCATGGTCACCCAAAAGGGGATAGAGGCCAACCCCAAGAAGATCCAGGCGATTACTGACATGAGACACCTTGTCTCCAAAAAGGAGGTTTAGCGCCTGACTGGATGCATCGCAGTGTAAAGCTATTTCATTTTGCATTCCACTGAGCACTGCCAGCCATTCTTAAGGGTGCTGTGCAAGATGCATGACTTTACCTAGACGGAGGAGTGCTAGGAGGCTTTCGAGTGATGTGGGACTAATATGCATGCAATTCTTTTTGTATGTTTTATATGTGGGGTTAGGTGATTAATTCCCAAATTTCAGATCAAAATTAGTTGTAGGAAATTTTGTATGAATTTTTGAAGCCAAGCATGCAGATTAGAACCTATAAAAGTACTAAAGAAGGACGGGGCTGAGAAGCCTCGGTTAGGGCAAGTTTCCTACAATATAAAGACTGGAGGTAGAGGGAGTGTGCCTGACAACGTTTGAAGTGCCCAGTGAAGATCGCAGCAAAGGGATCTCTCGTTCCTCGACAGATGTGGCCTGGAAAACCGAGCCAAAGACTCGCGAATACCCGGCTTTCTGCTTGGTGGTTCGATTGAGGCTTGGCTGGAGTCGTTGGATTCGTAGGAACTCGAGGACCTGCAAACAACTTGTCAGGGGTTAGAAAACTCAGAGGAAATCAAGAAAATAAAGGAAAATATCAAAGGGAAGAAAGTTTTGGAGGGGGCTGGAAGGATGGTTGGTGACAGGAAGATGATTGCAAACACCGGGAAGAAGAACTCTCAAACCCCTTTATGCACACGGCAAGGTAATCACACAAAGCAATAGAAGAACTCAAGGTTTATTTCATATATCAAAATCTCCCTTCATACAAGAGGCTAGGGTCCTTTAAATAGACCCTTAACCTTGGGCTCCAAGTAATGGCACATAAGTCTTTACATAAGAATCCTTTTCCCTCTCAAACCCTAGCTAGAAAATAAGGAAACATTAGGTAGAAAAAATTTCTAAAAATTCTCTTGACTTGGCCAACACTCCAAGGATGCCTAGGGGGCGTGTTGGGCTTCTAGGAGCAGCAAGAGGCCAGCCCAAAGGGGCTCAGGCGCATGGGTTTGGGCCTCTGGAAGCTGGGGTGGCCTGGTAGCCAGGTAGCAGGAATATTCCCTCGTATCTTGCTTCTTAGGGGCTTGGGCTTGGCGCCTGGGCTTGATTTCTTTGGGCTAGGATGCAGATGGACCTCTAAAATCATGGATGCCTTGGTATATGAATATATTTTGGCATCTGGAAGGGAATCTGGGCATCTGGAGGGCATCTGCAAAGAGTCAGGGTTTTCTGAATTTTCCTCCTGGGGTCTTCAAATCTTCAAGCTGGGTTGGACTTGGGCTATACTTCCATGTCTTCAATCTGGTTGGACTTGGTCTTCACTTGTATGATGTGGTCTTGAGTCTTCAATATGGTTGAATAGGACTCAAAAAATAAAATTAGCTCGACATGAGCTGACTAACACTGGACTGAACTAGCTCAACATGAGCTGACTAGTACAGAACTGAAACTCAAAATACTCAAATAACAACTAAAATGGACTCAAAAAGGCTAAGCCCTTATCACATATGGACTCATAAATTATTGATCAATTCATATAGGGTTGAAAAGCCTCTATCTTATTTTGGTGCCTTTGGTGTCCCCACCATCGAGGTACTGAAGAAGCTTCTCGCCTCCCTGGCATTGCTGTCTAGGCCAGTGCTCGAGGAAGAGCTCCTCCTATACTTGGCAATCTCACTGGAGGTGGTCAGCTCAATGCTGGTCTGCACCAACAAGGATGGCTCCCAGCAGCCAGTCTACTATACTAGCAAGCTACTTTGTGATGCAGAAACTAGGTATACTCAATCTGAAAAGATTATCTTTGCACTCATTATATCTACGCAGCATCTCAAGCCCTACTTCTAAGCACATCCGATCATTGTCCTCTTCGACCAGCCTCTAAGGGCCATCCTAAGCCACCTTGACACATCGGGGTGCCTGGCCAAGTGGACGGTAAAGCTCAATGAGTTTGACATCACTTACCATCCATGACCGGCATAAAAGGCCTAAGTCCTTGCTAATTTCCTGGTAGAGTGTACTTGGGTGGCTAAAGATCTGGAGGAGGCAGACTAACGAGCTGAACCTGGGCAGGACTTGATCCCAGGAGTGATGACGTGGGTTCTCCATGTCGACGGTACGTCTAACATCAGAGGGAGTGGAGTCGGGCTTATCCTTGCCAACTCTGATGGGGTCATCATGAAGTATGCACTGCGCTTCCTCTTCAAGGTGACCAATAATCAAGCTGAATACGAGGTGCTCCTCGTGGGACTGAAGGTGTCCTACAAGCTAGGTGTAAAGTTCCTGAAGGTTTTGATAGATTCGTAACTCATGATGGACCAAGTCTCTGGCGAGTACGAAGCTCGAGATCCCATGATGGCGAAGTATTTGGACAAGGTACGCTCATATATAGTAAACCTCTAGCACTTCAAGATTTCCTACATCTCTCGTGCGGAGAATGCCCAGGCCGATGTCCTCTCCAAGCTGGGAACCCTACCGGATTCATAATTGGGACATACCTTCATCGAATACCTAGAGACCCATAGCTTCGAGTTTGTAGCAGAGGTCTAACGAGTCACCTGTGAGGCAAGCTAGATGGACCCCTACATCAAATATATTACCATCGGTGCCCTGCCTGAGGATCGCAGAAAGGCTAGCCTCCTCAAGAAGAAGGCTGCACTGTTCGTGCTGATGGATGGGCAACTTTATTAGAGGTCTTATTCCTACCTCCTACTAAAATGCTTGAGGCCCTCAGAAGCCACCTACCTGCTCCAAGAGATACATGAAGCCATCTGCTGAAATCATGTGGGGGGCAAGACTCTGGCTTATAAGGCACTCTAGTAAAGATACTTCTGGAAGACCATGCAAGAAGACACCACATATTTTGTGAAAAAATGTGACCACTGTCAACATCACACCCACTTCCAGCGTCAGCCAGTTGCCCTACTCTCCCAGCTATCAGCCCCATGGCCATTCACCTAGTGAGAAATGGACATCCTAGTTCCCATTCCTCCCACGTCTAGCTAACGGAAGTATTTGATTATGGCCATTGACTATTTCACTAAATGGGTCGAGGTCGAACCCTTAGCACGGATTGTTGGGAATTATGTCACAAAGCCAATCGCCTAGGCTATAGGCGGTTGTGCTTAGTATTATTATTTGTATATGAATTAATAAAATTTATTTTGGCAGATCATCGCATTATTCATTTCCCTGTAATGAACTCTATTTATGTGATGAAGTCCTTAGGACTGCACTAACTTCGATATAGAGAGGATATATCGAGTGGTATTTTAAAAGGTTCACAACCAAAGGCTATATTATACAGGATGATAATGTATCAAGTGTAGATTGTTGTGGTTCATAATGTTTGGTTGTCCTCTTGACCAAAGGAGTGTGGTGACACTGATGTGATCTGCAAGTGGGATGTGTGACATCTCATTGAATGTGACTCCGTAGAGCTCCTTTCTTCCAAAGGATTGCTCGCGATTGGATATGGGTATATGTGTCCCTCCGACCTGAGGTCACCATGGTAGCTTGCAAGCAACTCTCTGTGCTTTGGTGCCGGACTATCCAAATTTTTAATCCGGTGATGGAAGGTTTCTAGGTACAGGCAAGTACTTATGGAGCAGTGGTGGACCAAGATGGAATTGATCTATCCAAGTTGTTTGGATTGAATGTCTCGCAGTGTCTCAATTTAGCAAATCCTCGACCGAGATAGTCCTAGTGAGGAGTCACTGGACTTGCGAGGTTGAGACATGTTGTGGATTGACTCAGTTAGGGTTAGCAGTCTAACCCTATGTCATCTTGAGCATTGGAGGTTAAAGGGATGAATTATACGATAACCATATGCTAGAGGTTCGATAGATTGCTCTCGTATCTTCGACCTATCTGGACGTTAGGACCCATTGCTAAATGGTATCTTGTGCTGGTACTGAAAGTATTCCGGTGCTACCATTTAGATTCGAACCTATGAGGTCACGCGCCATAGAGGATTCTTCCTGATCTGGGAACCGATCAACAATTGGAAATCGTTTCGGTATTAAGGTCAAACGGACTGATTAAGCACACATTGGATTTTTCCTGATCAATCTGGTCTGATTCTGATTGACCAGGATTGGTTTGGATCAACCAGGAACTGTTCCTAGTAGACCTGGACTAGACCCGATTTTTCTTAGTGATAGGGTTTGGTCGGACCAGGGTTTTGTTTTTGAACCGATTTTTGATTTAGTTTTATTGAACTGGTTTGAAGACTTGTTTCAGTAATCTGTTTTCACGGTAAACCTTTTGTTCCACGTGTTTGTTTTATCCATTCTTCCCTTGTTTTTTGTTGCCTTGTTTTATCGTGTAAATGGGACAAAACACCGGTTTGATGGCTCCCTGTTCTCACGATATTGCCACCCCAAATATGAGATTGGTTCTCTCGGTTTATCCCTTGGTTCAACGTAGTTTATCCAAACTTCCCCACTCTCGGTTTTGCCCTATTTTTTATTGCTTGAATTAGATAAGGACAGCAAGGAGATCGGATGATGCTCAGCGATCTGAACTTGTTTTCATGGTGTTTTCGCTCTTCTTATTCTCTTCCAGCCAGCAGTTTCCATGACTCTCCACCGATCAAGAACCAATTCAAATAGGATTTTGGTTTTATTTGCATACCTCTCACGACGTCTTTTCAGCCTTCATGGACTTCGCGAGTTTTCTCCGCCTGATATTTTACTGGGTTGAAGGCCGTGCGATGGAGGAAGGGTGTAGAACAGACCATATGAAGAGAGGAGGAACAGGGCGTGCATGAGAGGTGAAGCAACAGGGTATGGGATAAAGAGGAGCAGAAAGGGATTAATTACCGTGTATAAGAGAGCGAGTTTTGGGACGAAGATTTGTGTGCTTTTGGTGGAGTTTGTGCGGTCCTGGAGAAGACCGTCTGCGAGGATTTCTTGTTTTTCCCTGCTCCACTTTATCGTAACTTTTCATTGATTCCTGGAGGACTAACATTCTTTTGGGAGTTGGATCAGCAAGAGCTCATGTGGATACTCTAGAGGGTGGATACTTGGACATCTCGAGAGGTTGGACCGATCCTTTCCTTGTTCTTGCTATTGTTTTTTATTTGTTACAGATCAAGTGGAAGCCCGGTTTGCTGATATGTTCTGAAGACTGAGGGAGTCGACTTCTTCTTGCTTCGATCCAAGTTCAGAAAAAAGGAAGCTTCATCAGGTATGTCATTTCCTTTTTGTTATCATGCATGTTTAGATCTAGATTTATCATATTATTTATAATTATTACACTTGCCTGTACATGCCTGTGTATATATTACATACATCATGTTATGTTAGATCCTATGCATTAGTAGGTTTTTCCGTATGCATGCTTAAAAATCTTAATTATGCAATACCTACTCCCTAGTGTAGCATGTCTAGGGTAGGTGTCCGCTGCACTGGTTTTCCTTCAATGGTATCAGAGTGATAGGTTCATGTGTAGCATATCATGATTGCATGAATTATTGGATCTGTATCTAGATTAGGGATTACTTTTAGGAACCTAGTTGAGACCTTCACCATGGTCATGTGTCTGTAGAAATTAATCAAGATTTAAAACCCCTTAGTTTCTATGGCCCGAGACAGCTCGTCTATGTTAGCTTTTTTAGAAGGATCCTTAAAAGAAACCTACGGTATTAAAAATATTTTAATCTTGATACATGATTATATATTGGCATGTCTTTAATTGTTTAGGCTTGCAATATTATAAATGATATGATAGGACTAGATATGATGCATGAAAGATGTAAAAGGATTTTACATAAATTTAATTAAAAATATTTTAATTAAAAGTTGGCTTATAATCTAATAATTATGAATTGAAAGATTAATTAAATGACAAGCCAGATTAGGGTTTATGAAATCTAATGTCATTTGAATAAGCCATCTGGGTTAATTGGGTTAGCTGTTTGATTAGGTCCATTTATTGGGTTAGACCTAAGGTTAGTTGAATTGGACTTAAGATAACTAATGAAATGTTGATTAAGAACCTTCTCTTTAGTATCTATCTAATAGTTAGATGGGTTAGTTCATTCTTCTAAAATGGATCTAATTAGTGGTTCTGTGATAAGCCCTAGTTCTTAGGCTGGTCTAATTAAGTCTAGTAAATCGGTTGGTGTCTAGGAAAGATGGTTAATGACGGATACTCACCCATGATCTTACCTACCTAGCCAATCCGGTCAACCAGAACTGATTAGAAGAGCTTATTGATTTGCGATTAACCCATGCCATCCAAGTTGATCAGCCTGTCTGATCTTTAGGTGCCCATGGACCAATTTGTTGAATTTAATTCAACCCTCCTGTGAATTGATTTGATCAGTGGGAGGTTGATCCATGTTCTTCTCTCTATTCTTCTGTCACAATATAATTAAAATCCTCTAAAATTATTAAGTCCTGAAAAAGACTAAGTCAATGAGTTGATAGTGTCTTAGCCTCTCATTAAGTGGGTTAGTAATGAGTCCTTTAGCTTGGTGTACATCAGTAGTTCCACAGAACGGGTGTGCATCTAGTTACTGGGATTACTCTCCCATAGATGATTGCTCAGTGAAACCTTCTTTACGGTGATCAGGTGGGCCAGCCATAGTTGGGCTTGGTCATTCGTTAGCTGGAAGCATCGGATTTGTCATATTGATGGTTGGACCTAACCAGAGACCCATAATAGGAGGCCCCTAGGCCGATTAGGGGTTCTATGGGGTAAAATTTATTACTGGAAGTTGCTTAAGGAAGCAATTGGTTAGAGAACCTACCTTTAAGCGCGTATGGGTGAGCCGGCCATAGTCGGGCTCATATGTGGTATTGGATTTCAGTACCCACTATGAAATGATGATTTCACGGATTAGAGTTAGAGGCTCGCAATCTGAAAAATTAGTGGGAGAGACCTTTAGACTAAAGTCCAAGTCTTTTGGTTTAATTGATTAATTCATATACTAATTTGGTCTTAATTTTCCTTTTAGATGTCTTCAAACCTTTTGCTCCGGTCACTTCTTGATAACGAGAAGTTAAAGGGTCCCAATTTCGATAGCTGGTATCAAAAATTGAGGATAGTCCTGGAGCATGAGCGGATCCATTATGTGATAATGGATCCAGCACCGAAATCCCTCATGCCAATGCTCGGAGTTTGGTCAGGGACACTTATTTGAAGTGGGTTTCTGATCAGACTACTGTCCGATGCATAATGTTGGCGGCGATAAATGATGAGTTCAATCACAAATTCAAGGAGGCTGTTGACCCCTAAAGTGATTTTGATAATAACAAAATATTTGAGCATATATTTGGTTATCTAACAACTTTTCAAATGGTTGACAAGTTTTTGTAGGATGACTACTTTGACATAACTTTAAACCCTACAACTTTTATTTCTTTGTGTTGAGTTGTAAGTGATTAGAATCTTGTAAAGAAGAACCTAACAAAAAAATTCCTCATTGATCCTCATTGAATCAAGATAAAGGGTTACTTCCACTAGATTTCAAGTTCAATTTTTCTTGATATTGTTGTAAGAAGACCTAAAGGAAGTCTTCAAAGCATGGCACAAGAGTTTTGGAAAATTAAATTTGATCTGGTTGAAGAACCAATCTCGAGCTGACTGGATGGAGGAACCAGCCGACTCTGGCACTGGCACAAGAAAGAAGTTCTCTGGCACACTGATCTAGCTGACTGGCACCTAGTCCCAGTCAACTCATCCAGAACTTAGTTGAAAGTGTTCTGAGAATCTCAGGGATCCGAGCCGACTGCATTTCAGCCAAGCTGACTCGTGTAGAACTTGGTTGAGAATGCTCTGAGAGCCTCTGAGATATGAGCTGACTGGAATTCATCCTAGCTGACTCATCCAAAGTAAGCTATTTTTCTCAACTGTGGAAGCTAGCCGACTGGTGTTCAACCCAGCCGACCCGAGCCTGATCCGAGCTGACTCGAAGAATGTCTGAGCCGACTGGAATGACGGGATCACCTCCAACAGCTAGTTCTAGTTTTCTATTTTTGAATTCCAAAAGTGCTCTAACGGTAACTTGTCACCTCCCAACGGTCTACAACATTCAAAATCAAGGGAAAGCAGTTGAAATCTCTATAAATAAGGTATGAGAACATCCTTGGAGTGACTAATGAGTTATTGAACATTTATTGAATATTTATTGAAGTAAGAAGAGAGAGAGCACTTAAGCTTTGAAGTCAGCCTTCAAGCCTTCACCAACTCTTATCAGAAGCTTGAAGTAACTTTTGATGAAAGAAAGGAAGCCATTGAAGTGCATTGAAAAGCATTCAGTGGATCTTCACTAGAGCTGCATTGGCAACCACCAGACAACTGAGTTTGTCATTTCTGTTGCTTTTTTATTCTATTCTTAGAATACTTGGATTTTTGGTGAGCCCGGTTGTAAAAACCAAATAGGTTTCTTTGGTGAGCCTTCTTAAAACCAAAGTGTAGAAGTTCTAGGTGAGCCTGTGAAAACCTAGTTTGGATTTCTTTGGTGAGCCCGGTTTAAAAACCAAAGTGTAGAGGTTTGGATTGTGAGCCTACAAAACAATCCGACTGTATTCCGGTTTGGGGGATATAGTGAAAATCTCGAGTGGTGAACTTGGGTAGTGGATGTAGGAGCTGGGTTGCTCCGAACCACTATAAATTTATCTTGTTTGTGTTGTGCTTGATTTACTTTTCACCTTCCACATTTAATTCTGATTAACACAGCACTCAACCACTAAAAGGAATTACTTGTACATATATTTGCGAGAAATTTTGTAATTTCCAATTCACCCCCTTCTTGAATAAAGCCACCTGGGCAACAGCTGGTATCAGAGCAGTGTCTCTGATTACTTGAGTAAAGATTGATGGCTAATCCCATAAGTACATCCTTGGCCGAAGGCCAGTCAACAAATAGACCTCCACTATTCACAGGCACTAATTTCTCTTATTGGAAAGCACGAATGAAAATTTACATTCAAGCTATAGATTTTCAATTATAGACTGTCATCTTAAAAGGGCCACACATTCCCATATGATTAAAGTTGATGGCGTGGACATCCCTAAGCCTGAAGAGGACTAGGATGATCATGACATGAAAATGGGGGAACTGAATGCCAAAGCAATGAATTTACTATACTGTGCTTTGGATGTAAATGAGTTCAACCGAATTTCCAATTGCTCTTCAGCAAATAAAATCTAGAACAAACTCGAAGTGACCCATGAGGGAACTTCCCAAAAAAACCTCAAAGATAAATCTTTTAGTTCACAATTATGAACTATTTAAAATGGAACCTTTTGAAACAATTTCTTCCATGTTCTTTAGATTTACAGATATTATTAATGGTTTGAAGAGTCTTGGCAGGGTATACTCAAATGCTGATCTGGTTCAGAAGATACTCCGTTCTCTACCTGACAAGTGGGATCCCAAAGTGACTGCAATCTAGGAGGCTAAAGATCTCAACACATTACTACTAGATGAACTACTGGGATCACTCATCACCCACGAGCTGACTATGCAGTATAGAACTGAAGACGAACAGAAGAAAAAGAAAACAATAGCCTTCAGAGCTGCTTCCGAATCAAAGAGGGATGATGAAGAATCTGAAGAAGAAAGCACCTCCTCCAATGATTGATAAATCTTGGATTTACATGATTATTTTAAGTATTTTAGTTAATTATTGGTGCTAACATTCTTTTAATAACCTAATTTCATAATTAATTTGGACTTTCTTGCAAAACTAATTATTTTAAAAATATATTTGAAAAGTGTGAAATTAGAGTACGTTCATGACAAATAGATTTCAAGTCAAAGCACCACACACCCATTTAAATGATTAATAAAACATTTAATAATTATAATTAATGATCATGGAATTGGTAAAATTAATAAGATTGAAACCCACCAATAGGTAGAGCTTGATTTATGGAATCCAACGACGCAAACGGTACTTAAATCAGGTTTGAAATGAAGAAGTTATGAATTTTCTAAGATTTTTGCACACATTTTGATGCTGCACGATTTTTGGAGCAGCTCGTCCTTGTTTTTTTTTATTTGGCATTTGGTTCACCGGCAGCCATGGCTGCCGGTCCACGGAATAGGCCGTGGACCACGGCCCTCCAGAGGCGCCGAAATTCGCCGAGAAGCACGCCGGCGGTGTCCCTGGCCGGAGGAGAAGCTCCGGCGATGCTTCGACGGTCGGTGGCGGTGTTTTTCGACGGCAAAAGAGAGGAGGCAGCCCACGTTTCCCACGGCCACCTCCTCCACGGCAGCCACCTCCTCCACGGCAGCCACCTCCTCCACGCGTAGCCATGCATGCCCTCCACGGCGGCCACCTGCTCCACGCACGGCCACGCCCTCCACGGCGGCCACTTGCTCCACGCACGGCCATGGGCGCTGCAGGGCGGCGGTGTTGCCAAGCTTCTCCACGTTGCGGGCATTCCTCACGTTGCAATCTTCACGGGCTACAGGGCGTCGCCACACAGTCGCCACGCAGTCCACGGTGGTTCCACAGGCACGGCCGAGCTTCTCCACGGGTGCAGGCGAGCAGTCCACGGGCGTTGCGCGCAGTCCACAAGCAATCCACGGGCGTTCACGAGCTGGGTGTTCTTCACGGGAACTGGGCGTTGCTGCGCTTCTCACGAGCAGTCCACGGTGATTCCACGGGCGTTGCGTTGCAATTCGTCGCGGCGTGATGCACGGAGCAGCAACGACGGTCACGGTACTCCTTTTGTCCCACATCGCTAGTGTGCAATGAGCTCTCCTCTCCGGTTAATTATAAAATGAACCCCATTGCACAAGGCAGAGGACCCCGGAGAAAAGAGAAGGTACAGGGTAAAGGGCATTGCTTGGGTTACGGGTTGACTTTTGGGAGTGAGGTTTCTCAAAGGAGAGCGTGTCCCTACACCATCTTCCAGCCTTCTCTCTCTGAGATCAGGATCCGAAGAAGAAGACGCAGAGAAAGCCCAGTTCGCTCCACGGAGTACGAAGGAAGGAGCTATCTTCCTGACGAGGCTGCGCCGATCTGTTCTTATCTTTGTTACTTATTTTGTTAATTTAATTTTTTTGCATTGTATCTAGACATTAAATTTCAATCAATGCAATATTTTTTTTTTACTCCTGTCGTTCGTCTTGTCTGCACGTAGATGCTAGGATCTAAATAATAGATCCTAGTGCCAAGTTTACTTTTCCTGGAATTTTAATTTTTTTTATACTTTTCGACTTCAAATATTTTTTTTACAAGATCAAAAAGATTTCAAATCCTAAACACCGCCTTCTCCGTGGATTCGACCCGACTCCTCTTGCTACGCATTTTTAAATATTTTAAGAAGTCGGATTTTAAACTGATAGCCACGGTGTTTTAACGACAACCCCGCGGATCTACCAAGTTTTTGGCGCCGTTGCCGGGGAGGGCATTAAAATAATAGTTTTTGATCTTTTTGATTTTTTTATACCATGCTAACTTTTCTTTTTCTTGCAGATTAAAAAAAAAAAAAGGGGGAGAAAAGCAGAAGAGGAAGGAAGTCTCCCAATCAGTAAACTTTCTTTCCTCTTTTACATATTAATTATTTATCTTTTTAGTTTATTTTCTTATCTCCAAAAAAAAAAAAATTCAAATTTCAAATTTAAAAAAAAAAATTTCAAATTTCAAATTTTAAAAAAAAATTTCAAATTTCAAATTTTAAAAAAAAATTTCAAATTTTAAACAAAAAATTTAAATTTCAAATTTCAAACAATTTTTTTTTTTTTTTTAATTTTTAGATTCATTTAGGTAAATTTATCTTTTCTGCAAAATCCAAAAAAAATCGTCCAGACATTTCATAATTTATTAGGATTAGAAACTTAATCACAAAATTAAAAAATATATATAGCTTTAATTTAATTTTGTGTGTTTATAACTTTTATTTTGGACATCCTATTGCATTTCATAATCTCATAATCATCTTAAGGGCAGTTATCCATAAACAAGATAAGGTGGGGAGTTCAATACCCTTCCTTAGCCCACAAACCATCACCCCTCATTTTGCATACCTAAGCCTTCTAAATAAAATTAACTAGACGTCAGCTCTAAGGAACTCGAGCTCAATAGGACAGGGCACCCGGAAGAGTTGGACCGGGTCAAGATTAGTTGGTTGACTGGTGTCTAGGAAAGGGGTTCAGGGATTACGTCCCGAAGGAAGGTGGTTGGATCCGCTTACCTGGCCAATTTTCAATTGGTGTCTAAGGCAAGCAAAGAGGGAAACTCCACCGACCTTACCCTTACCTGGCCAGTTAGCTAATTGGTCTTTGACTTGGAGGGCTCCAAGGCGGTCTTGGAAGTTAGGAGCTGTCTAGAATTAGGGAGCTTAGGATAGAAATCTGTTTGATAAGTGTTTGAAAATAACAAAAAAATCATATATATATATAAAATAAAATAAAAAAATTTTTGGGTTGCACTGTTTCATGCACGGTAGAAGATCTCTATTTCCAGACCTAGTTGACTTCAACCCTGAAATTGAACGGCTGATCCATAGTACACCAAAAAATCAAATGGCTGGAAACCCAGAAGAACCACCTAGACAGATGAAGGAATACTTTATTCCTTCCACCTACAACCCATCGACTTGTATCCATTTACCTGAAATACCTGCTAGACAATATGAGATCAAGTCTGCCACAATCCAGATGCTCCCTTCCTTTTATGGGAATACCAACGAAGATCCTTATAAGCATCTAGATGAGTTTTTAGAAATCTGTTCTACGGTGAAGATCCAAGATTTCACTGATGATGCCCTTAGGCTAACCTTGTTCCCCTTCTCACTTAAGGATAAGGCCAAGTACTGGCTTGGCACACTAGGGAAACCAATTCGAACTTGGGCTGAAATGCAGCACGAGTTCCTTAAGAAATTCTATCCTATAGGTCGAACCAACACCATGAGGCGAGCCATCACTGGATTTGCTCAGCTTCCTGGTGAACAAATTCATGAATCATGGGAGAGACTTAAGGAACTCCTTAGAAAATGCCCACATCATGGTCTGTCTAAGTGGCAAATTGTCCAAGCTTTTTATGAGGGATTAGGAGACCAGTATAGACAGATGGTGGATGCATCTTGTGGAGGTGCATTCATGAGTAGAAGTGAGGATGAGGCCTATACCTTGTTTGAAACCCTAAGTGAAAATTCGATCAACCATGCTTCTTTGACTTCATATGAAAGATCGATTCCTCACCAAAAACGGGCAGGGATTTATGAAATTACACATTCAAATTCCAATGTCGACTTGAACCTAATATCCCAAAGATTAGATACAGTCGACCTCCTTTCTCAAAAGTTGGACCAAGTCCTAGCCCTCAGTCAACAATCTCAATCTCCTGCACAATACCCATCACACCCATCACAATACCCATCACACCCATCACAATACCCATCACCCTCTAATCATCAGGAGATTTGTTCTATCTGTGCTAGCCCAGCCCATCACATGAATGAATGTCCTATGGTTGCACAGTTACCACCTTTCATCCAAGAACAAGTCCAAGCTGCTCAAGGTTGCTCCAAGCCGGGTAATGACCCATTTTCAAATACTTATAACCCGGGTTGGAGAAACCATCCTAATTTTTCTTGGAAACAACAACAGACTCAGGTTCAGACCCAAACTCCTCCTGCACGGAACTTTCAAAATAGGCCCCCATACCAAAACTATGCCTATAATAGAGGTCAGCCTAGTCAGCCTGCTCAGCCACCATATCAGCCACCATATCATCATCAGTCATCATATCAACCTCCTCAACAGACCAATCTAGCCGACGATAGGTTTGATCAACTTCAACAATTAATCATGACCCAACAACAATCTATCGCCAGGTTAGAAGTTCAAATAGGACAGTTAGCTGAATCTACTATGAGGAGAGAACCAGGTCAACTACCGAGTCAACCAATACCGAATCCTAGAAACAACCCACTCATTCTTCAGCCTAATGTTCCACCTAAGAACCCTCAATTTGAGAATGCTAAAGCAATTTCTGAGCTTAGAAGTGGTAGGATTTTAGGGACCCATATCAAAACCAGGAGAGAGAGGCTAGTACTGATGCTAGCAAGAATGAGAAGTTAGAAGATGAGACTAACCATGTAGAAGAGCCTGAGCCCGGGACTAGTACTAATACTGGTTCCGATTTAAATGAGAAAGGGAAGAAGAGAGCAGATGAATTACCTGAGACTTATAAACCTAGAATCCCATTCCCTTCAGCCCTAGAAGCTGGCTTTTCCCGTAAAAAGCAAGGAGCACGCAACGAGGAGCTAATGGAATTATTCAAGCAAGTTCATATTAATTTACCCCTCCTCGATGCAATTCAGCACGTTCCAGCTTACGCTAAATTTCTCAAAGAACTCTGCACTCAAAAGCGTGAGCCACGAACCATAAAGAGAATCATTTTGTCTGAGGATGTAAGTGCAGTTTTGTTGAATCAATTACCTCAGAAAATGAAAGACCCCGGTGCTCCTTTGATTTCTTGTGTTATAGGAGGCATTACCTTTGACCGAGCCCTGTTAGACCTAGGAGCTAGTGTGAACCTTCTTCCAACCTCGGTCTATGAAAAATTTGGGATAGGTGAACTAAAACCCACGTCAGTCATTCTTCAACTAGCCGATAGATCTGTCAAGACACCACGTGGTTTGATTGAGGATGTCTTAGTTAGAGTGAACCAATGTTATTTCCCAGTAGACTTCCTTATACTAGACATGGAACCATCCCAAGAGCTAAATCAGAATCCCATAATCTTAGGTCGTCCATTCCTAGCCACTGCCAATGCCAATATCAATTGTAAAACGGGAGCTATGGACATTTCTTTTGGGGATCAAAAGGTGAGAATCAATATTTTTAATGCCTCAAAGTTTGCTCGAGAGGAGGAAAATTGTTCTGTGATTAGTTTAGTAGATGAGATTGTTGAGTCTGAATTTTCCTCCAATTTGATGGAAGATGATGAGCCTATTGCTGAAACCCAAGTCCAAGAGGTAAATGCCCTACCTGATTCACCTCAACCTTCACCACCTTGGTCAATGCAAACTGAATCCTTACCTGACCTAGGAACTGAGCCTTTGCACCCTTCGATTCAGGCCCCACCACAACTTGAACTAAAAACTTTGCCTGAATCACTTAAGTATGTGTTTTTAGGACCTGACAAAACCTGCCTGTGATCATTGCGTCTGACCTAACCATTGAGCAGGAAAACCAATTGATAGATGTTCTGAAAACACATAGGGAGGCCATAGGTTGGGCCATTGCTGATTTAAAAGGCATTAGTCCATCAATTTGTATGCACCATATCTATACTGAGGATAGTGCCAAGCCTACTAGAGAAATGCAAAGACGCTCAACCCAAACATGCAAGAAGTGGTCAAGAAGGAAGTGATTAAATGGTTAGATGCTGGTATTATTTATCCTATTTCTGATAGCCATTGGGTGAGTCCTACTCAAGTCGTTCCAAAGAAATCTGGACTCACGGTTGTCCGTACTGACCATGGGGATTTAGTGCCAACACGACTTTCTACTGGGTGGCGTGTTTGTATAGATTATAGAAAACTTAATGCAGCTACCCGCAAAGACCACTTTCCCTTACCATTTATTGATCAGATCCTAGAAAGATTAGCTGGCCAGCAATACTTTTGCTTCTTAGATGGATACTCAGGATACAACCAGGTAGCTATCTATCCAGGAGACCAGGAAAAGACCACCTTCACATGTCCCTTTGGAACCTTTGCTTTCCGTAGAATGCCTTTCGGTTTGTGTAATGCACCTGCAACCTTTCAAAGGTGCATGATATCAATTTTCTCGGACATGGTAGGAGATTTCTTGGAAATTTTTATGGATGATTTTTCAGTCTTTGGAGAATCTTTTGAGAGTTGCCTCAATAATTTGAAGAAAATTTTAAAACGATGTATTGAGGCTAATTTAGTTCTGAGCTGGGAGAAGAGCCATTTCATGGTTCGAGAAGGGATTGTTTTAGGACATATTGTATCTAAGAGAGGGATCGAGGTAGATAAAGCAAAGGTTGAATTGATCTCTAAACTTCCTCCACCCATCTCTATCAAACAAATTCGATCTTTTCTCGGCCATGTAGGATTCTATCGTCGCTTCATCAAAGACTTTTCCAAAATTTCCCGTCCTTTGTGTAATCTGCTCGCCAAGGACATTCCTTTCAATTTTGATGAAGATTGTCTTAAGGCTTTTGAGTTTCTAAAGGAAGCTGTGACCCAAGCCCCAACCATCCAACCCCCAGATTGGTCACTACCTTTTGAAATCATGTGTGATGCTTCAGACTTTGCCATAGGAGCTGTCTTGGGCCAAAGGGTAAACAAATGTCCCATAGTGATTTATTATGCTAGTAGAACTTTGAATGATGCCCAAAAAAATTATACCACTACTGAAAAGGAGTTGCTAGCCGTGGTGTTTGCCCTGGAAAATTTAGATCATATCTTTTAGGTTCCAAGATTGTGGTTTATTCGGATCACTCAGCTTTGAGATACCTGCTCTCAAAGAAAGATGCTAAACCACGATTGATTAGATGGATCTTACTGCTACAAGAGTTTGATATTGAAATTCGAGACAAGAAAGGATCCGAGAATGTTGTAGCAGACCATCTATCTAGGATTTTAGTTGAAGAGTGTGAACCTGCATCAATTGAAGAATCTTTTCCAGATGAACAACTCTTAGCAGTTTCACATGCAAAGGCCCCTTGGTTTGCAGATATTGTGAACTACTTAGTGGTTGGACAAATCCCTGATGGCTGGTCCAAGAATGAAAAGGATCGATTCTTTGCTCAAATTAAATACTACTTTTGGGAAGATCCTGAACTCTTTCGAATCTGTGCTGATCAAATCATCCGTAGGTGTGTTCCTGAATCTGAACATCTGAGTATTTTGAATTTTTGCCACACCCTTGCCTGCGGAGGACATTTTTCTGGTCGAAAAACTGCGGCTAAAGTTTTGCAAAGTGGATTTTACTGGCCGACTTTGTTTAAGGATGCCTATACTTTTGGCAAAGAATGTCTTAAATGTCAAGCCTTAGGAAATATTTCAAGAAAAGACATGATGCCTTTAAATCCAATCTTGGTAGTTGAAATCTTTGACGTTTGGGGAATTGATTTTATGGGACCCTTTCCACCCTCTAATGGTTTTGAATATATTTTGGTGGCTGTCGATTATGTTTCTAAATGGATTGAGGCAATGGCTACACGAACCAATGATCATAAGGTAGTCATAAAGTTTGTTCAAAAGAATATCTTCTCTAGGTTCGGATTTCCTCGTGCCATCATTAGCGACGGAGGTGCCCATTTCACAAACTACCAATTTCGAATGCTTTTGCAAAAATATGGGGTCACACATAAAGTAGCTACACCTTATCACCCGCAAACAAGTGGCCAAGTAGAAGTATCCAATAGGGAGATCAAGAACATTTTGCAAAAGACTATTAGGCCCGATCGTAGAAACTGGTCAGATCGATTAGATGATGCATTATGGGCCTATCGGACAGCTTACAAAAATCCCATTGGAATGTCTCCCTATAGGCTGATCTTTGGAAAAGCATGTCATCTTCCGGTAGAACTTGAACATAGAGCATATTGGGCGATTAAGCAATTAAATTTTGATTTAAAGCAAGCTGGTTCTAACCGGATGTTGCAACTGAGTGAACTAGATGAACTGAGGCGAGAGGCTTATGAAAAGTCGCGTATTTATAAAGAGAAAATAAAGCCTTTCATGATCAATTTATTTCTAGGAAAATCTTTAAGCCAAATCAACAAGTCTGGTTATTTAATTCAAGGCTTCGATTATTTCCTGGAAAATTAAGATCTAGATGGGATGGACCTTACATTGTTAACCAAGTTTTCCCCCATGGTGCTGTCAAAATTTATGATCCTAGGTCAGGAAACTTCTTTAAGGTAAATGGTCAACGTTTAAAACCATACATTGAAGGAATATCAACAAATCGAACCATTGACCAAGTAACATTAACTGACCCACACTAAACTGAGCTGCATTATGTCTGGCTGAAGACATTAAACTTAGCGCTCGTTGGGAGGCAACCCAATATGTACTCTTTATTAAAAAAAAAAAAAAAAAAAAAAAAAAATTGCAGCCTCTACATTGTTCACGAGCTCCTCTTCTCAGGTATCTCTTTACATTTTTAGTTCTTTTCATACCATTAGGGACAATGGTATTTAAGTTGGGGGGTCAGGACAAATATTTTTAAATTTTTTTTTAATTTTTTAAAAAATAATAAAAATAAATAAAATAAAAAAATAAATAAAAAAATAATAATAATAAATTTTTTTTTAAATAAAAAAAAAAAGTTTTCATGTGCCAAAATAAATCTGGAGCACGATAGACTAGGAAAAGTAATAAGAGTTAGAGAGTGTTGCTAATGACTGTTAGCGAGTCAAGAAGTAGACTAGCGTGTCAGACTTTTAGGGCCTACTTAGATCACCTAAAGGCTATTAGCACTTCCATTGCACATGCACGCTAACGAGACAAAGTATGTATTAGTTGTAAGGACAATTGAGACTTAATTATCACTGAAAACTGGTAATTGATATATATCCCAATTTAAAATTTTTTTTGAGGAAAGAGCTACCTACCTGAAATAAAAGTACAAAACATAGAGTATATGTGGATCGCCCTAAACTTAGTAACCGGGTCTCTGCACCTAAGTCAAGTGTGGAGGTTCGCGTCAAACGGTGAAGGGAAGGCCAGGATGCTCAGCAAAAAAAAAAAAAAAAAAAAAAAAAAAAAAAAAATCAGGTAGTGTGAAAGCTAACTCAGTTCATAAGCTTAATTTAGGGATGTATAGAAAATTAACCAAAGTAAGTGTTAATCAAAGATACATTTGTTCTTGCAAACTAGTACCGAAATGTTAAGTTAGTCATCACAAACACAAGTGCTGTAGATCTTTAGATGAACTCTAAGAAAGTTTCTAATTATGTTGACTGCAAAATTTATTTCTGAAACTCAATACTTAATTAGTGATACTTGCTAGATCTTTTTACTTTCAAACCTTGATCTATTTTTGCAAAGGATGATCTTTGTGTCACATAGTTATACTTTTTGCATTGCTAAGGGACTAGCAATATTTAAGTTGGGGGGTGTGATAAATCTTGGATTTACACGATTATTTTAAGTATTTTAGTTAATTATTGGTGCTAACATTCTTTTAATAACCTAATTTCATAATTAATTTGGACTTTCTTGCAAAACTAATTATTTTAAAAATATATTTGAAAAGTGTGAAATTAGAGTACGTTCATGACAAATAGATTTCAAGTCAAAGCACCACACACCCATTTAAATGATTAATAAAACATTTAATAATTATAATTAATGATCATGGAATTGGTAAAATTAATAAGATTGAAACCCACCAATAGGTAGAGCTTGATTTATGGAATCCAACGACGCAAACGGTACTTAAATCAGGTTTGAAATGAAGAAGTTATGAATTTTCTAAGATTTTTGCACACATTTTGATGCTGCACGATTTTTGGAGCAGCTCGTCCTTGTTTTTTTTTATTTGGCATTTGGTTCACCGGCAGCCATGGCTGCCGGTCCACGGAATAGGCCGTGGACCACGGCCCTCCAGAGGCGCCGAAATTCGCCGGGAAGCACGCCGGCGGTGTCCCTGGCTGGAGGAGAAGCTCCGGCGATGCTTCGACGGTCGGTGGCGGTGTTTTTCGACGGCAAAAGAGAGGAGGCAGCCCACGTTTCCCACGGCCACCTCCTCCACGGCAGCCACCTCCTCCACGGCAGCCACCTCCTCCACGCGTAGCCATGCATGCCCTCCACGGCGGCCACCTGCTCCACGCACGGCCACGCCCTCCACGGCGGCCACCTGCTCCACGCACGGCCATGGGCGCTGCAGGGCGGCGGTGTTGCCAAGCTTCTCCACGTTGCGGGCATTCCTCACGTTGCAATCTTCACGGGCTACAGGGCGTCACCACACAGTCGCCACGCAGTCCACGGTGGTTCCACAGGCACGGCCGAGCTTCTCCACGGGTGCAGGCGAGCAGTCCACGGGCGTTGCGCGCAGTCCACAAGCAATCCACGGGCGTTCACGAGCTGGGTGTTCTTCACGGGAACTGGGCGTTGCTGCGCTTCTCACGAGCAGTCCACGGTGATTCCACGGGCGTTGCGTTGCAATTCGTCGCGGTGTGATGCACGGAGCAGCAACGACGGTCACGGTACTCCTTTTGTCCCACATCGCTAGTGTGCAATGAGCTCTCCTCTCCGGTTAATTATAAAATGAACCCCATTGCACAAGGCAGAGGACCCCGGAGAAAAGAGAAGGTACAGGGTAAAGGGCATTGCTTGGGTTACGGGTTGACTTTTGGGAGTGAGGTTTCTCAAAGGAGAGCGTGTCCCTACACCATCTTCCAGCCTTCTCTCTCTGAGATCAGGATCCGAAGAAGAAGACGCAGAGAAAGCCCAGTTCGCTCCACGGAGTACGAAGGAAGGAGCTATCTTCCTGACGAGGCTGCGCCGATCTGTTCTTATCTTTGTTACTTATTTTGTTAATTTAATTTTTTTGCATTGTATCTAGACATTAAATTTCAATCAATGCAATATTTTTTTTTTACTCCTGTCGTTCGTCTTGTCTGCACGTAGATGCTAGGATCTAAATAATAGATCCTAGTGCCAAGTTTACTTTTCCTGGAATTTTAATTTTTTTATACTTTTCGACTTCAAATATTTTTTTACAAGATCAAAAAGATTTCAAATCCTAAACACCGCCTTCTCCGTGGATTCGACCCGACTCCTCTTGCTACGCATTTTTAAATATTTTAAGAAGTCGGATTTTAAACTGATAGCCACGGTGTTTTAACGACAACCCCGCGGATCTACCAATGATGACCTAGAATATGAGGATATTGCAATGGTTGTGAGGAGATTCAAAAAATTTATGGGAAGAAAGAAAGGAAGATTCAATCAGAAATTCCATAGGAAGGATTATGGAAAAGAAAAAGAAAAGGACAGAGAGAGAGATAAAGATGCAGTCCCCACATGTTATGAATGCAAGAAGCCGGGGCACATTCGTCCAGATTGTCCTCTATTGAAGAAATCCTTCAAACAGAAAAAGAAGAAGAAAGCCATGGTTGCCACATGGTCCAATAATGAGGAATCATCTTCATCTGAAGAAGAATAGACTACCAAGACTGTGCAAATCTATGTTTGATGGGTCTCAAAGATGAGATAACATCCCCTAACAATTGCACTGAATTCACATTTGATGAATTAAATTTTATTTTTTATGATTTATTATCTGAATTTAAGAAAGTTGGAGTAAAGATAAAAACATTGAAAAATATGAATGACCCTTTACTCAAACAAAAAGATGAAATTTCAGAAAAGAACCTTTTATTGCAAAATGAACTGCATGACTTTTCTGAAAGATTTGAAAAGCTAAAAAATGAAAATCTTTTATGTGAGAGGAAAAACAATGATTTACTTGCTGAAAACATTGAACTGAAAAACGAGGTTACAAAACTCAAGCCATTAGTTGAGAAACTTACTTTGTCTTCAAATAAGCTTGAGCTAATTTTAAAAGAACAACGAATTTCAGGAAACAAAGCTGGAATTGGTTTCAAAACTTCTATTATGAATGGAATTTCAATAACTACTTTGTGAAATCTAAAGGACCTGTTCAAAATATTTTACCTCAAAAGGTTTTGGCCACACCAAAAATTGTTTTAACTTCAAAGTCTTTATTGTATGTTCCTAAGAACTTGAGCAAAAATGCATATACTTCAAAAGGTTCAAAATCTGCATCAATTGCATCAACTTTTAGAACTTCAAATTCTGCTTCTATTAAAAACTCTAAAGTTGTATGCTATGTTTGCAAAAGAATAGGACATAAAGCTTTTGAATGCAATAATTCTAGAAATGTCCTTAAGAATGTAAGAAAAATCTGGGTTCCCAAAGGAACCACCTCTGCTGACTTGCAAGGATCCAAGGTAGCTTGGGTACCTAAAAGAATTCATTGACTATTTTGCAGGAATGTCTTGCAACCCAAAGATTGAAGAAAAGGTGGTACTTAGACAGTGGCTGCTCAAGACATATGACGGGTGACAAGGACCAGTTTATCACCCTTGATATGAAAGAAGGAGGCATGGTCACCTTTGGAGACAATGGCAAAGGGAGAATAATCGATATTGGTAAGATCAAAATAATTGTCTTCACTTTTATTAAAAATGTTTTGCTAGTTGACAAGTTGAAGCATAATCTCTTAAGTATAAGTCAATTATGTGATAAAGGCTTCAAAGTTATCTTTGAATCTTCTATGTGTATAGTAACTAACTCTTTAGATTCTAGCAATAAGTTCATTGGACATAGACTTGGAAATATCTATATGGTAGATCTTAATGATCTTACCATGTCAAGTAGCCCTAGTCTAGTTGCAATGAATGCTAAGACCAAAGAGTCGGGTTTACTATGGCATAGACGATTAGGTCATGCTAGCATGCATACCATTGCAAATTGAATTCTAAAGATCTTGTTAGAGGCATGCCTAAGTTTAAAGTTGATTTAGATTATGTGTGTGATGCATGCCAAATAGGTAAACAAACTAGGGAGAGTTTTAAATCAAAAATATAGTTTCTACAACAATACCACTTGAACTACTTCACATGGATCTTTTCAGACTTACTAGGACCACAAGCCTAGGAGGTATGAAATATGCTCTTGTGATAGTAGATGATTTTTCGAGATTTACTTGGGTTTTGTTTATTGCCTCTAAAGATGAAACTTTTCATGTTTTTAAAAAATTTCATAAAAAGGTTTCAAATCAAAAGAACTTATCTTTAATTTTAATTAGAAGTGATCATGGAACTAAATTTGAAAATCAATTTTTTGAAGATTATTGTATTGAATTTGGCATTGATCACAACTTCTCCGCTCCTAGAACACCTCAACAAAATGGTGTTGTAGAGAGAAAAAATAGGACATTGGAAGAAATGGCTTGCACAATGTTGTGCGAAGGCAATCTTCCAAAGTACTTTTGGGTAGAAGCGGTGAACACTGCTTGCTATATTTTAAACCATGTTTTGATCCATCATATTTTAAAGAAAATCCCCTATGAGCTTTGGAATAATAGAAAACCCAATATTAGTTATTTTCATGTGTTTGGATGCAAATGCTTTGTGCATAACAATGGAAAAGATAATTTAGAAAAATTTGATTCTAAAGTTGATGATGCAATTTTCCTAGGTTATTCATTCATAGCAAAGCATATCGGGTTTTTAATAAAAGGACTCTTACTGTTGAAGAGTCAATACATGTTGTATTTATTGAAACTAACCCTTCACTTTCTATACAAGAAGAGTGCATAGATAATGATGCAGGTACAATGCAAAAAGGAATGGAATACTTAAGCATTCAAGATAAAGACACTCAAGATGGAGAAGAAATGGTAAGTAAGGATCACACCGATCTACCGAGGGACTAGAGGTATGTTACATCTCATCCTAAAGAATTAAGCATATGAGATCCTTCACATGGTGTTAGGACTAGGTCTACACATAAGAATGCACATGATTATCTAGCTTTTGTATCACAAATAGAATCCCATAGCCTAGAAGAAGCTGAGACTGACCCAAACTAGATGATGACAATGCATGAAGAATTAAACCAGTTTGAAAGGAATAAGGTATGGACACTTGTAGATAGACCATATGACCATCCAATAATAGGAACCAAATAGGTCTATAGGAATAAATTAGATGAATAAGGAAACATAATAAGAAATAAAGCTAGATTAGTGGCTAAGGGATACAACCAAGAAGAAAGTATTGATTTTGATAAAACTTATGCACCTGTAGCAATACTAGAAGTCATTAGATTACTACTTGCATTTGCTTGCTACATGAATTTCAAACTTTTTAAATAGATGTAAAAAGTGCATTTCTTAATGGTTTTATCTCTGAACAAGTTTTTGTGGAACAACCACCAGGTTTTGAAAATCATACATTTCCAAACCACGTATTTAAATAAACAAAGCATTGTGCATGGTTTAAAGCAAGCACCTAGAGCCTGGTATGATAGGACTTAGCACTTTCTTAATTGAAATGATTTTTCAAGAGAAAATATAGATAAAACTCTAATTTATCAAAAAGAAAAAAAATAATGATATATTAGTTGTACAAATATATATTGATGATGTAATCTTTGGTGCAACTAACGAATCTCTATGTAAAGAATTTGCTAAGCTTATGCAGGAAGAATTTGAAATGAGCTTAATGGGCGAACTGAACCACTTCCTTGGACTTCAAGTAAAATAAACAAAGGAAGGCATCTTCATCAACCAAGCCAAATACATCAAGGAAATCATCAAAAAGTTTGGTATGGAGAGTAGCAAATCAATGAGCACACCCATGAGCCCAGCTTGCAGATTGGACAAAGATGAAAATGGATCCAATGTTGACCAAAAGCTATATAAAGGTATGATCGGATCCTTATTATATTTGACTGAAAGTAGACCTGACATATTATATAGTGTATGTATATGTACTAGATTTCAGTCATCACCAAAAGAAAACACATATGCTTGCTGTTAAGAGAATAATTAAATACTTGAAAGGAACGAGTAATTTAGGAATTTGGTATTCTAAACATTCTACCTTGAACTTGATTGGATTCTCTGATGCTGACTATGCTGGTTGTAAAATAGATAGAAAAAGCACTAGCGGTACATGCCAATTTCTAGGGTTGAATTTAATTTTATGGCATTGTAAGAAGCAAAACTCCGTAGCCTTGTCCATAGCCGAGGCTGAGTACGTGGCTGCTGGTAGTTGTTGTGCTCAAGTGTTCTGGATTAAACAACAACTAGAAGACTTTGGTTTATCACAATCTAAAATTCCAATTAAATATGATAACACAAGTGCTATCAATTTGATAAAAAATCTAATTCAACACTCTAGAACCAAGTACATTGAAATTATATATCATTTTATTAGAGATCATATTTCAAATGGTGATATAATGCTTGATTTTGTTTCTACTGAAAATCAATTAGCTGATATATTTACTAAGCCACTTAATCAAGATAGATTTGAACTAATTAGGAGTGAATTAGGACTTTGCGATCCGTTTTAAATTCTCTAACCTAATTCCTTCAAATTTATGGAAATATCATCTAGAGAACCTCCTGAATTCATTCTATATCATTGAGCCTAAATTTCCTTTGAAATCCACTCCAAATTCTCTCAATTTATGATCAAAATTTCCAAAACTCTAATTTCTCTGTTCGAGTCGACTGGTTCTTAAGCCGAGTCGACTTGATTTTCTGAGAGTTTTAAGCTGGTTCTGTCCTAGCCGGCTCGAGATTTTTGAGTCGACTAGATTCTCTGAGTATGTTGGGAGAGTTCTGGCCGAGCCGACTCGAGCCTTTCTAGGACTTATTCGAGTCGACTGGAATTTCGTGCTTAAGTATTTTACTTTGGGGTATAAACCCTTCTCCGAGCCGTCTATCCTCTATTTTGTCTTTTCTAATGGTTCGTTCCTCTCCAAATCCTACTCAAAGATTTCTATCACCCTCCTAAGCACTCCAATCTCTCATTTCTTCCTCTTTCCTAGCAATGGCTCCAAAGTGCTACCGGGAAATGCTCCATTAGGGCTGCTCCATCGTGGAAAGGGAAAGAAGGTCGAAAAGGCGTCAAGAAGAGCTGACTGCCACTGTGCATAGTGAAAAACTTGTGGAAGAAGCTGCAAGGGATGCTCCAACTGCTCCAAGCCAAACCCCTTCGATGTCCAAAAGACAGGTAACCTTTGGCCGTCGCATTAACTTTGAATTTATCAAGGAGATTGGTTAAAAATCAGTGATTTGATTGAAGATCAAGGATGGAGAAAGTTTTTCTTCTTAAATGAAAAGACTTACCCCTCTCTTGTTAGGAATTTTTATGAAAATCTGAGATTGGGAACAAATCATGTTGAATCTATAGTGAAAGGAAAAAGAATTATTGTCAATGAAGATATTCTACATGGCTTACTAGACTTACCTACTGATGGAGTAAAATCCTAGTGATTGACAATAGAGAAAAAGCTTTAAGAACAATCCTAAATAGGAAGAAGTCAGTGGGATTGGAACATGATGCGGAAAAAAAAAAAAAGGATGAGGTGATGATGCTAGCACGGATGATGCAAAGGTGGTTATATCTTTTTTTCTTTAGGGTTTATCTTTGGTTCCCGATTGCAAGCAAAGAGAACCTAGAATGATGCAGAAAAAAAAAGGATGAGGTGATGATGCTAGCATGGATGATGCAAAGGTGGTTATATCTTGTTTTCTTTTAGGGTTTTATCTTTGGTTCCCGATTGCAAGCAAAGAGAACCTAGGAAAACTGAAAGAAAAGAGATCTATGCTAGCAGATCAATCCCTAAGAAATGATAGACCAGGACCCGAGATTAAGGAACCCCGGGATTAGGACTAGCTCGATACACCCATACCTACTTAGGAGATGGGGATGCAAACCTTTCAAATTCTGAAGTGCCTGGTGCAGAGATCGCTCCACTCGACGGATGCGGCCTGGATGTCCGAGCAATCGCGCCCGTAGATGCGCCGGTTCCGGTCATGTGGCCATGATGGCAAGATGACCCATCTTCGATGTCCGTAGCACCGAGGAAGACCTGTAGGCAGCAAGAGAAAGAACGGTTAGCGAAGAGATGAGAAGTGTTGAAGTTGAAATAGGGTTAGGGTAGAGAAACAGGGCTTCGAGCCCGGTATCCGACTGGAGTCCGAAATCGAAGCTGATAACTGGGGCCTCGCACCCCACGATGTCCCGGAGGACGAAGAAATTGTGGCCTCCCACCACTCGATGCTCTCAGGCGAAGGAACGTGGCCTCACACCACTCGACACCCTCAGGCGAAGGAACGTGGCCTCACACCACTCGACATCCCTGGGGATGAAGGAAGAGTTTCACTCACTCACAACCTAGTCTAGGGAGACAGAGGATTGAGAAGAAAACACTCGAAATTTTTTTTTGTATTCATTCACTAACTTTTACAAAGAGGGGTTGGGTCCTTTAAATAGGTACCCAAAGATACATCCAAAATTCAAAAGAAAACCCATTCAAAATTTGAACCGAAAATACAACTCAATTGAAAGTGGCGCCCAAGCTTTGGAGAGCTTTCTTCTTGGCCGACCAGCTTGGTATGGCATGATGCTTGGCTTGGAGTGGGGGAGTTGCTCCTTGGACTTCCTTCTTTGCTCTTGGTTTTGGTAGAAAACATGAAGTGAGGCTAGCTTGAAGGGATTTGTCCCATTTTGACTTTTCTTGGCTTGATTCAAGGTCGACCAAATGGGAATAATCCTAGGTGTGCATGATTGGAGGCTTGGAGAGGGGGATTGGTCTTTGACCTTCCTTCCTTGCATGGCTTATTTTGGTAGAAGGCTTGGATTGAGGCTTGATGTCTTCACCATGCTTTTCTTGCTTAACTTCATTATGGAAGGAGTCTTGAGTGGAGGCATGCATCAAGGGATTTGAAACTTCTTTCCATGACCGCCCATCCTATATTGGAAGAGAGCTTGAAGAGGGGAGGGGAAGGGGGCATGGATCATGTGAGTGGTCCCCTTTCTTGGGCTCCCTAAACAAACCACATGTCATCACCTCAGTGTACCACATAAATAGATAAGGTGGGCCTGAGCTGACTGGGCTTCCTTCCAGGTTTGGCTCCAAAAAGATACAAAATTGAGACCCAGACTTACAAAGGACTCATACTGAGACTCAGACTGAGACTCGACTCGATACAGGACTCAGCTTGACCTAATAGGTCAGACATAACTCAAAACAAAAAGGAACAAGTTTGAGGCTTATAGCCTTATTACAGGACTCGATAAAAATAGAACCCTAATATGAGATCCCCTGAAGGTTGAAGTGCTCAAGTCAAACCTTGATGCCCATATCAGAACAGTCTTTGCAAACACTTTAACTCTCGAAATGAGGTTGCTACATAATTTTATTTGCAGAATATTTTTGCAAAGAACAGGAAGATTGACTGGGTAAGTGAGAAAGATCTGCCTTATGGAACACATCATGTAGAAGACTCCTGTCAATCTATCTTACATTGTCATTATGCAAATGAAGGAGACTATTAGAAAGGCCAAATCTTGCTTACCTTTTGGAATGATGTTAACCCTATTGTTCAAGTCTCAAAGAGTGAGTTTGGATGGTGAAGATGGAGTTGAACTGCACCATACAGATGTCTACACTTCCAAATCACTAGAGAGAATGGGTTACATCCAAGTTGAAGGAGTTTGGAGGAAGAAAAAGACAAATGTCAGGGCAATAGGCAGCTCTAGCAGTGAAGAAGAAGAAGAAGAAGACGAAGAACCTGCTGGCACTGCTACAGTTGAAGCTGGAACATCTACTGTGCCTGCACCTGAGCCTAAATCACTTATTTCTGAGCCTGCTGCTACTTTTGAGGAGACTGGAGCACCTTTTCCTGATCTTGATTTGCCTGCACTTGAGTTTGATTTGCCAGCAGCTGATCTACCTCTACCCAACTACACTCTTGCAGCATCACAACCTCCAAACATCCAAAGTTATATTGAATATCAAATGAAGGCCATGACTGATACACTGACAGGAACAATTACTTCACTCTTTGGTGACCTAAAATAGTCAGTGGATAATAGGCTTTCACAACTGGAAGAACATGTTACAAATCTGCAAGGAAAGGTTGAAACAATAGAAGCTTCAAAATCTGTACCTCAAGTAGAACTTCAACCAATCCTAGATCGTATCTCTTCTAGTTTTGAAGTTATAAAGAATTCTGTTGATGCAACATTGAATGAATACAGAACTGAGTTGAGTGAAGTCAGATGCAAAATGGGTACCATTGCAGAAACAAGAAATATGGCAAATGACTACACTCAAGGCATTGGGATTATCATATCAGAGTTTGGAAGACTTAGAGGATCTGTTGAGGCATTTGCTAATGTCCAAGCTTCTGAATTCTTGGCAATGCAGAAGGAGATTGGTGAAGTGGAAGAGGTAGTGAACAAGGTACGTTCAAGCCTCAAGGATGTGGAACAATAGCTTGGTGCAATCTGGATGGAGATGGTGTCTATCTGTGGCATGGTTAGATCTTTGGAGGTCACTGCTAGGACTAGACCTTTGTATGATCCACCTCCTATTTCCACTAGAGCTCCTAATACTTCTCACCATCCTAGAGCACCTCCACCTCATGCATCTTCTAGTAGATCTCCTAGACCTGCTTCTTGGCATGGTGCCAATGTACCTAAGGATGATTCTGAGTAGATCTTTAGTATTTTCAGTACTTTTTGGAAACTTTTTGTAATGATTGATGTACTGAATCTTTTGATAGAAATGCAATGAATATCTTTTTGAACACATTTATGTATTTCTTTAACACTCTCTATATTTGTTTAAACATAATTCTCTCTCTAATTTGAGAAAGTGAAATTATCTCAAACAAAGCTTAACACATTCTCAATCTATTTAAAATTTGAGCTTAATTGTTTAACCTTTTTGATTTGATGACAAAAGGGGGAGAACTATAAAGTGCATGAAAGAAGGAACTTAATTAGAATTGAACTACTAAAGTCAACTAGACAGGGGGAGCTTAATGAATATTGCATATCTTTTCTAGTATTCAAATAAATGATAAAGGAGGAGAAATTTCACATTGATTAGAAATCTCATAAAAGGGGGAGAAATACATGAAAATACATGCTTACATGTTTAATTTGCTTCAATGATTACTACTATGCTCTCTACTCATCACATCTAACTATCAATGCTTATTGTTGCTTAATACACACATTTTATAGAATTGGCTTTGTATAACTATATAGCATACATCGATACTCATTTGAAAATATAGTTACTTCAAACAAGTGTAAATGCTTACTATGATATACATCCATATTTGTGAATATAATAGATTTTTTCATGCCCAGTGTTTTGTCATCATCAAAAAGGGAGAGATTGTTGACCCTTAAAGTGATTTTGATGATAACAAAACATTGGAGCATATATTGGTTATTTAACAACTCTTCAAATGGTTGACAAGTTTTTGTAGGATGATTACTTTGACATAACTTTAAACCCTACAACTTTTATTTCTTTGTGTTGAGTTATAAGTGATTAGAATCTTGTAAAAAAAGAATACAACAAAAAAATTCCTCATTGAATCAAGATAAAGGGTTACTTCCACTAGATTTCAAGCTTCAATTTTTCTTGATATTGTTGTAAGAAGAAGACCTGAGGAAGTCTTCAAAGCATGGCACAAGAGTTCTGGAAAATTAAAGTTGATCTAGTTGAAGAACCAATCTCGAGCTGACTGGATGGAGGAACCAGCCGACACTGGCACTGGCACAAGAAAGAAGTTCTCTGGCATATTGACCCAGCCGACTGGCACCTAGTCCCAGCCAACTCGTCCAGAACTTAGTTGAAAGTGTTCTGAGAATCTCAGGGATCTAAGCCGACTGCATTTCAACCGAGCTGACTCATCCAGAACTTGGTTGAGAATGCTTTGAGAGCCTCTGAGATCCGAGCCGACTAGAATTCATCCTAGCCGACTCATCCATAGTAAGCTATTTTTCTCAACCATGGAAGCTAGCCGACTGGTGTTCAACCCAGCTGACCCGAGCCTGATCCGAGCCGACTCGAAGAATGTCCGAGCTAGCTGGAATGACGGGATCACCTCCAACAACTAGTTCCAGTTTTCTATTTTGAATTCCAAAAGTGCTCTAACGGTAACCTGTCACCTCCCAACGGTCTACAACGTTCAAAATCAAGGGAAGGCAATTGAAGTCTCTATAAATAAGGTATGAGAACATCCTTGAGAGACTAATGAGTTATTGAACATTTATTGAACATTTATTAAAGTAAGAAGAGAGAGAGCACTTGAGCTTTGAAGTCAGCCTTCAAGCCTTCACCAACTCTTATCAGAAGCTTGAAGCAACTTTTGAGGAAAGCAAGGAAGCCATTGAAGTGCATTGAAGAGAATTCAGTGGATCTTCACTAGAGCTGCATTGGCAACCACCAGACAACTGAGTTTGTCATTTCTGTTGCTTTTTTATTCTATTCTTAAAATACTTGGGTTTTTGGTGAGCCCGGTTGTAAAAACCAAATAGGTTTCTTTGATGAGCCTTCTTAAAACCAAAGTGTAGAGGTTATAGGTGATCTGTGAAAATCTAGTTTGGGTTTCTTTGGTGAGTCCGGTTTAAAAACCAAAGTGTAGAGGTTTGGATTGTGAGCCTGCAAAACAATCCGTTTGTATTACAGTTTGGGGGATATAGTGAAAATCCCGAGTGGTGAACTTGGGTAATGGACGTAGGAGCTGGGTTGCTTCGAACCACTATAAATTTACCTTGTTTGTGTTGTGCTTGATTTACTTTTCACCTTTTATATTTAATTCTGATTAACACAGCACTCAACCACTAAAAGGAATTACTTGTGCACATATTTGCAAGAAATTTTGTAATTTCCAATTCACCCTCTTTTTGGGAAAAGCCACCTAGGCAACAGAGGCCCAACCAGGCGACGTCCTTCAAAAGTTGAAGAATCTTTTGGCACGCTAGACGATATGGAGCGGTACAAAGTGTTTTATGCCATCTATAATGCCAAAATACGAAATGGCGCTTCAGTCACTGATCATGTATTGTACATGATCGAGATGATCGAATGATTGGGTAAGCTCGGATGTCCCTTGCACGACAACTTGGCAAGGATGCGATCCTGAATTCTCTACCCTCCTCCTATCTTGACTTTCTCGATCATTATAGAATGAATAAACCTGCAGTCAATTCATAGTTTGATGGGTTGCTGCAGACTTACGAGAAGGACCACCAACTGAATAAAGGGGTGGTGAATTTAGTAGGAGGTTTTAGAGGTCATCATCCATTTAAGAAAGGGAAGAAGAAAGGTAAGGGAAAGAAGGTGCAAAGTGCTCCTGGCCCAAGTCAGGCCAAGAAAGTGAAAGCTAATCAAGCCAATGCAGAGTGCTTCTACTGTAAAAAGCAGGAACACTGGAAGAGGAACTATCCACTTTATCAGGCATCCTTATACCCGAACATGCTAAGGAAGGGAAAGCAGCATAGTGCTGGACAAGGTATTTATATGATAAAATCTTGTAATTTCTCTATTTGTGACATTGCTAATTGGATATTGGATACTAGTAGTCCTATTCATGTTTATAATTCATTGCAGGGACTACAGGTTAGCTTGAGATTCGAGGATGGAGAGTAGTTCCCGAGCATCAAAAATGAAAATCGTGTTCCAGTGCTAGCGGTTGGAGTTCTGAGTCTTATTTTTGAGTCTAGTACTGTCGAATTAGTTGACTGTCATTATTGTCCTAGTTTTATTATGAGCATTATCTTTGTAGGCCTATTGGCTGATTATGGTTATGAACTTTCAATAAAAGAAGATTTTTGCCAAGTTATTATGAATAACTCTATCATAATGAAAGCTAAGTTGAATAATGGCATTTATGTTTTGTCACGACCTGTTAATATAATGTACATATCTAGTAAATATCCAGGATAGAAAATATCAATGATTTGTATCTATGGCACTGTAGGCTAGGTCATGTTAACCCGAATAGGATAAACAACTTGTGAGGAGAAGGCCTCCTCGAGGTAGTGATTTTGACTCTCTGCCCACTTGTGAATCCTATTTGCTCGGTAAAATAATCAAGTCACCATTACTAGAAAAGGTGAACGAGCTACAGAACTTCTGAGTCTCATACATACTGATGTATGCGGACCCATGACAGATAGTGCTAGAGGTGGATACAGATATTTCATTATATTTATAGATGACCTTTCTAGATATGGTTATGTCTTCTTGATGAGACATAAATCTGAGTCATTTGAAATGTTCAAACGATATTGTAATGAAGTAGAGAAACAAACTGGAAAGAGTATTAAAACCCTTCTATCTAATCGAGGAGATGAATACCTATCTTGGTGCGGACACCAGAGGCACCAGAATAAGGCAGAGGCTTCTCAACCCTCTGTGGATCACTTAGTTAATATTTGAGTCCCCTGTAATAAAGCTTAGTCCAGCTACATTTGAGTCCTGTAATTAGTCCAGCTCTTGTTGAGCTAGTTCAGTTCGTTTAGTACTAGTCAGCTCAAGTTGAGCTAATTTTAATTTTTGAGTCCTGTCCAATCAAATTGAAGACTCAAGACCACATCATACAAGTGAAGACCAAGTTCAACCTAATTGAAGATATAAAAGTTTAGCCCAAGTCCAACCCAGCTTGAAGATTTGAAGACCCCAGGAGGAAAAATTCAGAAAACCCTGATTCTTTGCAGATGCCCTCCAGATGCCCAGATTCCCTTCCAGATGCCAAAGTATATTTATAGATAAGGGCATCCATGATTCCAGAGGTCCATCTGCATCCTATCCCAAAGAAATCAAGCCCAGACGCCAAGCCCAAGCCCCTAAGAAGCAAGATACCAGGGAATATTCCTGCTACCTGGCTACCATGCCACGCCAGCTTCCAAGAGGCCCAAACCCATGCACCCGAGCCCTTTGGGCCGGCCCCTTACTGCTCTTAAAGCCCAACATGCCCCCTAAGCATCCTTGGAGTGTTGGCCAAGTCAAGAGAATTTTTAGGGATTTTTTCTACCTAGTGTTTCCTTATTTTCTAGCTAGGGTTTGAGAGGGAAATGATTCTTATGTAAAGACTTATGTGCCCTTACTTGGAGCCCAAGGTTAAGGATCTATTTAAGGGACCCTAGCCTCTTGTATGAAACTCAATTTTTGATATGAATTAAAACCTTGAGTTCTTCTATTGAGTTGTGTGATACCCTGCTGTGTGCATAAAGGGGTGTGAGAGTTTTTTCTTCCCAGTGCTGCAATAATCTTCCTGCTACTAACAAGCCTCTCAGATCCCTGGATGCCCACTCCAAAGAAGCCTTCCTTGCTATTTTCCTTTGTTTTCTTGTTCCTTTGTGAGTTTTCTAACCCCTGACAGGTCGTTTGCAGGTCCCTGAGTTCCTACGAATCCAACAACTCCAGCCACGCCTCAATCGGACCACCGAGCAGAAAGCCGGGTATCCGCAGGTCATTAGCTCAGTTTTTCAGGCCGCATCCATCGAGAAACGAGAGACCTCTTCACTGCGATCTTCACAGACATTGTCAGGTACACCCCTCTACCTCCAGTAGTTTTATTGTAGGAGAACTTGCCTTAACCGAGGCTTCTCAGCCCGGCGGTCCTTCTTTGCTACTTTTCTAGGTCCTAATCTGTATGCTGATCTCACAAATTCATACAAAATTTTTACAAATAATTTGATCTGAAATTTGGGAATTAAACACCTAACTCAACATGTAAAACATACAAAAGAATTGCGCATATTAGTCCCCCATCATTTAGTCCATATATACTTTGTTTTTTAATTATTTCTCTCTCATACAAATTCAAAAAAATTTTGAAATTTGATTTCTAGATTTATCATAATTCACAGTAATTTATAGAATTTTTTCAGATTTTATTTCAGACTGTGAATTTTCGCAAGCCGAAATACAACCTGCAAGTTTTTGGCTATGTTTTTTTTCAGCAAGACAAGTTTGGAAGTTTTAGAATTTTATTTAGCATTTTTGCATATCTTAAATTTTAGTATATTTCCAGCATATTAGGCCATGATTTGAAAGTTTTCTTCTATTTAAGAAAATACCAAAAAAAAAATTAATTACATATTCTTCAAAAATACCAAAAATATTTAAACCCTAATTTGCATCCTCATCTGCCTGCCATCATTGCATAATTTACTTTTAAGGGCACTCTTACTATATCAGATGGGAAGAGGAGTTGATAACCTCTCCTTAGCCCAAAACCACACATCTTGCATTTGGTCCCAAGCCTTAACCTAAAATTAACTAGACCTAATTTGCCCTAGTGGGCTAGGGACACCAACTGGTCGGGTCCGAGCTAGTGTTAGATCACTGTGTCAAGTTAACCTATGTGTGCCTTATGCTCAGTGTCTAGAATGGTGGTTTAGGAATTCAATCCCGAAGGGCTTGTGTGCTGGTCTGCCTACCTGGCCAATCTCTGATTGGTGTCTAGGATTGGCAATCAGGGACCTAACACTCCCCTTACACCTGCCTGGCTGAGTACAGGATTACTATAGGCTAGTTTGCCACCCTGATTGAGCATCTAGTTTAGACTCTAGGTCTAGTTAGCTAGTAGTCGGTCTGATCTCTGCATGAGCACTAGATCAGGAGTTTCATATCACCCACCTCCTTCACAAATGTCTGAACCCATGAAAAATTTGCAAGCCCAAATGAAAGCCCTAGCTGATCAAATGGCCCAGATGGCTACCCAGATAGCTACCCAGATGACCCAGTTAACTCAGTATGGTATTCAAACCAATGATAGAATTGACCATCTTGCCAATAGGTTTGATCAGTTAGAAGTCCGGGTAGGGACCTCAGAAAAAACCATTGGTCACAGTCTGAGCCAGATCCTAATTCCCCTCAACCTAGGAGAACCCCAAACCCTAATCCATACCCTGAGGTCGAACCTAGGAGAGCCCCTCATCCTGACCCATACTATAACTCTCAGCCTAGGAGGACCCCAAACCCTGACCAATACCAAGAGGTCGAACCTAGGAGAGCCCCTCAGCCTGACCCATACTATAATACTGAACCTAGAAGAACCCCTTACCATGACCCTTATTATGATATTGAACCTAGAAGAACCCCTTACCATGACCCTTATTATGATACTGAACCCAGGAGAACCCAATACTCTGACCCATATAGGGAGTCCAATCCTAGGAGAACCCAATACTCTGACCCATATAGGGAGTCCAATCCTAGGAGAACCCAATACTCTGACCCATATAGGGAGCCCAACCCTAGAAGAACCCAATATTCTGACCTATATAGGGAGTCCAACCTTAGGAGGACCCCATACCATGATCCATCCTTAGAACCTGATCATAGAGCTGACCCAAAATCCTATGACCCCAGATCCTATAATCCCATGACCCATAGATCTGCACCCTTGTTCTATGAGCCTAGAGAACCCATAACCCCTAAGTGTCAGCCTAGTACTAGTCATGCTTCCCCTAGTCAACTTGAACCCCATAGGATTAGTATCCCTAAATATGAACCCAGTAGTGAGCCACTATCCCTTATACAACCTGAACCTACTAAGAGTAGTACCCATAATCAAAGACCAGAACCTAACCAATTTTCGCTAGCCGACCTTCTCCAACCATTCCTGAGATTGACAAGGCTTACATTAACGCGGAAGTGTATGAAGCTGATGCAAACTTAGTGGATGAGTATGAGGGAGAAGAGGAGACCTTTAGATGACCTAGAATTAGCTGACCTAATAGATACCAGGTAGAAGCCAACCTAGAGGTAGTTGACCTTGACCACATCCAACCTAAAGCTATAGTGGAAGAACAAATAGAGGAAGAGAACGTAGGTACTGCTGCTACTAGAGCCTTACCAGAGGAAACCGTAGAGGAGAGCCAATTATAGAGTCTAGTCCTAAAATACAAGAACCAGAAGAATTTATTAAGGACTTGATCTCTTTGAATCAGTACCCTCAGGATGAGCCTCCTCCTATAGTTCCCATTGAGGACCTCTTCCCTAAGATTGGTAACCCATCCTTCCATTATGCAAACCCCATAGATATACCGCAACCTCGTAAGGTTAGCCTCATTAGTCTAGGATTAGTCCCTGACATGCCTTCTTATATCGAACTTTATCCAACTAACCTTGAACCTTTTTCCTACTCTACCAAACTAATTCTGAACCCACTTCCTATTTTCTGCCCTTTCCTGACACCTCCAGCATTTCTAGGATTATTAGATTGTATTTAACTGAGATTAGCATACTGCATGCATTCATTACGCATGTTAGGTTTGCATTATACTTCTGGCATACCCTTTGGCATTTGCTTGGAGTCCATTGTAAATACTCTTTTGCACACCACACTAGGGTCAGACCTAGAGAGTCTATAGTCTCTTAGGTTTAGGCCCATAAAAGTCTAATAAATTTCCTTCAATAGGAATGCAAAGTCGAGTCTATTAGGTGTTAGTTTGAGTCCTTTGCATCATCTTTTTGGGAGTTTGCATGTGCCTTGCATGTTCACCACCCGCATTAATGTTAAACAAACTGGCTAATTCTCGAAGATGGATCAAAGAATTTGATGTAGTGGATTCTATCTTTGTTAGGCTTAGGCCTAAAAGAAGCTTCATGCTCGCAGAGCCGGACCTTTTAAAGTGATAGAGAAGGTTGGATCAAATGCCTAGTGTTAGACTTGCCTTCGGATTTGGGGCATTAGTTCTACCTTCAATATTACAGACCTGGTTGAGTATAGAAAACTGGCAGCGATACCTAGTAAGGCCTTTGGACCTATTCCTTTTCATTGTGAGTGACCCTAACCCAGAGTGTCCACTAACAAATTGGCCTGAGAGAGGAGAACGGATCGAGCGTATCCTGGACGATCAAGCCATCACGACCCAGGGCCAAGACTATCAATGCTTCCTGGTCCGATGGCAAGGCCAGCCAGAGTCGGACGATTCGTAGATTTCTCGAGAGGACTTGCAACACCTCAACCCAGACCTTCTCGAAAGATATGTGAGCCAGTCTGATCTTCACTCGACAGGGTCGAGTTCCTCCACCCCGGGAGAATTGGTGCGGACACCAGAGGTACTAGAATAAGGCAAAGGCTTCTCAACCCTCTGTGGATCTCTTAGTTAATATTTGAGTCCCCTGTAATAAAGCTTAGTCCAGCTACATTTGAGTCATGTAATTAGTCCAGCTCTTGTTGAGCTAGATCAGTTCGTTCAGTACTAGTCAACTCATGTTGAGCTAATTTCAATTTTTGAGTCCTGTCCAATCAAATTGAAGACTCAAGACCATATCATACAAGTGAAGACCAAGTTAACCTAATTGAAGATATAAAAGTTTAGCCCAAGTCCAACCCAGCTTGAAGATTTGAAGACCCCAGGAGGAAAAAATTCAGAAAATCCTGATTCTTTGCAGATGCCCTCTAGATACCCAGATTCCTTTCCAGATGTCAAAGTATATTCATAGATAAGGGCATCCATGATTCCAGAGGTCCATCTGCATCCTAGTCCAAAGAAATCAAGCCCAGACGCCAAGCCCAAGCCCCTAAGAAGCAAGATACCAGGGAATATTCCTGCTACCTGGCTACCAGGCCACCCCAGCTTCCAGAGGCCCAAACCCATGCGCTCGAGCTCCTTTGGGCCAGCCCCTTACTGCTCTTAGAAGCCCAACATGCCCCCCTAGGTATCCTTGGAGTGTTGGCCAAGTCAAGAGAATTTTTAGGGATTTTTCTACCTAATGTTTCCTTATTTTCTAGCTAGGGTTTGAGAGGGAAAATGATTCTTATGTAAAGACTTATGTGCCCTTACTTGGAGCCCAAGGTTAAGGATCTATTTAAGGGACCCTAGCCTCTTGTATTAAACTCAATTTTTGATATGAATTAAAATCTTAAGTTCTTCTATTGAGTTGTGTGATACCCTGCTGTGTGCATAAAGGGGTTTGTGAGAGTTTTTCTTCCCAGTGCTGCAATCATCTTCCTGCTGCCAACAAGCCTCTCAGATCCCTGGACGCCCACTCCAAAAGAAGCCTTCCCTTGCTATTTTTCCTTTGTTTTC
Source organism: Areca catechu (assembly GCA_021397845.1). Taxonomy (NCBI): domain Eukaryota; kingdom Viridiplantae; phylum Streptophyta; class Magnoliopsida; order Arecales; family Arecaceae; genus Areca; species Areca catechu. Next base: position 130,118,213 of record CM038040.1, on the reverse strand, counting down.
TTGTTCCTTTGAGTTTTCTAACCCCTGACAGGTCGTTTGCAGGTCCCTGAGTTCCTACGAATCCAACAACTCCAGCCACGCCTCAATCGGACCACCGAGCAGAAAGCTGAGTATCCGCGGGTCATTGGCTCGGTTTTCTAGGCCACATCCATCGAGGAACGAGAGACCCCTTCACTGCGATCTTCACAAACATTGTCAGGTACATCCCTCTACCTCCAGTAGTTTTATTGTAGGAGAACTTGCCCTAACCGAGGCTTCTCAGCCCCGGCGGTCCTTCTTTGCTACTTTTCTAGGTCCTAATTTGCATGCTGATCTTCAAAAATTCATACAAAATTTCCTACAAATAATTTTGATATGAAATTCGGGAATTAATCACCTAACTCAACATGTAAAACATACAAAAAGAATTGCATGCATATTAGTCCCCCATCATATCTGGTGAGTTCATGACATATCTTGAGAAGAATGGGATTCTCTCTCAGTAGACTTCTCTATGAACACCCCAATTGAATGATGTGTCCGAAAGGAGGAATCGAACCCTGTTGGATATGGTTCGATCCATGATGGGCTTTGCAACAATGCCGCTGTCCTTCTGGGGATATGCACTTGAGACAGCTTGTTACTTGCTAAATAATGTTCTGAGTAAGTCTGTTGTCTTCACTCCATATGAGTTATGGACTGGACATAAGCCCTCAATTTCACACCTTCGGGTCTGGGGTTGTCCGACTTATATAAAGAATTTAGACTCAGATAAACTTGGTCCTAGGTCTGATAGGTGCCTGTTTATTGAGTACCCTAAAGAAACAAAAGGGTATTTCTTCTACTTGGAGAATGAACAGAAAGTGTTCATTGCACTTAGGGCAACTTTTTTTGGAAAAGGAGTTCTTTGGAGAAGGAACTGTAGCCTCTAAGATTGAACTTGGTGAAGTTCAACCACTGGAAGAACCTGCACTCTCTAAAGACATCATAGAATCGGCTATGATTGGATCACACCCGGAACCCATTATTAGAAGATCTGGTAGAGGACCGCATCAGCCAGACAGATACTATGGTTTCTTGGTCCGGGATGGTGATCCCATTGAGCTCGATGAGAATGATGAGGATCCGATCACTTATATGGATGCACTTCAGAGATTTGGCTCTAAGGAGTGGCTTGGAGCCATGCAATCTGAGATGGAGTCCATGGAGATCAACAATGTATGGACATTGGTTGATCCACCTGAAGGGATAAAATCCATCGGGTGCCAGTAGATTTTCAAGAGAAAAAGGGATGCAGATGGGAAGGTGAAGACCTATAAAGCCCATCTAGTTGCCAAGGGGTATCGTTAGTGATATGGTATCGATTATGATGAGACGTTCTCCCTGTGGCAATGCTCAAGTCCATTTAGATCATGCTTGCTTTGGCAGCACATTTTGACTATAAGATCTGGCAGATGGATGTCCGAACTGCTTTCCTGAATGAGGAGCTGGATGAGGAGGTGTATATGATACAGCCTGAAGGGTTCACATCCACAGACGAGTCAAAAGTGTGCAAATTGCAGAGGTCCATTTATGGACTCAAGCAAGCATCTCGAAGTTGGAACATGCGATTTGATAGGTGTATCAAATCATATGGCTTCGTTAGGAATGGAGAGGAACCCTGCATCTATAAGTGGGTTAATAGTTCTGTGATTGTATTCCTGGTACTGTATGTTGATGACATTCTCTTAATCGGGAATGACATCGCAGCATTACAAGGAATAAAGGTCTGTTTGTCATCTCAGCTCTCTATGAAGGAATTGGGTGAAGCTTCTTACATATTGGGTATGAAGATATATAGAGATAGATCTAAGAGGCTTCTGGAATTGTCCCAGTCTACGTACATTGATACCGTGCTAAAATGGTTCAGCATGGAGAATTCAAGAAAGGCTATCTCCCGATAAGTTCTGGAATTACTCTTTCCAAGAAGGATTGTACGACAACTCCTGAGGAAAGAGAGTGCATGAGTAGAGTTCCTTATACTTTTGTAATGGGCTCTATCATGTATGCTATGACATGTACTAGACCAGACATAGCATACTCACTAGGAGTGGTGAGCAGATACCAATATGACCTAGGTGAGGCACATTAGAAGATGGTTAAGACCATCCTGAAGTATTTGAGAAATACTAAGGACCAATGGCTGATTTATGGAGAACTTGACTTGAAACTTATGGGGATACTGACTCCAGTTTCTAGTTAGATAAAGATGATAGCAAGAGTGTGTCAATATTTGTATTTACCCTGAATGGAGGAGCGATATGCTGGAAGAGTTCCAAGCAGGCAACAATTATAGACTCGATATGTGAAGCAGAGTACATTACAGCATCAGATGCAGCAAAGGAAGCCGTGTGGTTGAGGAAGTTTCTTAGAGAGCTAGGGGTGGCACCTTCCTTAGATGGTCCTGTTCCGATGTATTATGATAGCACAGGAGCCATTGCTCAAGCTAAGGAGCCAAAGTCTCATCACCCACCAAGCAGATTTTGCGGTGCTATCATCTCATGCGAGAGATCGTGGAACGAGGCGACATCAATCTTATGAAGGAGAATCTGGTGACCCTTTCACTAAAGCCCTCGGAATCAAAGAGTTCGACTATTGTAAATGGAAAATAGGTATTAGATACTGTTCTGATTGGCTTTAGTACAAGTGGGAGTTGTTGGGAATTGTGTTTCAAAGCCAATCTATGCTGTAGGCGGTTGTGCTCAGTATTATAATTTGTATATGAATTAATAAAATTTATTTTGGCAACTCATCGCATTATTCATTTCCATGTAATGAACTCTATTTATGTGATGAAGTCCTTAAGACGCACTAACTTCGATATAGAGAGGATATATCGAGTGGTCTTTTAAAAGGTTCATAATCAAATGATACATTGTACAGGACGTCAATGTATTAAGTGTAGGTTGTTGTGGTTCACATCGTTTGGTTGTCCTCTTGACCAAAGGAGTGTGGTGACACTGATGTGATCTGCAAGTGGGATGTGTGACATCTTATTGAACGTGACTCCATGGAGCTCCTTTCTGTCAAAGGATTGCTCGCGATTGGATATGGGTATATATGTTCTCTGACCTGAGGTCACCATGGTAGCTTGCAAGCAACTCCCTGTGCTTTGGTACCGGACTATCTGGATTTCTAATCTGGTGACGGAAGGTTTCTGGTTACAGACAAGTACTTGTGGAGTAGTGGTGGACCAAGATGAAATTGACCTGTCCAAGTTGTTTAGATTGAATATCTTGTAGTATCTCAATTTAGTAAATCCTCGGCCGGAGTAGTCCTAGTGAAGAGTCACTGGACTTGCAAGGTTGAGATATATTGTGGATTGACTCAGTTAGGGTTGGCAGTCTAACCCTAGGTCATCTTGAGCATTAGAGGTCAAAGGGATGAATTGTACGGTAACTATATGCCAGAGGTTCGATAGATTGCTCTTGCATTTTTGGCCTATCAAAACATCGGGACCCATTGCTAGATGGTATCTTGTACTGGTACTGGAAGTGTTCTAGTGCTACAATTTAGGTTCGAACCTATGAGGTCACAAGACATAGAGGATTTCTTCCTGATCCGGGAATCGATCAACGATGGGAAATCATTTCGGTATTAAGGTCAAACGGACTGATTAAGCACACATTGGGTTTTTCCTGATCAATTTGGTATGATTCTGATGACCATGATTGGTTTGGGTCAACCAGGAACTGAACTGGTAAACTAGGATTAGACCCAATTTTTCTTAGTGACCGGGTTTGGTCGGACCGGGATTTTATTTTTGAACCAGTTTTTTATTTGGTTTTATTGAACCAATTTGAAGACTTGTTTCAGTAATCTGTTTTCATGGTAAACCTCTTGTTCCATGCGTTTGTTTTATCCATTCTTCCTTGTTTCTTGTTGCCTTGTTTTACCGTGTAAATATGACAAAACACCGGTTTGATGGCTCCCTATTCTCATGGTATTGCCACCCCAAATCTGAGATTGGTTCTCTCGGTTTATCCTTGGTTCAACGTAGTTTATCCAAACTTCCCCACTCTCGGTTGTGCCCTATTTTTTATTGCTTGAATTAGATAAGGACAGCAGGGAGATCAGATGATGCTCAGCGATCTGAACTTGTTTTCACGGTGTTTCCGCTCTTCTTATTCTCTTCCAGCCAGCAGTTTCCATGACTCTCCACCGATCAAGAACCAATTCAAATAGGATTTTTGTTTTATTTGTATACCTCTCACCATCTTTTCAGCCTTCACGGACTTCACGAGTTTTCTCCACCTGATATTTTACTGGGTTGAAAGCCGTGCGATGGAGGAAGGGTGTAGAACAGAACATGTGAAGAGAGGAGGAACAGGGCATGCATGAGAGGTGAAGCAACAGGGTATGGGATAAAGAGGAGCAGAGAGGGATTAATTACCGTGTATAAGAGAGCGTGTTTTGGGACAAAGATCTGTGTGCTTTTGATGGAGTTTGTGTGGTCCTAGAGAAGACCATTCGTGAGGATTTCTTGTTTTCCCCTGCTCCACTTTATCGTGACCTTTCATTGATTCCTAGAGGACTAGCATCCTTACAGAGTTGGATCAGCGAGAGCCCGTGCATGGACTCTAGAGAATGGATACTTGGATACCTTGAGAGGTTGGACCGATCCTTTCCTTGTTCTTGTTGTTGTTTTTTATTTGTTACAATCAAGTGGAAGCCCGATTTGCTGATCTGTCTGAAGGCTGAGGGAGTTTGAACATGCCATTATACCACTTTGATATCTACTCCTTCAATTCACTAAAAAGAATGGGATACAAATTACAAGAAGGAGAATGGAAAAAGAAGAAGCCTAGTCAGGTTGCTGTCACTGTTTCTGAAGAAGATGAGCTGTTGCTGAAGAAAAAACTGAAGACACTATGATTAGTCCATCTGAACTCAAAAATGATATTTCAAAAGATGGAAACTATCTCCAACTCTCTGACAGATCTTGTGAACTATGCAATTGAAGTGAAGAAATCAGAAAGTCAGTTGACATTAAATTGCAAGAATTGAAATCTGAACAAGAGCTTCACCAGCAAAAAGTGGAAAAGGAATTGGAGGACTTCAAGAAAGAAATCAGAAGCATTATACTGCAATCACAGAAGGAAACCATTCCAACTGAAGATGCTCCTGAACAGATCATCAAGGAATTACTTGACATTCCTGCTACTAAGACCAAGAAAGAACCCAAACCAAGAAGACCAAAGTTTTTAGAGCCCTTGTTAGAACTAGATTCAGGGATTTAAGGTTAAACCCCTAAAAATTAAGACCTCTGATAAAGTTATAGAAGTAGGCTCCTCTTCTTCATCTGAGGAAGAAGAAGAATAAGTTGTGTAGTTAGTCTTCTGGTTATATTTCTGAAATGAATGTTTGTTCCACTTGTCATCTTTTACAATTGCAATGTACTTTCTGTCCTGCAAACTTTTAATGAAATGAATATTTTCTATTTAGAAATTACGTTTACTATGATGAAATTTTAATTAGAATTTCAAGGGTGACAATGTGAAATTATCTCAAACAAATATTAAAAATTCTCAATCTATTTTAAAATCTAAGCTTTATTTGAATCACCTTTTTGATTGATTGACAAAAAGGGGATGAGTTATGAAAAATATGAAAGAAGGGAAATTAGCTCCTTATTAACAACTTCTTAAAGTGTAATGAAAAAGGGAGCACAAAAAAATTAGCACTGGCTTAAAATACTTTAAAATCTAGAGAAAGGGTGAGTTTTCTCTTGAATGATTTTGCTCAGACTTATATTCAAATTAATCCCATTGCTCTAATCATAATTGCATATTTTAACTCTCTAATACTCCATGTTTTGTGCAACACTTTAACGATATATAGTAATATCATCTGTTGAGCTCTGATTTTCTTTAAATCCAATCAGTTATGTTACATGTGAATATTTATGTTTCAAATACTGTTATACATGTAAAGTGTCTTATTGATTTTTCATGTCCAGTGTTTTGTCATCATCAAAAAGGGGAAGATTGTTGACCCATAAGTGATTTTGATGATAATCAAACATTGGAGCATGTACATTTATTACTAACAACTCTTTAAATGTTTGACAAGTTTTTGTAGGATGTATAACATGTTCAAACTTCAACTCCTATATTACTATTTTCTTGCTTGAGTTGTGTTGTAAGTTTTTTGTAAAGAAGAACCCAATGAAAATGCTAAGAAAAATCAAGTAAAAGGGTTACTTCTATAAGTGTGTGTGCCTTAGATTTTGCCTTGAGTTGGTTTGTATGAAATTGTAAAAGAGTTGGTGAGAGTTTTTTTAAGTTCAAATTGTAAAAATCCTAAAGAAGACACTCGAGCCGACCCCAAGATAAGAAGAGCCGACTCTGCTTACTGGCATGCAGCAAGGATTTTGGAATGCAGCAATCCGAGCCGACTCGATGGAGAGCGAGCCGACTCTAGTGAATCCGAGTCGACTAAAACTAGTTCGAGCCGACTCCTCCAGAGTCCATTTTCTAGAAGTTTTCTAAGAACTGCCAGGCGAGCCGACCCGACCTAGAAAGAGCCGACTCTACCAGACCTAATTTCAAAAGCCTAAGAAAGCAAGCCGACCCGAACTGCATCGAGCCAACTCTTTCAGAGTAAGGTTTTTCGAACCTGAGAAGAAGAGCCGACCCAAGCTAAAAAGAGCTGACTCCTCGAGTTCAAGAATTTCAAGATTCAAGTTCGAGCCGACCCGAGCTGTAAAGAGCCGACTCGTCCATAGTAACATTCTGCGCCCTGAGACAAAGAGTCGACTACATTGAAGAAATGGTGACTCGACCTATCGACTCGAAGATCCGAGCCGACTCAAAGGAATTCGAGCTGACTCGAATGTCACTTCTAGGTATCTAATGGCCAGTTTCAGAATTTGTTTTGAATGCCAAAAAGTGCTCCAACAGTCAAAAATCATTCTCCAATGATTTACAATGGCTAGAACTGCCTTAGGATGATGGAAGACTTTAAATTTGAAGGATTGAACTACCTAAGAGAAATTAAGAAGAAGAAGAGAGTTAAAAAAAAAAGGAAAAAGAGAGAGCTTCATTGAATATCCAACCAACCGCAAGAGATAAAGCACAAGTGCATTCAAATCTGTATTCAAGCCCTCAACAACTTTGATCAAAGCTTGAATCAACTTTGGAAGAAGCCACTGAAGTCATTAAAGCTTATTCAAGTGCATTCAAGTGGACTTCCAATGAGTTGCACCGACAACTTGAGTTTGTCATTTATTGTTACATTTACTTTCAATTCAATCTTTGAATTGTTGGGTTATTGGTGAGCCTGGTTGAAAAAACAAATAGGATTTGGTGAGCCTTATCAAAACCAAAGTTTAGGTTCTTGGTGATCCTGTGAAAACCAAGTTTAGGTTTCTTTGGTGAGCCTGTTAAAACCAAAGGGTGTTGGGTTTTCTTTGATGATCCCGTAAAACAAAGTGTAGAGGTTTTAGATTGTGATCCTGTAAAAAAATCCTACTGTATTCGGGAGTGAATATAGTGGAAATCCCAAGTGGTATCTGGGTAGTGAATGTAGGAGCTGGGTTGCTCCGAACCACTATAAATTTGGAGTGTTTGTGTTGTGCTTTCTCTACTTTGTTTAGCTTTTGCATTCTATAACCTTATCACAGCACCTACCACTTGCAAAGGATTTTGAAATAGCACATTACTTGTTTAAATTTTTAAAATATCCAATTCACCCCCCTCTTGGGTAGCCACCTGGGCAAAAGTGTAACACTATCTTCCACCTATGCAGGAACTCACTCACCCGACTCCAAGTCTGGTGAACAAAGTCGGGAAACTTATGAAGCCCTGCACTCAAAGTCAGGAAAATTACGAAGCCCCGCACTCAAAGGCAGGAAACTTACAAAGCCATGCACTCAAAGCCAGGAAATTTACAAAGCCCCCCACACTCAAAGGTAGGAAACTTACAAAGCCATGCACTCAAAGCCAGGAAACTTACAGTCCATAGATGTAAGCCGGGAGACTTCCGAAGCCTTGCTATCTACCGCTTGACTCAGTTCGGCAAATCGAGCCAAGAAAACTCCAGAAGTCCTACACTCGAGTCTGTATGACCTCAAGGCCAACAGAGAGGAGCTGAAGAGTCCCTAGAGTCCTCCCAGTCGATCATAAGATCTCGGAATCAGCCAAGAATGGCCAAGACCTAGGAAGGCTCACCCTTGGCGGTTGTAAAGCCTATCTTCTTATGATACAGAAGGAAAAAGAACAAGACAAATTCATAAGCCAAGTAAGGCTTGTTCTTCATTATAGAAATAAGTACTTTACAGTCTGACAGATCCCTTGGAAATGCTTTAAAGTATGTCAAGGCAAAAAAAATAGAGAGAAAGAAAAGAAGAAAAGATGAGAAAGAAAGGAGACACATCAGTGGAAAAATTTGTATTTATTTATCAAAGTTCTCTTTACATCAGTCAAGGCTCCCGACAGGCCGAGAAGCCATTCAAAGACTCAAACATGAAGAGAAAAAGAAAAGTACTCGGCAATTAAAGAAATAATGAATTCATTTATCAAAATTTTCATTACAACAATAAAGACTCCCGACAAGCCGAGAAGTCCTTCAAGATTTAGTTACAAAAAGAAAAAAAAAGTCAAGCTTCAGTCATCGGCTCCTTTCCCAGCCGATGAGTGACTCCTCTCGATGCTGGCACAGCATCAGACTGAGGGGCATACTGGATAGTGGCGACTTTGCCTCGACCTCCACTCCGGACTCTGGCTGTGGCTCCACCTCAGCAGCAGGAGTTCTTGGCACCCTGGGGATGGGTAGTTCGGGTTAGATGTTGTCCAACCCTTCAACCCAGAGAGTCAGTTGGACATGCACCAGAAGTTATTGAACCCCTTATGGTAGGAGTCCAAGACTGCCTTGGCGACCTCATCCTGGAAGGCTTCGGATGCCTTGAATTGTGGGACAGCTTCAGCAGCTTCCTTCTTTGCACCCCCATCAATACTACGGTCACCGTGGCCTTCTCCAAGGCTACCGTAGTCTTGGCTGCTTCCTTCTCAAGTTGAACCTAGAGGGTTTGTATCCTTCCTCCAAGAAAGCTAACTTCGTCGCAGAGTTGGCCTCCCTCTCTGCTAGGAGAAGGGTCTTCCCCTTCTTCGCCTTCAGAGCGCCATCGAGCTTGGCGTATTTCTTCTCTAGCTCCATCACCTTCACTTGGGAGCTGGCCAGATCAGCCTAGAGGGCCTTCACTTGACCCTCCAGCTCTTGAACCCGAGCGGCCTGAGTCCGGGCTTCGTCCCTCTCCTTACGGAGATGGTAGTTACACTTCATTGCCCAGGCAGGAGTCCCTGATGAGCTGAACATTGGCAACCACCTGCAATAGTCTAACGGAGAAAGTTAGTCAACATCTAATAGGCAGAAGAGGAAAATGAAGTAATCAAGAAAATGGCTTACCAATAGAAGTTGGGGGAACACCCTGGTGAGAATGTCCACCAGTTGCTAGTCACTCTTCTCCTGGTGGTCTTGCAGCTGGATAATGGTGTTCATGATTTCCTCCGCCAACTTCCCGTCCCTCATTAGCCTTGCATCCTGGGGCAGGTAGAGGGACATCTTCTTCATCCTCGGCCTCGACATCGTAGATGGCTCCGAGGGCTCTGGTGTGACCGTTGGTGAAGACATAGCGGGCTGGTCACCGATGGCTCTACTTTCTGGTGGTGGGCAGTACGCATGCTATCCATCATTTAAAACCTTAAATCCACTACTACTAAGTAGAATAATGGAAGTAAGGGTCAAACCCACAAGGACTTTCATGTTATTTCGAAAAAAAAAAATTTCTCTTTAAAATAAACTAATGCCATAATTGCTAACAAAATAATGAAAATAAAAAAATAATTACCGTGAAGAAAACCAAGATATGATCTATCTTGAGAGTACGGCCCGTACTCGTAGACCACGGCCCGTCCCTTAGGTATAGATCAGTCAAGAATTTCCTTCACTTGAATAGAAACACAACTTACCTCAAAAGCTCCATAACTTTATCATAACTCGTTCTAGCATTTAAACTAAGATAAAAAAACACAAATCAATATGAAAATATGAAAAACATTTATTTCATAACAACTAAAGTATATTAATAAAAATAAAAGAATCGAGGGAACAAGGGTCCCTCTTTCCCTTTTAGATTTGGAGTAGTGGAAGTGACGGAGACTCGACAGCACCTCAGAAGGGCAATCGAATGAGATGGAGGTGGAGATATGAAGTGGAATGGGAAGTGGCCGAATAAAAGTGGGGTGAGGAAAAGTGAAGTATCAAGAATTCCGAAGTCGGGAGAAGTGCGAAGGTTTTATAGATGAGAAACACCGCATCAGGCACGCGTGGGAACTGTGGTGATTTCTTATCTTAATATGCCCAATAGTCTCGGTTCTACTTCCCTATCCTTGCATCTGCTTTCTGTTCAGATCTTATCCCCGCACCCACTCATGCGATCCTAGCAAGCTTCCTCCGCACCCATCCAACCATCTCCATGATATATGTTCTAACTTTAAAACTCAAACTTCGATTGTTATCTTCTGACAACAGTAGTAGAGGTGAGAAGTACCGATAGCATCTTGGGACTGACAGTAAGAGGAATGAAGGCTGGAGCAAGCTGTCCTTGGTTTGTTGGTGGAGTGGAAGGAAACTGGCGATGGAAGATCAAGATCGACCGACGCTATGGCAGCAGGCGAGGCGGCAGCAGATGAGCAGCGGTGTGGATAAGAAGCCGGATAGGTTGGGGAGAAGGTAATGTTGGGCGATGAGCGGAAGACAAGGACATCTCGACAGGATGGAAGGTAGCAATGTTTGGCCAAGGAGCTCAAGCAACACGGGACAGCATCGGGCAACTCTTGTAGACGGTCCGATGGTGGTAGGGCAGAGATCGATGGCTTTTCTGGGAGGAAGGGTGGCCGCACGATGGTTTGGCAACTTCTCTGGCCAGAAGAGGTAGCGCGGGCTCAGGTGGAAGGGAAGAAGGTGAACCGGAAGATGAAAATGATGGAGGAGGCATCCGACTACTCTTCCAGTAGCTTTTCTGGGCACGGGAGGACACCTTCGGCTAGCGAGACAGGCACTAGCGATGGCGGGATGGTGTAGGGGAGCTGCTCCGAAGGTTTGGGCTCAAATGAGGCTTCGCAGTCCATGGTTCTGATTCGTGGACCGTGAATCATGGCTGCCCATAGACCAGTGGGAGATCTGTGGATGAACAACGGTCCATGGGGGATCAGCTATAATAAGTCCAAAAAAAGTGTGCTACTTTGAAATCCATGCTAATTTTTCTAAAATTGATTGTGGCCTCATATGAACTCTGATTTGGATTTGGTTTGCACCGTTTGATTCCATAAATGAGCTCTATAAGTTTGTGACCTTCATTCCTACCAATGATATAGAAAAGTATCAATTCTAAAGATAATTAATTATTAATTTAGTACTCATAATATATAATCATCAGTGGGGCCGGTCTCTCCATGGTGGTGTCTTTCATCACCTCCACCACCTCGGCTTGGGGATGGAGCTTCAGCTCATGGAGGGGGCCACCAGGGCTGTGGTGCGGCCCCTTGCTATTCTAGCCTTGCTCCTGGGCCTGTAGGCCGAGGGCGAGGGCTAGATCGCTGCCCAGGTGCGGACGATGCAGCAGTAGGCCCCCTTCCGGTAGGCCCAATAGTGGGCTCCTCATTGGGCCTCCACCCTGGCTCCTCTAGGGCCTTCTTCGTGGGTCATCTCCAAGCCCCGCAAAGGCAGCCCTCTTCTTCGATAAGCTGAGGATGGCTCATGATAAACATCATCCCTGTGAAACAAAAAGAAGTTGGTTAGTCCCTTGTTGAAGCCGAATCTACTTGGAAGGAAAAGAAGCCTGACATCGAGCCTTACCTTGAGGTTGGGCCTGGCTGACCCCGGCATCGATGAGGTTTCGCTCGGTCAGACAGGGTCCAAGGGCTGGGACCTTCAAAGTGAGACAAGTGGTCGGTAACCTCTTTGTCGACCGGCTCGATTGAGTGCCAGTGGGGGAGAGATCTAGTGTTACTCCAAACCCAGTCCACCCCCTCAACCGAGGCGAATAGAAAACCTGCTCTTCCACCCCTTGATGGAAGAAGGCAGGTCAAGCTTGATGGCCCCTAAGTGGGGGGCCACGAACCACCACTGGGTTGCACTTCAGGATGAACAAGGCCCTGAAGAGGTAGAAACAGGCTACAATCTCGTGGAAGTGGCAAAGGATGATGAAACAAAAAATGGTCCTGACGGCATTTGGGATAAGTTGGGCTAGGGACCAAATGGTAGTTATCGAGGAAGGAAAGGAAGAAAGTATGGAGGGAAAGATGGAGGCCCCCGAAGAACAAATCTTCATATAAAGTGATTTGACCCGGGCCAATAGAAGTGACCCGTTCCTCTAATCCTGGGACTGAGAACCGGATGGAATCAGGGATCCCATATGCACTCTATATGCGGAGGAGGTCCTCACTGGTCATTGCCGATGCAATGCCAGTGGGACTGATCGACTCCCTGATGGGAGGAGGAGGAGGAGGAGCTGCAAGGGGTCCTATGACTATCCCCGTTCGGCAGGGACCCCTACTGATTGCTACTGGAACTTCCTCCTCTTCGCTATTCGAGGAAGGAGGCCTCGACCATGATGGCCCCACCTCACAAGAATGATCCATGCGATGGTGCCTTCTGCCGAAAGAACTCATGAAGACAAGAAGGAAGAAGACAAAGAAAGAAAGAAAGCCTGTAGAACTCTACGATATCTCCTTCAGCACAGGCCGAAGGAGAGAAAAGAAGGAGAAGAAAGAAGGAGGGGAGAAAGAGAAGGCTCACCTACTAGGACTCTGAACCCTTGATCAAAGGAATGGAAGCAAGATGGAAGGAAGAAGATGCACTGTAGAAAGGCCTTGTCTCCTTCGCTCGAAAAATCCTTAGGGGGCGAAAGGACAAGTCCCTTTCAAAAGCCTGTGGCCCTCGTTGCCTCGTACCAATCGAAGGCGTGTGCCCTTTCTCCTTCCTAGCCAACTAGAGCCTGCCATGCATTGAGATCCGTCAGAGGTGATGCTTCGGTTCAGAGGAGATCGCTTCGGGCCAAGCATAGAAATTATGGCCTCCTTTGAAAGGGTTGACGTGGTGTCACCTTGATAGGTGCTGAAGTACGATCTTTGGGGCACTAGCGCTCAAGGCATTAATAACACAGGAGAAGCATCCTTCCACGTCAACATGATCATTACTCCCTTCATCTTGAGCACCGCATTGTGCTCTAGGCTCGAGAGTAGGGGGCACCTGATGTGGCATTATCGCTAACGTGGAATCCATGGTGGCACTAGCTAGTGGTCATGCTGGTGGAAAGTGCAACCTGGATGTGGCAACCAAATGAAGATCTGGAGTCAAGCCACCCTCGTGCCTGGAGCGTGCTCCCGCCTTCTGGAGTGGAGACCCTAGCCAGGGTTGCGCTCCCGCCTTCGAGGTATAGCTCTCGAGATAGAGTTCCCGCCATCCTACCGAGGTCGAGCCCCAGCCAAGGTCATCTCCCATCTAAGGTCGAGCTCCCGGTCGAGGTCGTGCTCCCGCCATCCGAGGTTGAGCCCCTGATCGAGGTTAGCTCCCATCCAGGGTCGAGCTCCGGTCGAGGTCGTTCTCCCACCATCAGATGCCGAGCCCCAGACCGAGGTTAGCTCCCATCCAGGGTCGAGTTCCCGGTTGAGGTTGTGCTCCGCCATCCAAGGTCGAGCCTCCAGTTGATGTTAGCTCCCATCAAGGGTCAAGCTCCAAGACGAGGTCGTGCTCCCACCATCTGAGATCGAAGCCCTAGCCAAGGTTAACTCCCATCTAGGGTCGAGCTCCCGGACGAGATCGTGCTCCCACCATCCGAGGTCGAGCCCCCAGTCGAGGTAAGCTCCTATCCAGGGTCGAGCTCCTGAATGAGGTCATGCTCCCACCATCTAAGGTCGAGCCCCCGAGATAGAGCTCCCCCTTCTTGCCAAGACCGAAGTTCTTGTCAGTAGCAAAAAGGGAAGGATTAGCAGAGGTTCAGACCGTGGCATGGAAGCTTCCAGCTACCTACAACTTCTAGGAGGTGGCGCATACCCTACCGGAGATTCAAGCTATGCAAACGCGCCACCTGTATGTTCTACGCAATAAGTGCTCCATCAGGCTCTAGGCCTTGTAGTGCGTTGCCACGTCTACGGTCATGCTACCGGGGGCTCCGATCGCAACACAGAACCTGTACCTCCTCCAAGAGGAGTATCCCATTAAGACCCCAGGTCCTATAACACTCTAATGATCTCTCTTGGAACAGAAATGCCCCACCGTGGCATGGGGCTCAGTGGCACGGTGCCCGCACCTCTTATGAAAAATCGTACCACCAGAGGGACAAGATCTGTACTACACCGATGAACATGCCCAATAGAAGGATCTCCTTTCGAGGACCAGTCCGATAGGGAGGAGCCACAGACAAAGAAAAATCCCTCCCGAAAGGGCATCAGGAAAGTGACATCTTGATGAAGCCATACTTGGTCTAGGCCATTCCTCTCATATAAAATAGAGGAAGGGACTCTCTAGAAATGAGAGAGGCAACTAGTAAGATATAGAGAGCAAACGGGCAAGGAACCGCCAAGAGAACCTCCCTGCTCTCTAATCTTCACTTCACCTTGTCTTTCCATTTCTTAAATCTTATCTTTCATCCTCTATGTGGAGAGGTCTCACTGTCACAGAGGTTTTGTTCTCTTGATCGTCCCAACTAACTTGATCATCAGAGTATGCCCGCCAGAATTTTTGACCCGGGTCTCCTCTTTTTTCAGGTCAACTAACTCTGGAGTTGACCGAAAAAGAGGACCAAGCATCCTAAGGGAGCCTGACATGTCCATGACATGTCAGAGCTACAGGCCATAATGATCTAGGCGGCAACAAAAATCATTCATGATATTTAGAATCAGCTTACTTGTAATCAAAACAAAAATACATATGAATGTGCACTAGAAGTATTTTGATTTTCAATCCCAACTCCAAGTATTCCTGATAGAAAATATCTCACAAGCTCTCTTTAGTAAATTAGGGACCAAGTATCCTTTATAGCATACCTCACCTATTAGAGACAATATTTGAATCAATTTTAGAGATAAATAGATATTATTCATAATAATTATGTAAAGTTCAACTTTATCATAATAGCTATCAAATATATCCTTATAACTTTATTAATTTTTTTAATCAAAATCCAGATGAAACTAGAACGTGTAAAATAAATCTTAATATATATTAGTACATACTAGATGGGCTTAATTGGATAAATTTCAATAGTCCTTTTTTTTACAACAAGCATGATCTCAAGCCATGTACCATTTATCTACTTGGTAACAAAAGTAATCGCTTCTAGATTTTTTAGCTTCATAATTAGACTTTCATTTATTTTAAAGTGTTAATCTCTGCCTGCCATCTTCGTGGTGAGAGAAGTGAGACTTAGTATGGTACAAGTAGGATGCAGAATACAGTATATCTTATCTTATCTTGGTATTTTTACCCTCCTGGAGAGAGAGGGGAAAAGGGAGGGAGAGGAGGGAGAGAGGGAGGGAGACAAGAAAAGGAAGAGGGCGAAGAGAGAGAGATGAATGGGAAGGGGAGGGTCCCTTTGGCTAGACAGTAGAAGAAGGAAATCGGCTGAGAGGATCTTGGAGCTCGAAGGAAAGATGAAAGGAAAAAAAATTTCAAAGCTTCTCTTTCTTGAAAGCCTAAAGGGAGAAGAAAGGTTGTAATGCCTCTTCATGTAAAATGCTTAAATCTTGATAGTTATGCCACATTGCCACATGGATAATACTACAACTGCATGTGTCAAGCCTAATCAACCATGAGTGGATTGTTTCCAAATCTGATTTGGAGTAGAAATTAGGATAACATATCAATATATGAACATTTATTAATATGAATGGTGAAAACAGGATGCTAGTTCATTTAAATACTTGATTACAAAATATAAATTATGATATAAACTTTATGAATATTAGTTTTTTTTTTGATTTGAAGGTGACCAATGGGATCAACCGGCATGATGATGAAGCCAAATTCTTTTCATTTTTAGGTTCTATATAAAAATTTATATGAGAATATGCCTTATAACTTGAAGCTTACCATATTAGGTTATCTATTTGGACTGTTTTGACCATATTAGATTGCATGCTTTGATTACCTTTATTAAAGAACATTAGGCTGGAAAAAAACAATCTCCATTTACATGAACCATCTTATGCCACCAGACAAACTTTTAGCATTTTTAGGATACCCTCCATGAGATTTAAAAATATACGTTCCTCGTGAAAAAGAGACATAAGAGACACCAAAGTGAACTACAATTTGATCAGGTACTGGTTTTTATTAGTATCTATTGCCGCCTAGATCGCCATGGCCTATAGCTCTCATGAGGTGCCGGTTGGTGGACTTCCTGCCTGGCGGCTCCTGAATAAGGTCGATGGTCCTGCAAAAGAGAGAGTTAGGGGAGAGCTTGCCACATTCTCCAGGCTGTGAGACTTCAGCCCGCCGCAGGACCAAGTCACCCGGGTGGAAGGCCTTTGGCTTCATGCGGGAGTTGTAATACCGGGCCACCTATTATTTGTAAGCCACCATGCAGAGCTGGGCTTTATCTCTTGTCTCTTCTAGCAAGTCCAGGTTGAGCAAAAGGTGGGCTGGATTCTCAGCTTCATCATATTGCTCTACCCGCAGTGTGGACAGACCCATCTCTACTAGAATCACAGTCTCAGAATCGAAAATAAGGTTGAAGTGTGTCTCACCTTTTATCGTTCGAGGTGTGGTGTGGTAGGCCCAAAGAACATTGGGGAGTTCCTTGGCCCATCGGCCCTTGGCCTCATCTAGCTTGGTGTGGAGCTCTTAGAGGATGGTATGATTGGTTAGCTCAGCCTCCTCGTTGGTCTGAGGGTGAGCCACTAAGGTGAAGTGGTGACGGATGTTGAGCTCAGCACATAATTCCTCAAATGCTTGGTTATCTATCTGCCATCCGTTATCGATGATGATTGAATGGGGGAGACTGAAATGGCAAATGATCAACTTTCAGAGGAACGATCTGGCCTGGCTTCAATAATTCATGCCAATGGCTCAGCCTCAACCCACTTTGTGAAGTAGTTGATGGCCATAATCAGATACCTCCATTGTCTGAACGCGAGGGAAAAAGGATCCAAGATATCCATTCCCCACTGGGTGAATAGCTAAGGAGCAGAGAGCTAGGATAGTGGCACGGCAGGTTGATGCTATATATAAGCATGTCGTTGACAACGGTCATACTTTTTTATGAAGTTAGCCGTGTCTTCCCTCATGGTCTCCCAGTAGTATCCTTGCCGGAGCGCTTTGTATGCTACAATTCTGCCCCCCACATGGTTCCCGCAGAGGCCTTCATGTATCTCTTGGAGCATGTAGGCCACCTCTAAAGTCTCAAACACTTTAGAAGTGGGTAGGAGTAGGACCTCCGGTAGAGCTACCCATCCATCAACACGAAGCGCGGCCTTCTTTGAGGAGGCCGAACTCTACGCGGTTCTCAGGCAAAGTACATCAGTGATGTATCTAATGTATTAGTCCATCCAACTAAGCTTAGGAGTGACTTGCTGGACTTCACCAGACCCCTCATAGTCAAGAGTTTCCAGGTACTTAATGTAGGCACGTCCTGGCAATGAGTCCGGTAGAGTTGCAAGCTTGGAGAGAGCATCAACGCGAGAGTTCTCTCTGCGAGGGTTGTGGAAAATGCTGAAATGCTGAAAATCCGCCATGCTCAAATGTACTCACTCCAGATACTTTGCCATCCGAGGGTTTTGGGCTTCAAATCTCCTGAGACTTGACCCGCAACTAGCTATGAGTCAGTGAAGACCTTTAGGCTCATCACACCTACTTGCAGGACACCCTCAACCCCACGAGGAGTGCTTCATACTCGGCCTGGTTATTGGTGGCTTTAAATAAGAAGCGTAGTGCACACTCCGCCATGACCCCATTGAAATTAGCAAGGATGAGGCTAGCTCCACTCCCTCCAACATTGATGCACCATCCACATGGAGGACCCAAACCATCTCATCGGTGGGTGGTTCCACGGGATGCTCCAAAGGAGTTTCTTCTAGCTCTCCGCTCATGCAAGTGCACTCCACCAAAAAGTCAGCTACCACTTGTGCTTTTTGAGATGGCCTCAAGCGATATGCAATGTCAAATCACTAAGCTTCAGTGCCCACTTAGCCAGACACTCGAATGTATCTGGATGGCTGAGTATGGCCCTTAGTGGCTGGTCAATGAGGACTACAATTAGGTGGGCTTGAAAGTATGTCCTGAGATGTTGGGCAGATACAATGAGTACAAAATTAGTTTTTCAGAGTGGGTGTACCTGGTCTCCGCATCTTAGAGGAGCTTGCTGGCATAGTATACCGGCCTCTGGAATCTATCTCCATCTATACGGACAAGCACTAAACTAACGGCCCCTGGGGAGACTGCCAAATACAAAAGGAGTTCCTCCCCATCCTTTGACCTGGAGATAGTGGTGGTGATGCCAAGAACTTCTTCAACTCCTCGAAAGCTTCTCAACACTCTTCCGTCCAGGCAAAGTTGTGCATCTTGTGCAATGCCTTGAAGAAGGGCAGGAAGCGGTCGGTGGAGAGGTGAGATGAATCGGTTTAAAGCTACGATCCGATCGGTCAGGTGTTGAACTTGCTTCTTTGAGATAGAGTGTTCCATGTTGACGATCGCCTGGACCTTCTCGGGGTTGGCTTTGATCCCTCTTCGAGTAACCATGAAGCTCAAGAATTTTCCAACGGCCAAGCTGAAGGTGCACTTTGTCAGGTTCAACTTCATTAGATGAAGATGGAGGTTTTGGAAGGCTTCTACTAGGTCTACGATGTGGTTCGACTCTGGCTTGCTCATGATGAGCATATCATCCACATAGGCATGTATGTTGTGGTCGATTTGGTCTTTAAAGACCTTATTAACCAAGCGCTGGTATGTGGCTTCAGCATTCTTCAGACCAAACGGTATCATCTTGTTGCAGTAAGTCCCTCGATCTATGATGAAGGTAGTGTGCTCCTCATCTTCTAGGTGCATCCGGATATGGTTATACCCGAAAAATGCATCATGAAGGTGAATAAGCGGTGCCCCAAAGTGGCATCCACCAGCTGGTCTATCTTGGAAAGGGGGAAGCTATCTTTTAGTCAGGCTTTGTTGAGATTAGTGTAGTCTACACAGATCCTCCACTTTTCATTAGCCTTCCTGACCATGACTACATTCGCCAGCCAGCTAGAGTACTGGACTTCTCGAACGAAGCTAGCTAGAGTACTGGACTTCTCGAACGAAGCCAGCTATGAGGAGCTTTCCACCTCTTCATTGATTGCCTTTTATCTCTCCAAGGCGAAGCTCTCTTCTTCTACCAGATCGGATGGTACTTGGGTCGACGTTCAGCCTATGAGTGATGATGTCAGAAGGAATCCCTGGCATGTCTATCGTGCTCTAGGCAAAAAATGTCTGCATTCACTCGAAGGAAACCTAACAGGCCGGCCTTCTTATCCTCCTGCAGCTGGGCTCCCACTATACCATCTTCAGATGATCTGTGCCGAGGGGGTATGGCAATAGGTGATCGATCGGGCCACCCTTGGCATCTTACACACTTTGGTTGAGCTTATCAGCATTAGGGTCCTCCCTAGTACTTCTGGTCTAGGTATGGCTTACAAGCAGTGCTGAACGGCTGAGGGGTCCTCCTCATCTTTCCCCACTGTAGGGGGTGGGAACTAGACTAGAAGGCATTTTGTGGATATGATCGTGT
Organism: Areca catechu; assembly: GCA_021397845.1. Classification (NCBI taxonomy): domain Eukaryota; kingdom Viridiplantae; phylum Streptophyta; class Magnoliopsida; order Arecales; family Arecaceae; genus Areca; species Areca catechu. The sequence continues at coordinate 130,098,436 of CM038040.1, read as the reverse complement.
TGAGCAAGTTGAACCTGGGGCGGCCGAGAATCATGTTGTAGGCTGGCGGGAGGTTAATAATTGTGAAGGTCATCATGACCGTGCTCTGCTGGGATAGTGAATGGTGGTGACTGGGAGGGTAATCTCCCCTCGACCCCTACTGAATCTCCTATAAAATTGACCAGAGGGGTGTGCACTGGCTTCAACCGAGTGGGAGGCAGATTCATCTTGGAGAAGGCATCATAAAAAAGGATATCAGTCAAGCTTCCACTATTGACCATAATCCATTTTATAGGACGCTTCGCTATCATCATCTTGAAGACAATGGCATCATTATTACATTTTTCATCTCGATTTTTCTTTTCTTAGTACAGGGGAGTACATTTCAGACCCTTACCCTACCCTGGTCCTTTTCAAGGCGTGCTCTATCCCTCAAGATATTATGCCCACTAGCTCTCGATGGGCTGTGTCAACGGGAGGGAGAGCTGCAAGTACTTGAGGTTCCGCTAATAAAGTTTTGCCCCCCACAAACTTTCCGTGGTAGCCTCTTCTTATCAGATCTTCGATCTCCCTCTTAGGGTGGTGGCATTCCTCGGTATCATGGCCATGGTCGTGGTGGAACTAATAATATTTTGATTTGTCTCGACCACCGGATGGCCTTAGAGGGGGAGGGCGCTGTAGGTAACACTCGCCCTCAATCTCCATGAGAATCTTGGACCTTGGGGCAAGGAGAGGAGTATATCTTACTTCCTGAATGGGGGTATTCTTCGGCTTCGGACCCATTCAGAGGTTCGGGGTCGATTCGGGCCTCTGCATCCCGAAGGCTTCTCCCTGGGGTTGCTTCTTCATGGGCCTCCCGTCCAACTCCCTTCTGGTACGATCTGCCTCATTTTCATGGATGCACTTGTGGACCCGGAGGAGGAGCTCGAAATAGATCTTCGGGGGCTTCTTGTCCAGGAAATAGGTGAGACGGGAGGTTCTAAGCCCTTTCTTCAGTACCAACATGGTAATTGGTTCGTCCAAGTTGTAGATTTTCAGGGTGGCAACTTTGAAGCAGGACACATAGTCCTGCAAAGGCTCATGGTCTTGCTGACGAATGGTGAAGAGGTTGTCGGCTTCTCGTGGCACTTTTCGATAGGCATCAAAGTACATCACGAACTTCTTCTCCAATTATACTAAGGAGTTAATGCTCCTTGGCTCGAGGCAGATGTACCAAACTCGAGCGGCCTTTCGAAGTGTAGCTAGGAAGGCAATGTAGAGAAGGGCTTCTGTTGCCCCTTGGACTCTCATGAGGGCCTTGTAGCTCTCCAAGTAGTCTAAGAGATCGGTGATCCCATCGTAGGGTTCCACCTGAGGTATATAGAACTGGCTGGGAATTGGTTCCTCTTGGATTTTCTGGAAGAAAAGAGGGCAGGCATCGTAGCCTGTGGGCTCGCGTGAGAAGCCCTGCAAATTGGCAAATTGGCGGGATAGCTCGGCCAGTTTGTGCTCTTGTTCCTCTAAGCATCTCTCAGCCTGATGCCTGATTACCTCATTGGTGGAGCCTTCTACCGAGACCGTCGGAGGAGAGGAAGATATGGGTCAAGGAGGATCATACCAGGGGCCCTTGCTGCAATGGCGCTTACGACGCCCCAAGGCGTGATAGTCTGAAGCCGGGGATCGACTCTCCTGTTGACAGAACCTCTCCATCATCTTTTCCTTGTGGTTTGAAGGCTTCCTGGTGATAAGATATGGCCCACAGGTGCAATGGCCTTCCTTGGAAGGATTGCAGGCTACTGCGAGGCCCGGTGACTTAGGCCGTGGGGGCTCTTAGCTGTTGCTGGGTGGTCATAGATTGATGCTGATGATGTAACTGTCGCACTGCCATAGTCAAGGTCTAGACCTGTTGGGTGAGCACGGCAAGCTAGAGGTCCACCAAGGGTGGCGATGGCGGAGCAGGAAGCTCCCTTTCTAGTCTGTGTGGGTCACCGCAGGGAGGAGGATCCCTCATTAGGTTAACAAAGACTTCTCGCACGTGCGTCACCACCGTGTCACCGATGGAATCATCCTAGCGATGAGGGACTGGCTCACGCTGACTGTCTCCCCCTACCTGGCATGCCAATATGTTATCATCTAAATCGTCGTGGCATGTAGCTCCGACATGGCATCGGTTGGTGGACTTCCTGCCTGGCATCTCCCGAACAAAGCCAGTGGTCCTGCAAAAGAGATGAGACCCAGATCGAGGATCCCAGCGAGGGCACTCCGACGATCAAGTCAGTGAGCGATCAAGGGGAACAGATCCTTCTCGATGGATCCTGGAGTGGAGACTTTCAAAGGGTTCAAAAGATGTTAAGAGGATAATTGAAGTAGAGAGGGTTGGAGCAATGGTGGTTGCCACAGTGAGAGCTCTAGGGAGGTCCTCGTTCATTCCTCCTACCCTTCGAGTCTTGCAGGTGGTCTGCCCCCTCTCACCTTACCTTCGTTGGAAGCTCCTTTGAATTTCTTATAGAAGCGTCGCCCGTTTGGTGGGGTATAGGTTCCTGACCTGATGTCCCCTCCTCCCTTAGGAGGGGGACAGGATTAGTAGCTCCCATTGGGGGAATTCTGCCATGGGCGCAGGTGGAGGACTAAAGAGTGTGCGCCTCTCCTGCAGTGAGTGCGAGTGGGCCACGGGGCCTGACACCCCAACAAGACATTGGCTCTTTCTGGCATCGTTCTGCCATGTTTAGGGAGACTTGCCAAAGCGCCGATCTGGCAAGAGATGCCACGGGGTTTGAGATTTCTGGTAGGACCTTCCTCTTTTGGGTGGTGCAGGTGGTAGGTTGAGAGGTGTGGTACCCCGAGTAGAGTACCCTCCCTCAGGAGGTGCCGGCAGTGGGCTGAGTGGCCTGACGCTTGGCGGGATGCTCCTCCGCAGGTGGCATGCTCTGGTAAAATGCCATTCTTCAGAGGTTGCAAGCAACGTGCCTTGGTGAAACACAATTCTTCAGAGATTGCAGGCGGCGTGCCCTGGTGGAGCACCTCCCCACTAGGGTGTCAGTCTCCCCATGCAGCACAGGGGCTCTGATGAGGATGGCGACACCACTAGCCGACATCACTATCCGGGCCACTCTAGGGGTGCTCGAGAAGAAGACCACATCCACTTGTGAAAAATCCATACATGTGTTTAGGGAAGAGGTTGACTTTGACCAAGGAAATGACCTCGAGCAGGGGGAACGTGACCTTGGTCGAGGGCTCGACCCTGGAGGAGCTGATCTCAGCTAGGGGCTCGAAGAACAAGAGTGCGATTTCGGCGAGGGCTCAACCATAGAGGAGCTGACCTCAATCAGGGACTCGAAGAACAAGAGTGCAACTTTGACGAGGGCTCGACCCTATGGGAGCTGACCTCGGCTAGGTGCTTGAAGAACGAGAGCATGAGCTCAGCGAGGGCTCGACCTTGGGGGGAGCTGACCTCATCCAGGGGCTTGAAGAACGAGAGCACGACCTCGATGAGGGCTCGACCTCGGGGAGCTAATCTTAGCCAGGGGCTCGAAGAACGAGAGCGCGACCTCGACGAGGGCTCGACCTTGGGGGGAGCTGACCTTAGCTAGGGGTTCGAAGAACGAGAGCACGATCCCAGCAAGGGCTCGACCTCGGGGAGCTGATCTCAGCCAAGGGCTCGATCCTAGTACCTTATCCATCCCATGCATCCAGGTGGCACTTTCTGCTAGCATGGTCCCTAGCCGGATCCGAGAGGACTCTACGTCAGCGATCATGCCATATCAGTATCCATCTTCAAACTATCACTTTTTTTTTTTTTTTTTATTTCTGTATATTGTGTGTCTTTCCCCTGACGCAAGCGGTTTGAGTCTTGTTTATAATTAAAATTAGCCACGTCAGTCTCTTTAGCTGCCGCTCCCTTGAAAGTTAACCATGGTTAACCCTGGTTAGGAAAACTAATTTTTCCTTCCCCAACCTCCGCATCTAGTAATGTCCGTCGCCTTCGCTAACCTCCCCAACCCTAGCGGTGCTACCGAAGCACACGCCGGCGAAGACCTCGGAGAGGACTCCAGGGACGTCGGTGCCTATGAGCTTGAGGGCGCTGAGGTCGTTGAGGGCAGCGGAGCAGGGTGCGACACCGGGGAAGAGGGAGGATGGCCCTCCCCGCCACTACTTACCACAGGAGAAGGGAAACTCAAGGACTGATGAATTAGTCGGAGGCTATTCTGAGAAGCCGGCGGAGTAGGAAACCTTTGGCAGAGGATTCAGAGGATGGCCTCGATGTAGCTATAGCTTCCAAGAGCAAAGGACATTGTGATGGGTTAGATGAAAGCATGGAAGAGAGTTTGCATGTTAGCACTGTGAGTTAACGTTGACCAAGGATGGAAAGATTAATTTGCATTATTTTATAACAAGTTCCAGGAATATTGGAAGCTGGATTGAGAAAAAAATTGATCTATACGTTGAATAATAAAGCAAGCTATCCAATATTTGCTAATGGATGATATGGTTATTGGGAATTTTCAGACGTGATTGTGTAATTAATTTATGATCATGCATCGACGCTGGAAGTATTAATTATAACCAACTGAGATCGAACATCACTAAGGCTGAAACTGAGCTTTTGTGGTTTGACATGTATTTTTGGCCGATGCATAATTGAGCTGCGTTATTCTGAAAACAAACAATTGAAAGTACAAAACTGAGCATATCTGATTTAAATAGTCAACAGAAAACTTTTCATAACTGCTGCAAGAAATGAAGGCTTTCGTAGTACTAATTGGTCTTCATTTGAGAGGAATAGGAGCAAGCTTCGAGCTCAAAGGGGCTATGTCATGTTTAATTTCCAGTCTTATTGGCAAGTATTGATTGCTCCCTATCAAATTCATGAAAGGAGAGACCCGCAACAGTGGTTTTTGGTTCGCAGAACCAGGTAACCTTCTCAATATTAACTGGATGGTTACTCGAAATCTTCTTATTGCCACTTCACTCTTTGCCTTCAACTGCATCGTGCCGAAAGTGAAGATCAACCTATCCTTTCATCAATCACAGAGAAAAATTATACAAATGAACAGAACTTCATAAACATTTCCTGCTTCCCCGACCTCATATTTGTAAGATCACATGAACACAAGTTTTTCAATGCAAATCAAATGCTCGCAATAAATATTCACACTTAAACTGTAGTGCTGTTTTTTTCTCCTGAAGATTTTTCGACCAGCGATCACCATGCAAAATAATAATAATAATAATAAATGTCATAGCTGGTCTGGTAATTTTAACTTTATTCACTTTGTCAGGAGCAGCACAAATTTGTGATGGAAAAAGGTGAGATCTTTCTGACTTTTGCTTTGCTTAGTGGTGATCTTATAGCACATATTGTCTTGGCAATATGAGTAGAAGTATGGCAAAACTGATGATGAGGATAGTTAATGCAACCGAAGAAGAAAATTATGAAAAAAAAAAGCCTTTCTTTCTCGACATAGTCAAGACTTTAAACAATTTTTTTTTATATGGTTAGTCATACAAATATTCTATATCAGAAAACAAAAGGCTTTTTCCATGCATGAAGTCTTATTGCATTGGGATTTAATAAATATCAAAAGATATATTCAGATTTTCTTCAGTATACAAGGATTGCCAGTAATCTTGGTTATAAGAATTGAAAAATGTAACTTCAGTTTCATCCTTTTGTTCTTCCATAAATTGGATTGGCCGCATTCCCTCCTACTTGAAAATCTAGAATGAACCCAGAGGGTTAGAAAGGTCTCTCTTGCGAATCCAGGGGCAGACGCCCCAAAATGCATGGACTATATGGTTGAAATGGAGGTGATAACCACCGGCATTCAAAGAATGCAGCATCAAGTGCCTGCGATAAGTAGGCACCAATTCTGAAACCAGAGTCCTGAACCAACTGTAAAAAAAAGAAGAAAAAAAAAGAGTTCTGAAACTATGAAACAAAGCAGTTTCAGCACTCAACTAAAGAGCTCTTCCTCCATCAATATAACACAAAAGTGAGAATAATGGACTGACAACAAAATTCCTGCTGCTCCTGCAACCCAGTGGCGTTAAGAATTCTGCAGACCTGGCACACAGGATTTTGAAACTGTGAAACAAACCATCATCCCTCGCTGTGCCTTGCGTTCAGATAATCAGACCCAAAAAGGAGCTCTTGATTAATGAAGCCTGTTGACAAGAAGGGCAAAAGAAAAGAGTCCATTCTTAAAGATAAACATAGTATGTTGCAAGGATTCCAGAAAGAGCAGAGCATATCATCGTACATTCTCCTTTTTGCCTCAAGAGGGTGGCTTTACGTACGTCTTGCCTCCTTTATCATCAAAAAAAAAAAAAAAAAAAAATCCCTTCAAAGTCCTATCATGGGTGCCTAAAAACACAACCCATGGAAGATAAAGAAACAGGAAACGTATAAACTTAACATCGCCGAGAACACAACAGCAGGACTGAAGAAGGCCAATGTCGACTAGTCTCTTGTTATAGATAAACTCAAATAAAAGATTATGTTTTGTTTAAACAGGGTCAAAGTCCGCCTGTTTTAGTCTTGGTATCTTAGGACTCGAGTTATTTGAGTCTGTAAAATTAGGATTCTAAGTATTTTATTTTTATTTGAATAGGCCTTCAGGGCTACATATAACCTATGGTTGCCGTGTAAAAAAACAATGGAGCAGTTCCCTTCTCAATAAAAATTATTTTGATCTTCGCGTGATATAGATTCCGGTAACCACAAATTGGTATCAGAGCCGGCTCCACTCCGCTTGAGAAGAAGGATCGCACCAGAGGCGTGCGAGCGAGAGAGGAAGTAAAAAGGCCGTGAGATCGTGAGAGAGGGAGGAACAGGGGCTCACGGTGAAATCTCTCCGGCCCGACGCCCCTGCTGTAGCCCCGCCATCCGCAGCCCAGCACCGTCGCCGGCGAACCCAGCCGCAAGGCCTTCGGCCTCCCCTGTTCTCCCCTTCATCCGACTAAGCGAAGAAAAAAGAGGGCAGCACGAACGTGAAAGTATTCACGTTCGCTGCTGCCGATTTCTGCAGTTTTCTGCCCCAGGTGAGGTCATCAGAGAAAAAAAACAAGTGCCCACGTGTAAAGGGAAAAGTTAACGGAAGGAGTGGCTTGCTGTGAGAAAAAAAAAAAAACAAAGAAATACTTGAAGAAGCATAACGTGCGGGAGTTAAAAAAAAAAAGAAAACAGAGCAACGGCTTCACGGGTTTTCTTGCTTCCCATTTTTAGCTCCTGGTTGCAGACCGTGTGAAGGTCTGCGGTTTGTTTGAGATAAAAATTAAGAGGGAGGAAGAAGGAACAAAGCCGTGAGTTGTGGTGAAGGAGGAGGAAAACAGTGCGCGGGTTTTCTCTCGGTGGAAAGCAGCACACCGTGCGTAAAAAACAAAGAAACAAGGCATTTGAGAGATTGCTACAGCTCTTTCTTTTAGAAAGAGCATTAATTCGACTTTGAGCACACACTAAAAAATTGGAGGAAATACATGGTGTTGGAGAGAAGGCTGAGTGATACCATTTTTTGAGCAAATGAATGGGAGTACATCGTTGGGAGATATCGACTTATGAAGTACTACGATAATTGAAATATGGTTGCCACGACTTATGAAGTTGAACTACGATAATTGAAATATTCAGATGCGTGCGTTGCTCGGTGCACAAGATACATGTGATGTAGTCGAGAACGGTAACTCAATTAAGACGATGACGGTAACTCAATTAAAGACGAGAGATATGACGGTAACTCAATTAAAGACGAGAGATATGACGGTAACTCAATTAAAGACGTTAAAAGAAACGCGTATAAAAGACAAGACCTCTTTCTATTTTTTGTTCCAAGCAGTGGATAGTGGATGAGTTGGATTTCGAGAAGATTGCCAGAGCAACTACTTCAAAGGAGGCGTGGGAGATTTTGCAAAAGGTTTCAAAGGCGCCGACCAGTTAAACAAGTGCGGCTTCAAACTTTGCAAGATGAGTTAGAGGCCATGAAGATGGAGTCAAAGGAGTGTCTGACTATATCACGCATGTGCAGATGGTGGTAAATCAACTCAAATGCAATGGAGAAATTTTAGCTAATGCTTGGTGAGCCCTTACTTCAGCTGAATCAAGGACTGCCATCGCAGAGGTCGGTGCTCTGATTTGGAAGCCAAAATTACCTGTACAAAGAAAAAGGTGATTAAGAAGATGGTGGAAATGATCATTCAATGAGATGTCTGGAGAGTCATGAAAAATAAAAGAGGAGATGGAAAAGCTAAAAAGACGGAAAATATTTGAGTTTAAAGGAGGGATTTGTTATAGATAAACTCAAATAAAAGATTGTGTTTTGTTTAAATAGGATCAAAGTCCCTTGTTTTAGTCTTGATGTTTTAGAACTCTAATTATTTAAGTATGCAAAATTAGGATTCTAGAAATTTTATTTTTATTTGAATAGGCCTTCAGGGCTAAATATAACCTATGGTTTTATTGTAAAAAAAATAATGGAGCAGTTCCCTTCTCAATAAAAATTATTTTGATCTTCGCGTGATATAGCTTGCGGTAACCACATCTATGGCCTAGAAGACGTTTGGCGCCGCTGACTTGCTGCTGGTGTACCTGACCGAGCGAGTGCAGGAAGAAGACGAGAGCAGGGAAGGCGGGTACCAAAGGAATAGTGTCGCCTTCACTCCTTCCTCTCCCCCGGCGTCTCATCCCTCTCCGCCGCCCACGCTCCTCCGTACGCCGCGCTCCCTGGTCTTTAGTGGTGAAGTGGTGGCGGGGAGGGCCATGCCGTGCTCCTCCTCCCCCGGTGTCGCACCACGCTTGGCCGCCCTCGACAGCCTCACCGTCCTCAAGCTCGCAGGCACCCTCCTCCCGGGCGTACTTTCCAAAGTCTTCGACGGCCTCACTACCCTCGAGATCACCGGCATCGACTGCCTCGGTCTCCTTTCCGAGGGCTTCGCCGGCATAGGTTTCGGTAGCGATGCTAGAATCTGGGAGGTTAGCGAAGGCGAAGAAGAAAGGCCCTTCCAGCAAATTTGTTTGGTTCTCCTAACCACGGTTAACATTCGAGGGAGAGCAGCAGCTAAAGAACGCTAATGTTGCTAATTTTCATTTATTCTATGGCTGACGTGGTAGACTAAGTGTACATAATAATCTCTCCTTCCGCGGGCCAGACCTCCGGCTTCCACTAGGCTGACAAACGTATATGCAGTTTGATTGTTTCCAACCGGGCGTCGATCCTCCGGGTGCAAATTTTGCCTATGATTAAAATGAATCCGATTCATCTACATGGCATCTCTCTAGTAGTGACAGAAGCATAAGATTTCAGAACTCTTACGATCAAATAAATGAAGTCTGAAACTCATGCAAAATAATTCTTTTTTTGGCACCCGATCTGCCATTGACGCTGCCAAAGGAATGGATCCCATATGCCAGTGTTCCCATCAACTTAGGTGTTACAGTTCTCTAGGCGCATGCAGCAGAAACTACATATATGTGCACAAACCAAGAGATGCCTTCATGGTGGTCTTTAAGACCCAACATAATATGAAGCAAGCCGAGAAGAAAAGTAATGTGGGAAGCTGTTTTGTTTGGGGGCTAAACGGACCGGGTTGGCCCGAAGCCTGAGCGTGTGATTAGCTTTGGTTTTAAAGATGAAAGCGATAACAGAACTGATATTATATTTCAAAGGTAAAAAAGCGTAAAGACCCAAGAATTCAATAAACTTATAATCAATCAAGGTACGCTCATCAAACCTCTTGTACAGTTTCGATCATATATAGACAAAAGTGAGAAGGTACGCTCATCAAACCTCTTGTACAGTTTCGATCATATATAGACAAAAGTGAGAAGGATCGATCACATATATCAGTTCAGTTATCAAACTTAAAAAACAAAATATGCAAACATTTTTTTTTTGATAATATGGCCGAAGACCTGGGTTTTATTAAGTAAAAGAAATATAATACAAGAAAGAGCAGGCAGCTATAGCCTTGAAGAGAGAGAGGCAGCAACCAAAGACCAACAGTTTGGAGAGTGACTCAAATCTAGAAACGTACATCAGCTGGAACATGGCGGCGCAGAGACATCAAACTTAAGTACCAAACATAACATATAGACCCCATGTAAATACAAGACAATGGTCACAGAGATCTAGAATAGACCAGATTAGTGAGAGCGCACCATCATAAAAGACTCTGAGGCTAAAGGAAAAGTTCATCATAACCTCCAAAGAACAAGGACAGAGCGAGAGCCACCAACGTGGCAGGCCTGACCAGGCCTGCGGCTAGAGGAAGCATCACTGAGAGTAGAACCAACCACGACCCCAGCACCAATAGTATGTACAAGAAGGAGAGGTGCATGGTGGAAACGAGCCCGTGCTCCATGGAAGTAGTCCAGAGGATGCCACTCGCCGAGAAAACCATTGTAGTGAACCCAACCTTGGCCAAAAACTTCTGGAATTGATTCAGCTCTCGACGGCCGTCGAGCTCTCCTACGTTTCCGATCTCCTCCATCTTGCATGATAGAGTTGAGAAAGAGTGCATGCATGGCCCGACTATAAAAGCGAGCGCCCGGTGGGGAAGGTGGACTAGTCAAAACACAAAAATAGATAAAGGAAGCTTCCTACGAGGAGCTGGGAATTGCGGAGAAACAGGAAGGTCCTAGAAGCTGTGGTAAAAACGCGGAGAGGAGGAAGCTTCCTGGAAGTCGTAGAAACTGTTCTCCACGCGGTTTTTTCAATGGGGTCGCGGGCGGACGAGCCCCAACCTTCTCCAATATCCAAACTACCTAATGAAAAACCATTGACTCGAACCTTAAGCTTGTGCATATGGGCAATTTTGTAAATTCACTTTTTGTTGGTGGCAAACCGAGTGTTTGCGAGAGGAGAAATAGTGTATGACGAAACCACGAATGCAAAGGGTTCCGGTTGGACAGAATCTGAGTGACCTCCATTCGGTTCAATTCTTCAATCAATTTTAATATTAGATTCAAATTCTATCATGTTGCTACTAAATCTTTTGGACCGAGTTCTCTCGGCCTGATTAGAGCGCTCCTTTCTCGTTCCTACAAAAAAGTCTCACGGACCGGTGGTGTTCCAGCGGGGACACTCCCGATGGCTAATGGGAGCCTTAGAGCAACAAAATGAAGGAATCAAAAGGAAATTGCTCGTGGAGAAGGAGAAATGCCCTTACCGCTCGGAGTCCCTCATTTTACCTTATATAGGCGCAGAACCTTGCCAGAATCTGTTAGGAGCTAAGCAAAGAATGACCGATTTGCCCATAAAAGAATCTGGGTAGTGGCATGTGGCACTAGGATGAGGTGGCGTGTGGGATTAGCAAAGTAGTGGCGCTGATGTGTCAAGATTCTGTTACCACAGAATTCTGGTATCAGCTGGAAGAGGCTTCTAGAGCACCGAGCCATCCTTGGAACGGCTCGCATTGGCCAATATGGGCCTTGCTGAAGTCGGTCGGTCGGACCTCTATTGGAGTGGGTCATTCAGACAACTGATGAAGTGGGTCGGTCTGATGGAGTAGATCGTTTGGATCACTGATGAAGTGGGTCGGTTGGACCTCTACCAAAGTGGATTGGTCGGACCTCTGCTGGAGTGGGTCGTTCGGACCTCTGCTGGAGTGGGTCGTTTGGACCTTCGATGAAGTAGATCGATCGGACCTCTGCCAAAGTGGATCGGTCAGACCTCTGCTAGAGTGGGTGTTCGAACCTCTGCTGGAGTAGGTCATTCGGACCTTCGATGAAGTAGGTCGGTCAGACCTCTACCAAAGTGGATCGGTTGGACCTCTGCTGGAGTGGGTCGTTCGGATCTCTGCTAGAGTGGGTCGTTCGGACTTTCGATGAAATGGATCGTTCGGACCTCCAGTTCGACCGGGCCGAAGGACTGTCGGTGCTGGTTGATTCAAGGATAAGCCGATTAGGTATAACATATCCTATAAAGATTGGATAGGGTGGATCAGGTTTATGATCAAAAATTTGATTCAACAAGTTATTCAAGTCGGATAGATCCATGTATAGCTCAGCCTCAACTTCAAAAATTCAAATCCATATAGAATTTGGATGGGATCGAAGTCAAGCTCGGATTAAATATAGTCAACCATATTATAATTATCATATAACTAACTACTATTTACCATATAAAATTGACACCAAATAATATTTCTTTCAAAACAAATTAGATATAAAAATAATTTTAAATTATCTTTATATTAAAACATGGTCCATATAGTCTTAAATCATAATTTAAAAATTCAAATAGATTTGGGTCCCAATGGTGTTACCAAATTCGAGTCATGTTAAGTCAAATCTGAATTCAGTAAATACAAACCTGATCCAAAAATAGAACGAGTTCAACTTTAGAACTCGATCCAAATCCATGAATTCTTAAAAATGAGTCAATCAGGTCTAAGTGGGTGAGGTCGGATTATGTCTAGATGGGTCGGGTTGGATCGAGTCATGGATCACCCAATCCATTTACAGCCTTATTGGAATGTTTGGGCATGATTCGGTTAACCAAACCATTACACTATTTTTAAAATTGAATATATTCTAGGGTTTTACAAAAGTTAAATCAAACTGAACCGATCGAACTGGCTAACCAATGACTAGTTAACAGTCTAACTAGTTTGGTTTCTCAATTCTCAATTTTTTTCCTATAAAACATATTTCAAATTGCAATTCATGAAACAAATAAATTAAACCAAAAGCTTTTACAACATTAATTGTATTATCAACATCAAAAATTAAAACAATATTTCTCTTAATTATAACTATTACTGCATTCCTCAAGCTGATTAAGTGAGCTTAGTGAGTTGGATTGAGCTCTTGAGGGTCTTTAAAAGGTTAGTCAATGTTTTATCGAAGAATTTTGAGAGTAGTCTGATTTTCTTACTTTAGCCTGCAAAAAGGTTCAAAATACTGGAGAAACTGGGGGATTCTCCAAGAGGGATATTTCGATGCTTAAGTCAACTTTAAGAGGAAGAACATAAGAAGAAAATGAAGAGAGAGTTTATGTTTAGAAAAATTATCCTCCAGGAGATCTCCTCAACCTTCTATTTATAGTAGGGACTGAGTTAGTTAGATAGTTATAACCACTTATGAGCTGTTTAACGTTAAGAAAGTAGTTAGATCAGTTAGCCCATAGGAGGTTAGCTTGTGAAGTAGTTTATTAAGTAGTTTATTACACTTCTTGATAACCACTTTATTAACCTTGTTGTAATGGTGCTAACGACTTAAATATATGCTTCATATTTATTGAAGTTATGAAATTTGTACCTGGCTTAGGTAGATGATTAGCATTTGTCAAAGGTGTTATGCATTTGTTTAATGAGTCGAATAGTTATTCGATGAGTTAATGGGAAACTTATATTCTAATGAGAGATCGGCATCCTATAACTTATATAAGAGATCGACATCCTGTGCATTGTATAAAAATATGTATCATATTTCTTATAAAGGTTAGTATCCTGTGCCTTATATAAGAGGTCGGTATCCTGTGCCTATAAAGATCGTCACCCTATACAAATACTTCTCTATATAACAAGTTATCCATATCATAATAGATGCCCCCCACTTCTGAGTTCGAGGTTAATTCACTTAACTCAGTTGGAAGTACATTAAAAAGACTCTGCGAACATTTTACGGAGAAAAGACAAGTGTCACCTTTATGGGTCATCATCTTCTTGCACCGCATTAAACACGGTGCAAACTTTTTATGAAAGCCATGATTGGCTCTATGACGGGCGGTCATTCAAAGCGATGCCGACAACATATCATGCAAGGTTATCCTTCAGTCAATAAGGAGTTCCACATGTTGAGTGAAGACTAGCCCACACATTATGTTGTGGATCGCATGATGTGGATGCCATTTAATGGTGGGATTGACTTGATCCAAATAGTCAAAGACCTTTATGAATAGCCCCCTTCTTTTTTGATTTAGATCTTTGATCTTTTGCTCTTCTACCTTCGTCTTCCAGCAAACTACCCAGTGACTCTTCTTCGGGCTTCAGTTCCTTTCTTCGATCTAGGTTGGTCTCCTCCTCTTTCCTTAGTTCTTTCTTAGTAACCATGGCCTCGAAGGAAAAGAGGGGTGTTAAGACAATTAAATTTAGGGTAGATCCTGTCAAGGTCATGGCGGATACCAATCCCACGAGGAGGGGCACCCTGTTCCTCTAGTTGCTCCTCTGGTCACTCCTATTACAGTACAACACCATAGGAGAGCTTCGTTAGGTTTTGAGTTAGAGAGGTCGATATTCAAGAAATGGACCTCAATAGTCTTAGAGTATATTGCTATCCCTAATGACTTTAGAATGATAGTTCAAGGTCTAGATGATAGAGTAGTATCCCCTCCTCCTAGTCGAGTCATTTTTATGAAGATGCATTTGAAGCGGGTATAAGGTTTCCTTTCCATCCTTTTTTTTCAATATCTTAGAATTTTACACAGTGACTCTGACTCATTAGCTTCATGCTTATTTGTGATTTGTGTAAGATGGAGCCGAGGCCTTCTTGTTTAGAACTATTTTCATGTTGAAGACCCATCCTTATGATAAGGATTGATATTACTTCACCCCTAGGCCAAATGTAAGCTTCTAAAAGGTCCTAAGTTGACAAGTGTTTATTCATTGGTTATCCTAAGGAAACCAAAGAGTATTTCTTCTATTTGGAGAATGAACAAAAAGTGTCGTTGCTCTTAGAGCTATTTTTTGGAAAAGGAGTTCCTTGGAGAAGGAACTATAGCCTCTAAGATTGAACTTGATGAAGTTCAGCCAATAGAAGAACTGCTCACTCTAAGGACATCGTAGAACCGGCTGTGATTGATTCACACCCTGAACCCATTAGGAGATCTGGTAGAATACCGCGTCAGCCGGACAGATACTACGATTTCTGGTCCAGGACGGCGATCCCATTGAGCTCGATGAGAACAATGAGGATCTGATCACCTATATGGATGCACTTCAGAGATCTGACTCTGAGGCATGGCTTGGAGCCATGCAATCTGAAATGGAGTCCATGGAAATCAACAATGTTTGGACATTGGTTGATCCGCCTGAAGGAATAAAACCCATCGGGGGTGTAAATGGTCTTCAAGAGGAAAAGGGGCGCAGATGGGAAGGTAGAAACCTATAAAGCTCGTCTGGTTGCTAAGGGGTATCGTCAGCGATATGGTATCGATTATGACGAGACATTCTCCCCAGTAGCAATGCTCAAGTCCATTCGGATCATGCTTGCTTTGGCAGCATATTTTGATTACGAGATCTGGCAGATGGATGTCCGAACCACTTTCCTAAATGGGGAGCTGGAAGAAGAGTTGTATATGATACAGCCTGAAGGGTTCACATCCACAGATGAATCAAAGTATGCAAGTTGCAGAAGTCCATCTATGGACTTAAGCAAGCATCTCGAAGTTGGAACTTACGGTTGATAGATGTATCAAATCGTACGGCTTCGTTAAGAACGGAGAAGAACCGTGCATCTATAAATGGATTAATGGTTCTGTGATTGTATTCCTGGTACTGTATGTGACGACATTCTCTTAATCGGGAATGACGTCAGCATTACAAGGAATAAAGGTCTGGTTATCATCTCAGTTCTCCATGAAGGACTTGGGAAGCTTTTTACATACTAGGTATGAAGATCCATAGAGATAGATCCAAAAAGCTTTTGGGACTGTCCCAGTCTACGTACATAGATACCGTGCTGAAATGGTTCAGCATGGAAAATTTCAAGAAAGGCTATCTTCCGATAGGTTCTGGAATTACTCTTTCCAAAAGGATTGTGCGACAACTCCTGAGAAAAGAGAGCGCATGAGTAGAGTACCTTATGCTTCTGTAGTAGGCTCTATCATGTATGCTATGACTTGTACCAGACCAGACGTGGCATACTCACTAGGAGTAGTGAGTAGATACCAGTCTGACCCAGGTGAGGCGCATTGGAAGGTGGTTAAGACCATCCTTAAGTATTTAAGAAATACTAAAGATCAATGGCTGATCTATGGAGAACCTGACTTGAACATGTGGGTACACTGACTCCAGTTTCCAGTCAGATAGAGATGATAGCAAGAGTGTTCAGGATTTGTATTTACCCTGAACGGAGAGCGATCTGCTGGAAAAGTTCCAAGCAGGCAACTGTTGCAGACTCGGTATGCGAAGCAGAATATATTGCATCATCAGATGCAGCAAAGGAAGCTGTGTGGTTGCAAAAGTTCCTTGGAGAGCTAGGGGTGGCACCTTCCCTAGATGGTCCTGTTCTGGTGTACTGTGACAGCACTGGAGCCATTGCTCAAGCTAAGGAGCCAAAGCTTATCACCGCACCAAGCACATTTTGCGGCGCTACCACCTCGTACGAGAAATCGTTGGAGCGAGGCGACATCAATCTTCTGAAGATCGATGGAAAGAAAATCTGGCCGACCCCTTCACTAAAGCCCTTGGAGTCAAAGAGTTCGACTATTGTAAATGGAAAAGGGTATAAGATACTCCTCTAATTGGCTTTAGTACAAGTGGGAGTTGTTGGGAAATGTGTCCCAAAGCCAATCGCCTGGGTTGTAGGCGGTTGTGCTCAGCACTGTATTTATTTTATGAATTAATAAAATTGTTATTTGGGCAGCTCATCACATATTGAATTTTCCTAAAAATGAACTTTTTCCATGTGATGAAGTCCTTAGGGCTACTTGACTTCGATACAGAGAGGATTGTATCGACTGGTCCTTAAACCTTGTTCACAGCCAAAGGAATATTGTATAGGACGGCAATATATCAAGTATAGGTTGTTGCAGTTCACATCGTTTGGTTGTCCTCTTGACCAAATGAGTGTGGTGACACTGATGTGACCTACAAGTGGGATATATGATATTTCATTGAACGTGACTCCGTGAAACCCCTTTCTGCCAAAGGGATACTCACGATTGGATATGGGTATATGTGTCCCTTGACCTGAGGTCATCACGATTACTTGCAAGCAACTCCCTATGCTTTGGTGCCGGACTACCCGGATTTTTAATCCGGTGATGGAAGGTTTCTGGGTACAGGCAAGTACTTGTAGAGCAGTGATGGACCAAGATGGATTGACCTATCCGAACAGTTTGGATTGAATGTCTCGCGGTATCTCAATTTAGCAAATCCTCGACCGGGATTGCCCTAGTGAAGAGTCACTAGGCTTGCAAGATTGAGACACCGTGTCGACTGACTTAGTCTGGGTTGGCAGCCCAATACAGTCGTCCTGAGCATTAGATGTCAAAGGGATGAATTATACAGTAACCATTTGCCAGAGGTTCGATAGTATGCTCCCGTATCTTCGACCTATCCGGACGCCGGGACCCATTGCTAGATGGTGTCCTGTGCTGGTACTGGAATCGTTCCAGTACTACCGTTTAGGTTCGAACCTATGAGGTCACACGCCTCAGAGGATAACTCTCTGATCCGGATACCGAGTATGATTGGGAATCGCTTCGGTTTATGGTCACGGTAATTTTTTTTGGAGCACTTTTTTTCGGTCTTGCCCTTGTTTGGGTCAGCAAAAAATTGTTCCGGGCTGACCAGGTTTGTGCCAGGATTTTCTAAATCAGATTGATCTGATTCGGAGCTAAATTCGGCCTTCAATTGGTTGTGAACCAATTGAATTTATTTATTGGGCTTGGACTGTTCAATTGAATTAAACCATTTTTGGGATTCAACCTTTGGGTTTAAATTATTTTGAACCCATTTCATTTGGACCGGTTTTAATTGGATTAAACTGGATTTCATTTGGACCGTTTTTCTCCATTGAACGTTCTGCACGCTGATTTTTTCGCTGGGCGTTTTCCATGCGGTGGAAGCCCATTCGGCGCCTCTTCTTCTCCCTCCACCCATTAGCCTTTAACCCCATTTTAATTATCCTAATGGCTGGTTTAGTGGGTGGTTTTAGCCTCCAAAATCCTTTGGCCTCCCAACGTTTTGTTTTCTTTTCTCTGCTGGCTGCTGCTCCCTTTAAAACCTGCAGTCCCCTATTTTTTATCAGGACGTCACCGTGTAAAAAAAAAGGGGTGCTCTGTTCCAAATTTTTTACCGTGTGAGGTCAAAAGGGCTGTGAGAGTTCTTGTGTTAGAGTATATCCCTTTCCAAATTCCACCGGTGCAGTTGGGGCTGTGGTTGGAGAGATCTAGGGAGAGAAACAAGCTTTGATCCTGTTGATAGAAGTGCTCAAATCATTCATTGCAGCAAACCAGGATTGCTGCCTTCCACCGTGACTGAGCTCCATTCTACGGCTAGCACCGCGCAGAGGAGAGGATCAGTGAACCCCCGGCGTGTCTCCCCTCTAGAGGAGTATTCTTCTACTCCTCGGAGCAAACAACGCGAGCTGGAATCGCTCCAGTTGCCCGAAATCCAACGTCGAAGACAGCTACTCTGTTCTGCTACCATTTTCATGCAGCAGACTTCGGCGAATTTTTATGATTTATGGCTTAGTTTTTCTTGCAGAAAATAGTGCCAAATCGAAGAGGACTTCCTTAAGAATCTACAGCTCAAATTGGGAGCGATCGGAGGTCCGGAAGGCGGCGTTCCGGGAACTTTTTGGAAGCCCAGTTTCAGCCCAAGGTGGAAGACGACTGGAATAACTTTATTCCAGTTATTCCAGCCTATTCCAGGCTTATACCAGTTTTATTCCCAGCAGGAATAAGTATGGGTTTGTTTTTAATTTCATGTATGCGTAGATCTATAGATTTAAAATGTTTTATAAATATTACATGCCCATGTTATAACATGTTTTGATCTGTACATGCTTCCTCATTGCGTTAGATCCTGGGTGGAGCATGTTTCGCTGTGCATTTTAAATTCATTTTAAAATACTACCTGCTCCCTGTTGTTGCATGCTTAGGGTAGGCACCTGCAAACCCCCATTTTTCCTTTCATGACCATGTCAAAGGAGGTGTCCTTAAGTGAGAAGGAGAAGACTAGTCAACCTAGTTAGGATTTATGTTCATAGTTGTTTTAGGATTTGTAATTCTAACCTAGCTAGGAAAGGACTTGTAATCTAACTAGGAAAAGGCTTGTTAACCTAAGTGTAACCCTAGTTAGAAGAGGCATGGGAGCTCTATAAATACCCGACCCCTCTTCCTCTTGTAATCATCTTTTCTCATATGAATTAAATCTTTGCTGAAATTTTGGTTTAAGAACTTGTGTTCTTGTGTTGGTGTTGGAGTTTTTGTGTTTCTTTGGTTACTTTATGTGCTCTAATCATCCTTGCTGCACTAGCATCCTTCCATGCCCTAGCTTGTTGCCATCCAAGCCATCACACGCCCAAAGGAAGAGTGCCCTAGGTCGCCCAAAGCAAAGAGCAACATCCTTCTTCAAGCTACCACAAACAAAGCCTGATTTCAGATTTTATTAACCCTAATCCCCTTTTACTACTTTGTTATTGCTGTTTTGATTGACATCTGATGCTTGCAGGATCCCCGAGGTGTTTCACCTTCCGAGGAGGCCTTCTTTGCCTCCAGGACTGTCCCAAATTAGCTATCTAATCAAGGAAATCGAGCTTCATCATCCAGACTCCAATCAGAGTGTTGTATGACCTCTTTATCAGAAGTTCTTCAATTCACTGATTGGTAACATCCTTCCCTTCTCTTAATCTCTGATTTAATGAAGAGTGGCTATCCTAAACCGGGAGTTTCTCAACTCTTGGGTCCTGGTTATTTCATTATCTTGCATGAGTTATTTTGCGATACGATGATTCTTTGCATTATTCTTTTATTCCTGCTAGTTCTTGTTTTATTTTGAGAATTTAGCCTACAAACCTAAATTATAAAAATCACAAAAAAAATTAGTTTACTATTTTCTGCATGTTTAGCATTCTTAGAGTTGTCCCGTATCACATATCGCGTGACTCAAAGCATGGCAAACTCACTATACAGGCCCCTCCATTAGGCCCGTGCTCCTCAGTCATGCTCACAGCCCGGAGATAGCAGGGGGATGCCATCTACCGTGAGACTCACAGCATGGCAAACTCATTAGGTGGGCTCCTTTGTCTGGCACGGCCTCCCTAGCCATGCTCATAGCTCGGAGGTGATGCGGGATGACTCTAGGGATGATATGTATACAAAAATAATAGTAAACTATTTTTTTTGTATTTTTTTAAGAATTAATTTTAGAGTCTAAAGTCTCAAAAATAGCAAAGTTCAGTAGGAAAGTATGTAATGACAAGTCTACAGTACTCGCAATTAAAATCATGCAGAGTAATAAAAGATAGGATCTCGAGGATTGAGAAACCCCGGTTAGGAGAGGGTTTGGGTGTTTACCTGGCAATGATGTTTGATCCTACCATAAACGGGGTCGCACAATACTCTGGATTGGTGCCTAGATGATCAGTCGTTTGTCCCATGGATCAGCAGGCTTTTCTTCAGTTGGTCCAAGAGGCAAAGAAGGCTTCTTCCTTGGAGGTGGTCACCAGAAGGATCCTGCACACGTCACGGGCTAGGTTCACAGAGGTCAAGAAAAATAGAAACAGGATGTAGATGGAAGACAAAGAGAAAAAGGGCTGTTGGAGATGTTGGCGACCTGCTTGGAGAAGGGGATGCCTGGCATGGATGTTGGGTGGCCTCGAAGTAGGGTGGGGCACCTAGGATGGAGTGTTTGGTGGCTTGGAGGCTCGGGGAATGCCTGGAAGGGAGATGGAAGGGGTGGCCAAGGTTTGAAGGATTTGGGGTTGGCGGATTGGATGGAAGAAGGAAGATGGGCGGTGGCCTGGAGAGCTTGGTGTTGGGCATCTTAGGGTTTGAAGGAAGAAGGCTAGGGTAGCTTGGATTAGGAGAAGAGAGAGAGTAGTAGGGGTGGCTAGGGTTTCCACACACACAAAGTAACCACGGGTCTCACACCCACTCCAAGAATGATGAACAATTAAACTAGTCAATCAAAACTTTTTTTTTCATGAAAAGAGATACTCATACAAAAGGTAAGGTGTGGGTATTTATAGAGTTACCCAGGTCCCTGGACTCCAAAATAAATTAGAATTACATTACTTGAGGGCCAAGAAAACCCTGGTGGACTTGGTCAACTGCAGCCTTCTTCTTGGACTGGGGCGCTAGCTTTAGAGGACTTGGGGTGCCAAACATGAAACCCTGGGGGAGGCAAGGCCTGGGATGGGTGCCTTCTCTTGATGGGCTAGGGCATCTTGGGCTTGAGGGAGGGCACCAGTTGGTGTGGACCTGGCAGGGTGCTGGGCTGAAGAAGGGTGCCATCTAGAGGGGCGCCTACACTGGGCTTAGAGGCATGAAGGCCCATCTCTTGGGTGCCAAGGCTGGGGCCAGAGTAGGGGCCCAGGTACTTGATCTCTTGCTTTGGTAGAGGGGCCTAGTGACTCTTGGTGACTTTCTTCTTGGATGAAATCAAAATTACAGGACTCTTGACTTGGGACAAAACTCAATTGGACAAAGAACTCAACTGGACTCACATAGACTCACATGTCCAACTCTATTACAGGACTCAATTGGCTCACTTGTATTACAAGACTCAAGTGACACATTACTAAGGACTACAAGACTCAGAAATCCTAATCAATAAACCATATTGGTCCTAGCAATCGCTGTCTGATCCTGGTGCCCGCACCAATTCTCCCCGAGCAGGAGGAACTCGACCCTGTCGAGTAAGGGTCATCTCTGCTCTTGTACTGCTCTAGTATGTTTAGGTTGAGGCACTACAGATCCTCTCGGATGATCCACGAGTTCTCGGATTCTGGCCGACCTTGCCATCGGACCAAATACCGTTGATAGCCTTTGTTCGGGTATTGATGGCTTGATCATCCAGGATACGCTCAATCCTTTCCTCTCTTATAGGCCAATTTGTGGGTGGACACTCTGCGATGGGTTCACTCTCAAGGAAATGGTTAGGTCCAAAGGGCTCACTGGGTATCGTTGCTTGTTTCCTATACTCCACAAGGTCTGAAATGTTGAAGGTTGAACTAATACCTAACTCAGGTGGTAACTCGAGCACATAGGCATTGGGTCCAACTCTTTTTATTACTCTGAAGGGTCCAGCCCCACGAGCATGTAGTTTCTTTACGATCCCTACAGAGAACTGCTCAGGCCTAAACCTGTTCATTACATAATCCCCTGCAAAAATTCTTTAGCTCTTTTTCGAGAATTAGCCACATTTTTATAGAGTTCATTACTCATGTTAATCTTTTGACTAATTTCTTTATGCAAGTCCCTAACATGCTATGCAAATAACTCAGCTGACTCAGAGACTCGTGCGTGCAAGGGTAAGGGGATCAGGTCAAGAGGTTTGTTGGGTTTGTAACCATGAACAACCTCAAATGGGCTCTTACCTAGAGACCTATTGATTGAACTATTATAGGTAAATTCGGCTCTAGGTAAAAGAAGGTCCCAATTCCCGGTGTTCTCATCTACAAGGCATCTTAGTAGGTTTCCTAAGCTTCGATTCACTACCTCGATTTGGCCATCAATATGAGGTGGTTGCTGTGGAAAACTTAAGTTTGGTTCCTAACAAGTGCCAAAGGGTCTTCTAGAAGTAACTGGTGAAATGGACATCCCTATCGGATACTATGGTCTTAGGAAGGCCATGTAACCTAACCACATGATCAAGGAAAAGTTGGGCTACCTTGGAGGCATCAAAGGTCTGAGAGCAGGTTATAAAATGGGCCATTTTTGAAAGCCTATCGACCACTACACAGATGGAGTCATGTTTCCTTAGGGTCTTAGGTAGTCCTAGTACAAAGTCCATGCTAAGGTCTTGCCATGGGCGATCTGGTACAGGTAAAGAGGTGTATAAACCAGTATTTTGCTTCTGCTGCTTGGTAACAGCACAAGTTCGACACCTGGACACTATGTGAGCAACATCCCTTTTCAAACTAGGCCAAAAGAATTGGTCCTCTACATCTAAAATGGTCTTATTTCTACCAAAGTGACCAGCTAGGCCTCCTGCATGGGTTTCCCAAATCAAGAATTGTCTAAGTGAGGTCTTAGGAATACACAATCTATTGTTTCTAAAAAGGTAACCATCTTGGAGGGTATACTCACTATAAGAACTAGATGATCCTCGACTAATGGATTGAAAAATTTCACAGAAGTCTGGACAGGTCTCATATTCTTCCTTTAATCGATCAAATCCAATGACTTCAGCCCTTATAGAGTTCAGAAGTAAGGCACGATGGCTAAGGGCCTCAGCTACCTTATTTTCAGTTCCAGCCTGATGTTTCAGCACAAAGGTATAGGCTTGGATATACTATATCCACTTGGAGTGCCTAGGGTTCAACTTTTTCTGGAAGTTTAGGAATCGGAGTGCTTCATAGTCAGAGTAAAGGACAAACTCCTGGTGTAGAAGATAATGTCTCCAGTATCTAATGAATCATCAAATAAAGTCAATAAAAATACCTGGATCGCTGAAATCCAACTTTTTCCACAAGGCTCACAAGCGCTAGCCCTCCAACGGTGATCCACACAAAACTCGGACCAAGGAAGAACTCTTTCTTCAAGTTGCTTGGAGAAGTGGAACTCTTTCGGCAGCCTTTGATCTATTGACCACTATAGGACACCCTGTCCTACTGAAGGGCACTCAAGACACTGTCCTAAACCATTGTAGAATCTAGGACTACCCTTCTCTGGGACCCTATAGGCTTATGTCTAAAACCAAGCTTTGTCTTAGTGTAGAAGAACTTATCTTAACAAGACAAGTATTGTCCTAAAACAAGGAGGGAGGGAGAAAGTGGAAGAACACTCTGACTCTCGGAAAAATAAAACACTCAGACTCTTAGAAGATCGAAGTAGTCCTTTCTCATTTCACCATACCCCCTATTTATAATCTTAGATGGGGCATGAAATGCATCCCGATAATTCTTATCATATATGAAACATCATATTTGATAAGACTCTTCAGGAATGGAGAGTCATATCTATGTTCTTTCACTTACCAAATCAATCCCCATCATGCCATGTGTCAAATACCAGTTTCTGAGATAGAGAGATGCCTCTTCTAATCCAAAGTAATGTGAGGCTTGAAGAGTTTCAGAGGCAGAAGGACTCTGCCCTCTGTTGTGCATGCGCATATGAAGAGGCGCGACTCTTCATGTGTGTGCCACCTTTCACACCTCTTCAAGCCATCCCTTTAAACTTTAAACCGGCTATTAGACTTCTTAAGATCGTGGGGATAAAATGAAGAGGAACCTTCCTGATGAAACTCTTAGAGTCTCATCTGTAGAAGGACTCAGTCCTTCTGCGTGCCACTTATTCTCCCGGGTGCGCCAAAGGGCACCAATAGTCTTTCCCTTTCCATTTAGTCTACCCAAAGCATCAAATTGACTTGGTAAAACATATGTAATATGGGTGTCATTGGAAAGGGCATCAAATAAGCTTTCTAACCATATCTTTTATTTTCAGATCAGAGGTCTGTAGGCCCTTCTGTGCCCTTTTGAAGTTAAGGTATCATTTAGGTACCAAGAGTCCCATGCCATTGGGACTCTTCATATATGGCACCTAAAATGCCCTTAAGTCCAAATTAAAATCAGATTAAGCTCTAATTTGGCTAGCCCCACTTAGGACTCAACCTAATTTAGGTTTTTCATAATTAGGTTAGCCCAATTAGCAAGCAACCAGATCCAATCCAATTGGGTTAGGAATTAGGTTAGCCTACATATGCTATTATGCAATCTGGCTAACCAATTAGGATCCTATGACCCTAATTAAATCATGAATGACTTTCTTGGCCAAGTCTCTATTGTGTATGACCCATTGGGTTCCGCATCTAGCAGCAGTAGGTTTAGGTTTGAGCGATTCGATCCGATCGAACCTGATTGACCTAATTAGATCAAATTGGCTCACCTAATTATCCAATTTGAATCACACATCAAATTGACTCATGAAACCAAATCAATTGGTTCATGAAAACCTATAAGACAAGAATGACGTCTAGCAACGTGTCATGCCTATCCAAAAGATGAGAAATTTGGTGAAAAATACCAAAATATCCTTTAGTAGTAAGTTACCGTGCAATTCAATTTTCAATCTCCCATTATCCCGATTAAGTGATAGGTATGGATAGATGTCAAACCCTAACACTTCATCATATTGAATCTCAGCTCGATCATGAGGACTCAGCTGATGACTGATTAGATTCCACTAATCTCATCCTGCTTTGATCAAAGGCTCCTTGAGTCACTCATCGAAGAGATTGCATGGGATAACAATTTCTCTTACTAGGAATGATCGATTATTTGTTGGTCCACTCACATCCTTCATACACCTTCCACCATACCTAGAACACCCCGTACATGTCGCAATGGCATAAATGAGTATGAACCAAAGTATGGCTTAGTGTGCACAAGGAACCATGGTGACCTCAGGTCTAAAGATCACATGCACAACTTCTACTCTGGGATCTATCTTTTGACAAGTAGTAAGACTTCCATAAGATAGTCCCGGTGCGGATTAATCCAGTATACTCATACCCTGATGAGCACTCTTATCCTAGTATTAGTATATCTACACAAGTGGTTGTGAGATCAACCACCCTCATCAACTGAGCATACATAGGATAAGCTAGTTTTTTCGGATTCATCGATACCCGAATCGATGGTCCAATGACTAGGAATATTCTAGATTAAGGTTTATAAGAAGTAGGTATCATTGTTATGAACTCCATCATAACCCTAACTCCATTGCCCTAATTTATGGGGTTTATCATAATCAATAAAAAATATAACACAGTAGTATATGATGAATCAAATGCCTTTATTAATATAAAAATATGTCATACATGAGTGAAAGTTTATAAAAAGGCCCTTATAGTGATTGGCTCTTAAGGCACTTTTTCTATCAGTTTGTTAATGTCCTTAGCTTCTTGGATTGCGATCACCTTCGGATCCCACGATGTTGGAAGTGACCTGAAGATTTTATTCACAAGATCAGC
This sequence comes from Areca catechu, assembly GCA_021397845.1. Lineage (NCBI taxonomy): Eukaryota > Viridiplantae > Streptophyta > Magnoliopsida > Arecales > Arecaceae > Areca > Areca catechu. The sequence continues at coordinate 130,072,618 of CM038040.1, read as the reverse complement.
GTTAGACATTACCTTTCCAAGATTTCTCATTCCATTTATAATATTTGTGAATCTTGTGTACATATCAATGATAGATTCATTAGGTTCCATTCGGAATATCTCATATGTGTGCACTAACATGTTCACTTTAGTATTTTTTACTTGATCGGTACCCTCATGGGTAACTTCAAGTATGTCCCATATTTCTTTAGCAGAGGTGCATGTAGATATCCTATTAAATTCACTAGGATTTAATGCACAATAGAGGAGATTCATTGCCTTGGTATTGATCTCAGATTGCTTAATATCATTTTCATCCCAATCATCTTCGAGCTTTGGGATGGAAACACCATTAACCACAACTGAAGGAATATGAGGACCTTTATCTACAACTCTTCACAAATTATAATCAATAGAATACATATAAATTCTCATCCTAGTTTTTCAATATGTATAATTTGATCCATTAAAAAATGGAGGTCTATTTGAGGCTTGACCCTCAACTACGCTAGTACCAATTAGGGCTGCCATAGATCTTTACTCAAACGCTAAAGCCTATACACTGAGAACAGGACTCTGATACCACTTGTTGCCTAGTAAGCAACCCAAGAGGGAGGGTGAATTGGGTCTCTAAAAAACTATTTACTTTATGCAATGCAATCCAATCCAACAATTAATTAAGTAAGGTACTATGAATTCAAATGTAAAGCTCTAAAATAAAAGTGCAGCGAAAATAAAGATCAATAAATGAAAAGCAAGTAAAGAGATCAATCAACCACAAACACCAAGAAATATAGTGGTTCGGTGCTATTCAATGCACCAACATCCACTCCCCAAGATCTTCTTGGAAATCACTATAATCACATCGATTACAATTGATTAGTTTTGCGGGCTCACTAATCAAAAATCCAACTTGTTTTCACAAGGCCAAAATCAAAACCTCACTTGGTTTTACGGGCTAACCAAGAACCTAAATGGTTTAAGGCTCACCACCAACCTCCCTTAGTTTTCCAGGCTAACCAAGAATCTAAGTGGTTTTGCAGGCTAACCACCAACCTAAAATGATTTTCAAAGGCTCACCAATAACCTTCCTTGGTTTTACAATAGGCTAACAAAGAACCCTTACAACAAATAAATATTTGAAGTAAAGAAACAAAGTAAGCTTTCTAAAATAAAGCAGGTATCTCTTTGAAGCTCGATGTAGAGATGCTTTGAACTTGTTGAAGCCTCTTGAATGCTCAAGAATGGATGATCTTCAATGCTCTTGAAGGATCTTGAATGCTTGGAGGCTTGCTTTGCTTGAGAGTGGTTGAATCTTCATTGAATAGGAGTTAAAGCTCACTTTTCTTCACTCTTGAATGCTTCTATTTTATTCTCATCAATGGTTCTTAATGGTTATCCTTTTGATTTGATTTGGAGCATATAAATACCTTTTCAAGGCCTCAAAATAGGTTTCTAGCCATTAGACTTGAAAAACTAGCCATTGAAGGGCAAAAGGGTCGAGTTCTACATTTGAAAAACTAGCCGTTACTGTTGCCAGAACTCCATGTGTCGATACTTCAGGTTATGAGTTGACACTTCCTGTCAACACTTGAACTTCATGAATCGACACCTAGTTCAAATATCTTCAATCTTGTTCTCTAAAAATCTCAAATGTGTCGACACTTCCTCAGGTGAGTCGATACTTTGAGTCGATACTTCTCTTCCATGTGTCGACACTTCAGCAGTTCTTTATTTTTAGCAAGTTCTGTAGCTTGAAAATCTTAGGCGATGAGTTGATCCATGTGTCGACACTTTGAATCAACACTTCAGGTCCATGTGTTGAACACTTCAGTCATGCCATCTGAAACATCATTGCGTACTGGCTTGAGTCGACACTTCACTTACATGTATCAATACTTTGTGTCATGTGTCAATACTTTGAGTCAACACCTCACTGAAATCTTCACAGAAAAGTCTGAACTTGTGCTGAAACGCATTCATCCTTCACTCAATTGACCATTCAAGCAAACTTTGATTGTCCAAGACTTCTTTAAGCATATCTTTTCATCCATACTTGGCTTCTTCAATCAATTCAATTTCTTCAAATTTGTGAGCACCTTTTTCAATAAAAACATACTTCAAGGAAACCATTAGTACTCAACTTTATACTTAATCATTTTTCTTATCATCAAAATCAATAACGGAGTCAACATAGGTGCTCATTGGAGAATGAGTTTACTAGACTAACTTATTGAGAGAATGTGTAATTGAGCCTTATAAGCATATCAATAGATGGTTCTCTAGTAAAAATAGTGCAAATGATCCTTAGACCTGAAATCATTATGGTACCTAATACACATGAATCTATACTTTGGTCATACCCTAGCATGACTCTTTGAAACATGTATGGGATAATCTGGCATGGTGATGTGTGCATGAAAGTTGTGAGTGGTCAACAAAGGATCGATTACTCCTTGTAAGAGGATAGAACATCCTATGTGATCTCATAGGATGATGACTTTGGAGTCTTTGACCAAAGCAAGATAAAAATCAGAAAGAGTTTTTAATGTTTCATCAATCAAGTCATCATTTTGGATCAAGATATATATGGTTATGTATTTAGCTTGACACAATTTCATGCCCATGGCCTTTTTGAGATATTGTATGATCGGAGATTGAATTATATGGTAATTCATGCTAGAAGGATATTTTGGTAATTCCATCAAGATTCCACATCTTCCGGATAACCATGATAGTTGCTGGATATTAATCTTGGTTGTGGATTTACATAAATTAAAGAGTTTAATTCAGCAATTAATTAGAAAGAGATCTAATTAATTAGAGCTTTAAGTTTGACCTAATTGATTAGATTTGAATCTGTCTACTATTGGCTAGGTATAGATCCAGTGGATCATATACAATAGGGAATCAATTACAGACCTAATCTAGTTAGATTTATTATAAATTTAATGAATCTAATAGACTTGCTAAAATATAGGTTAGATCCAAATTCTTAATCAACCGAAAGATCAATTTTGGCTTGATCAAAATCCTAAACCTAGTTGAAGGACTCCTAATGGCATCCAAAAATATGAGGTTCCATATACTCTTCTCATACCAATTTTTTAGTGTGAAGAGGAGTTGGAAGAGTCCTACACCTAGGAATCTCTCTCCTCAATGCCCCTATTGGATAGGGATTAGTTAGCACCAAAATAAATGTTGCGTTGGGAATTATTAGTGCCAAGGGTTGACGCAAGAAATATTCCCCACCCCAAAGGAGAATTCCTTCTCCTAAGGGGCTCTTTCCATGATTTGGCACCCCTCTTGGTACCCTTTCTCCATGCCAAAGCTATCTCTTTTCCACACCAAAAGTTGGCATCCAAGGAAGAGTCCTTCTCTTGATCGTGTTTTGATAAAGGCTAGAGTGGATTGAAAGGCCATCATAATTAGACTCCTATGTCAAAAAGGTTTTGGCATGAAGGCTATAAATAAGAGGGCTTCTAAAGATTGGAGGTCCAATGATCTTAGTCTTAAAAAAGATTGAGAGAGTTGAGGGGAGGAATGGGGAAAAGGGTTTAGTATTTCTTGAGTAGAAATCACACGAGTTAGGTGTGCATCTCTTTAAGAAGAAGAAAGGTTGAAGTTCTTGAGAAGAGTTTTCAGTAAGTTTCTTTGATTAGAATGGTCCTTAAAGAGGTTACTGTGTGAATCATCATTGGAGGGCTTGTGCTCGAGGGCCTCATGGATTATAGACCGGCATCAAATAATCATCATCCAGATATGCATTTATTTACAATTACTCATTCTATTTCATTGATATATGCAAGTAAATCCTAGTTAGGATTTCGAATGCTATGATTTAATTGATAAATCATGTTTAAAAAATTTTAATATCTATTTCTCTACACTAATAATTATTTACACTCTTGCTCCAGTGTTCCCACACTTTAGATTTGAGATTCATTTATCCTAAAAGAGAAGTGATCCATGCACCAATCTCATCGGATCTATTATCATCCCCATGATAATTCACTAATTGGAAGCGTTTAGAAATTAATCACCAATGACACATATCTCAAATTCTTAACTCTTAAGAATATGTATCATCATCTTATTAATTTCATGGATGATTCATAGATACATACACAACATGAATGGAATTAAAAGTCCAATATTATTAATAATAGAATAATCAAATACAAAACTATATCCTAGAATAAGCATATATGTCAACCTGATTGGCTTCTAGGATATATATCTAACAATATGGTGCAGCTTCAATCACTTCAAAGACTACACCTTCCATGAAAAGGGTGCTAGGGTGCCCCCTTTTTGAAATGTTCTATTCCAAGGACTACGATATTAAATACTATGTAGAGTACTAGAAGAAAGGAAGCACCAATTAGGGGAATAATAAATACCCTCTTGGTTGCCACCTAAGGATCACCGCACCAAATCCAATCGGATCAGCTCTTATCACATCTCTAGATCCCTCACTAGGCAAAGCCAATAAAGTGGCCAAACCTCCAACTTAGTAGAAAAATGATCTAAAGCATAACAAAGACCAACATGCCACTAGACGTTATCACACAATCCCAGAATTAACTGGCAGCCAGGGACCAAGAATCCAAATTGAAGATCCCTCACAACTAGGCACACAAATTAGAGGGGCCTAGAATTCACAATGTCGAAAACACAAAGGGTATACCCTCATTACACTCCTAAGCCCATAATATTTAAGCATTGATAAAGATGGATTGCTTCTCTTTGTCCTCTCTTGCGACTTGAATAAAATCCTTAATGTCGAGGATTGAGAGATCGGCCAACAAAAATGACACTAGAAGGATACCCATCCAATGCATGCAAATGTTCCAATCTCAAAATGCTAAGGCTCATAGGCCCCATCTAGCATGTTGAAATGTTCCAATCTCAAAGTGCTAAGGCCCGTAGGCCCCATCCAACACATGAAAATGTTCCTATCTCGAAGCACTAAGGTCTGCAGGCCCCATCTAGCATGCAAAATGTTCCAATCTCAAAGCGCTAAGGCCCATAGACCCTAACCCTCAAGCACACAGAAATGCTCTGATCTTAAATAAGGCCCGTATGGCCCATCTGGTGCATAAAAATGTTCCGATATCAAAGTACTACGGCCTGTAGACCCCATCCATCATGCACAAATGCTCCAATCTCAAAGCATTAAGGCCCGTAAGCCCCATCCAGCAATGAAAATGCTCCAATCTCAAAGTGCTAAGGCTTGTAGGCCCCATCCAGTGCGTGGAAATGCTCCAATCTCAAAGTGCTAAACCCATAAGCCCCGTCTAGCATGTAGAAATGTTTCAATCTCAAAGCACTAAGACCCATAGGCCCCATATAGCATGCAAAAATATTCCAATCTCAAAGCACTATGGCCCCTCGGCCCCATCTAACACACAGAAATGCTCCAATCTCAAAGCGCAAAGGCTCATAGGCCCCATCAAGTGCACAGAAATATTCTGATCTCAAAGTGCTAAGGCCCGTAAATCCTAACTAGTGGGTAGCAATATTCTAATCTCAGAAGGGCTGAGGCCCGTAGGCCCCATCTAGTATGTGAAAAAATGTTTTGATCTCAAAGCATTAAGGCCCATAGGCCCCCATCTAGTGCACGGAATGATCCAATCTCATAACTACTAAGGCCTTAGGCCCCACCTAACACTCAAAAGTGTTTCAATTATGAACTCCAATTCAGGTATAAGTGCTTTGAGTATCGCATCTGATATACTTCGGAGTTAAGTAAAATGCAAATGAAGAGGGCAAATGGAAAGTAAGATCCATTCATTGCTTTTCATTACAAAATTTTTCCATTACAAAAAAGAAAAGGAAATAAAAGAAAGAGAGAGAGAGAGAGAGAGAGAGAGAGAGAGAGAGAGAGAGAGAGAGAGAGAGAGAGAGAGAGAGAGAAAGAAGTAGAAGGAAGAAGAAGGAAGAAAATAACAAAAATTATGCATTGATGGAGGCCTTAAACTCGGCATCAGCCATGATCTCAAGAGCTCAAGAAATGGCAAGAGGTTTAGCTGGAGTAGCAACAAGAGATCCTACTTAAACCCTTCGACCATCCTTAACTCCGGCCTCCTGCAAGACCAGAAGATTGTTATCAACGAAGGGAAAAAGCCACCTAACCTTAGCCTTGCACCTCCTAAAGCCAAGGCCGTATGCCCTGAAAGGGATATGCCCTACAAGCCAATCTATGTTGTATCTCCCAAACCATTGTAATTGACAATTTTCTAAATAAAGGCATTATTTTTCATTATACGATGTGTTTATATTATATGATGAACCCCATAGATTAGGGCTATGATTTTAGGGTTATGATGAGATCATACCAGTGAGACCTAAAATCTTAAAACATTAATCTAAAGTAATCCTAGTCAAAGGAATCCTGAGTAGGGGATCAGGATTTTTCGGTAAGACTAGCACATCCCATGTATACTGGAAAGGGTGACTGCTCTCACAGTCACTTGTGTATGACACTAATACTGGGATGTGGGTGCTCATTGGAGAATGAGTTCACTGATATGATCCAACTTGAGAATATCTAATGGAGTCTTAGCTACATGTCAATAGAAGGTTCTCATAGTGGGAGTGGTACAAGTAATCCTTTGACCTGAGACTGCCATAGGTACCTTATGTACATGAACCCATGCTTTGGTTCAATCCTAATCATGACATTGAGTCATGCACAAGTTTGATACTGGGAATGGTGAATTGGATATGAAGGTAATGAGTAGGTCAACAAGGAATCGATCACTCTTGGTAAGAGGAGATTGTATCCAGCTAGTTAACAATCGGATGATGATTCAGGGAATCTTTGATCAAAGTAAAGATATTAGAGATGGTTTCTAATATCAAGATAATTGAATCATCAATATAAGATTGAGCTAGAAATAAATATAATATTGGATTTGACATATATCCATATCCATAGTTATATTTTGGGTGCAGGCTGATCGAAAGATTTAATTGTATGGTAACTCTCTACTGAAGGGTAATTTTGGTATTTCACCAGAATTTCCATATCTTCCGGGTAGACATGACACGTTGCTAGACGTCAATCTTGTCTTGTGGGTTGATCAAATTCAAAGATCACTTATTAGGAAGAGTCCTAATTGATCAAATCGGGTAAGCCCGGTTTGACCTAAATCGATTAGAAAGAGTTCTAATCAAATTAGGTCAACTTGTATTCGAACCCACTGCTGGCTAGATGTGGAACCCAATGGGTCACACACTTAAGAGGATTGATCAAGAGTTTAATTTGTGATTAAATCATCTTTGAAGGATAACACTCTAGCAGGTGTTGCAAACCCTAGCTTCTATTCGAATCGGATTCGAATTAGGGTTCCGGATTGGTTCAAATTGGGTTCTAATTGGATCTAATTAGACTCTAATTATGAAAATAGGGATTATGGCTAACCCTATTGGCTAGCCATGCACCTAGGCTAGCTTCCACCCGCCCCTTAGCATTTTTCATGCCAAAATGCCAAGAGTCCATGCGCTAATGGACTCTTGGCGTGCCATTTGGAAGAGTCCATGGCGCATGGACTCTTGGCGCGCCTCACTTAATTCTTCGATGATTTTATTTGGGGCGGCCTCCTTTCTTAAGAATTAGCGCCTCACCTGTGTGCCCTTGGATGGGAATCCAATGGCTGGAAAGTTTTTAAGAAAGAAGAAAAACGCTGACTCTTCCCGGGCGCGCGAAATAACGTCTCTTCGGAGATGAAAAGTCGCGACTCCTTTCTTTTTAAAACACCATGACTTTTTCTTTAAGAAAGGCCGTGGCATTTAATCTGAAGGGCCGTGAGAAAGTGGGAAGGGGCGTGAGAAAATCAGAAGGACGTGAGATGGGTGTTTACGGAGAGGTGTGTGGGTGCCTATCTGAGATCTATTTAAAGGGTCGGGAAAATCAGAACAGGGGAATGTTTTTCTTTCTTCCTCTCCTAAAGACTCTTTTATTCTTTTCTTGCTCTTGCACTGTTTCCTTTATAGAGTACACCTCTGTCGAAACTCTGCTACTGAACAAGAAGAAGAGTAAAAGTCTCCGACGGTAAAGGAAAGAAAGGAGTTCTGATTTGTTCCTTTCTTTCTTACATTAAGACATCATTGTCTTAATTTCTCCTCCAACTTAAGACAAGCCTTTGTCCTCTTAGGACAAGGTCTTTTCTTCAAGACAAGGGTGTCTAAAGGGCCAAGGTCTTAGTGGAAGGAGGAGAAGAGGTCAAGGAAAGGGAGGCAAGCTCTTGTGTGGAGGAATTCAAGCCATAGTCCAAGCAATTGAGTTCTAGGAAGATGAACTCAATAGAAGGAACCATTGAAAAGAAGATAGAGTTTTCTTGATCATTGCTCTGTGTGGATCACCATCGGAGTGCGGACACTTGGACTCCTGGTGAAATCAATTAGCCTCTTCAACATCAAATTTTGTTGGAATTAGCGATTACAGGTTGGTTCCCTAATCCTAATTTACATAGATATGTTTGTCATATGATCTAGTCTTATTTAAGGAGTTCCTATTTTAGGGTTTTTGATGTGAATTTAGTTTCATTTTTGAAATTACACTTCCTCTGCGTTGCACTAGAACCCAACAGTGGTATCTGAGCCACCTTAATTAGGACTATGATCTATGATATTTTGTGTGTTACATATTTGGGTTTTTAAGTCCTAATATGCTATAACACTTAGCATATTTTTGTTGCAAATATGTTTTGGTGTATGCCACTAGTTAGGATTTTTTCACTCAAACCCTAATTATTATAGAGATATGATTAGTTTTGAAATCATCATACTGAAATAAGGTTGCCCTGGCATAATGGTGGATCCATTATGTGGTAAATGGTTGTCCTAGTATGATGACACACTTTGCACATATTTATTTATCAGAGTGATATGATTGTGATATATTCCATAAGAATGTGCTAGCAATTTTATAAAACCCTCCTCTTAAAATTATATTAAGTCATCGTATATTTAACTAATAAGCATCACTAGTCATGATGAACAATTGATCATTCGGTGTCTAGAAAGGTGGTTCTGGGAAGGTAAAGAGAATCATGGTTTTTAATTGGTTCCGTTGACTGACCTGGCCAATTTTTATTGGTGTCTATGAAAGCAACGGGGGGACTCCCACATCTCTTCCACTTGCCTGGCCGATTTGATTATATTTAAATCTTGACTAAAATGCTTAGTGTTAAAAATACTATATATATTGGCCTTCCTTCATGCTGGATCATTATTGTGTTATGAACCACATTAGGTTTGTTGTGTTATCTGCAAGACCTAATATGGTGATTGACATAATATTAGTCTAGTGCATAGATATGCTAACAGTATATTCAGTATAATGCCTTGTTGTGTAATCTGCAAGGGCATTATATTTGAGTACTGACTGTATAGAAATGAAAGGGTCTTGACTTAACTAGAACATTATGGTTTGTTGTGTTTTTCTGCAAGACTAATAATGTTCTAGAGGCCAAGTTATTTTGAGAATTATATGAGATATAATTGGAAGAGTTTCCTACCTTTGAGCTTATAAAAGATTTGTTGTGTTTTCTGCAAGATCTTTTATAAGTTATTAGGATCTCAATCTCACTAAGAAAAATCGATCAAGTTTTTCTTTTCTCGATTATCATAGTGAGGGCTATGATTTTTGATAAAATAGTGGGAGACATAATTAAATTGAAGACCTAATTTAATTATGTAAGTCATTTCATGGTTGTTTGCTTATGTATTGTTCTTTATTAAATGAGATAAATGGCATCTTCATTATCACTGCGAAGTATCTTAGATACCAACAAACTGACTGGTCCAAACTATGTGGACTGGTTGAGAAACTTAAAGATTGTACTGAGTTCAGAAAAACTTTCTTATATTCTTGATACCCCTAGTCTTAATCCACTAGGGGATGATGCCACACAGGAAGATATGGCCACATACAAAATGTGACAGAATGACTCCCTCACTGTCAAGTGTATCATACTGGCCTCTATGACCAATGAGTTACAGAGGTAGCATGAAAGTATGGATACTCAATCCATAATGCTCAATTTAAAAGAGCTTTATGAAGAACAAAGCAGAACTGCTAGATACGAAATATCTGAGTTATTCCGTGCAAGGATGACAGAGGGAACATTCGTTCAGGATTATGTTCTGAAGGTAATTGACTTAATCACCATATTGGGTCAATTAGGATTTATTATGGATGGGGAGCTGAATCAGGATTTAATCCTGCAATCACTCCCGGAGTCATTTTCTCAGTTTGTCTTGAATTATCATATGAACAAACTGAACACTTCCTTTCCTGATCTGTTAAATATGTTAAAAACAGCAGAGAGCCACATTAAGAAAGAAAAGGCTCCACTTCTTCTTGTTGATAAGACTAATAAGAAGAAATCAGGCAAAAAGGTTTTTAATAGGAGGCTAAACCCTAATGGTGGCATCAATAAGAATAAGAAAGGAAAGAAGGCCTCAAAACAGTCAACCTATTTCTTTTGAGGAAAAGCGGGACATTGGAAAAGGAATTGCAAGGCTTACCTTGCAACTGTGAAGCTTGGTACGTCAGATGCACCAAAAGGTATGTATGAGATACATACTATATTGACATTAAATTCGTCTATATCAAATACTTGGGTATTGGATACCGCTTGTGGTTACCATATATGCAAATCTTTGCAGGACCTCCACAAGTTTAAAGTATTGAAGGAAGGCGACTTCAATCTCTACGGTGCTGGTGGTGATATCATCCAAGCAAAAGCTGTAGGGACCTATATTCTGAAGTTGCCTTTAGGGAAGATCTTGGAGTTAGAAAATTGTTACTATATGCCAAAGATTATTATGAACATTATATCTATTCCTTTGTTATTAAAACAAGGATATGTAATGGATGTAACGAGCACTGGTTGCTCGATAATGTTATCTAATAAAATTATTTGTTCTGGCATATTTAGCAATGGGCTCTTAACTCTTTCTTCCAATGATAGTATTTTTATGTCAATAATAAAAGAAAAAGAAAAGACTTTAATGATACTTTACTTTGGCATCATCGACTTGGTCATGTTAATAAGTCTAGGATAAGCAAGTTATATAAGGAAAAATTCCTTGATCCTTATGAGTATGAATCATTAGGAACTTGCGAATCATGTCTCATGGGTAAGATGACCAAGACTCCATTTACCGGACATGGAGAAAGGTCAACTGAGTTATTAGGACTTATACATACTGATGTATGTAGTCCAATGACAACTCAGGCCAGAGATGGATACTCATATTTTATCACTTTTATAGATGATTTATCTAGGTTCGGATGTGTGTATCTTATGAAACATAAATCTGAAGCCTTTGATAAATTTAAGGAGTATCAAAGTATGGTCGAAAAATAAACCGGGAAAGTATTAAAGTTCTTCGTTCTGATCGAGGAGGAGAATACTTATCCACGGAGTTTTTAGACTATCTTAAAGTTAATGTAATTCCTTCTAAATGGACTCCTCCTTATACACCACAGCTAAATGGTATAGCTGAAAGGAGGAATCGTACCTGTTACAGCCATGACAGTGACGTGGCCAGGCTCAGGTATCGCCGAATGAGAGCAAGCCACGTGTAAGTTTCCCCGCCGGAGTCAGCGCCACGTCCACAAAGCTAGGATCGGCGTACCGCACCACCCGATGACTGTCTGAAGCAAACCGCCCTCGCCGAGGTCGAGCTCGGCCCGGAGTTCCTCTACCACCTCATTGGCGCCCGGGCCCGGAGGGGTCCGCCCAAGTGAGGTCGGTCGAGGTCGGGCGGCCCCCTGCCGCCTCGCCAGGTGTCCACCAGGAGGGGTCCGCCGAAGCCGAGGTCGGCATATCTTTCGCCCTACGCCAGGTGGCCACCCAGAGACGGGCCCACCTCGGCCGAAGCCGGGCGACCTCCTGCCACCTCACCAGGCGTCCACCCAGGAGGGGTCCGCCGAAGCAGAGGTCGGCAGATCTTTCGCCCTGCGCCAGGTGGCCACCCGGAGACGGCCCACCTCGGTCGAAGCCGGGCGACCTCCTGCCACCTCGCCAGGTGTCCACCCGGAAGGGGTCCACCTAAGCCGAGGTCAGCTGATCCTTCGCCCTTCGCCAGGTGGCTACCCGGAGACGGGTCCACCTCGACCGAAGCCAGGCGACCTCCTGCCACCTCTCCAGGTGTCCACCCAGGAGGGGTCCACCTAAGCCGAGGTCGGCAGATCCTTCGCCCCTCGCCAGTTGGCCCCCGGAGACGGGTCCAACTCAGCCGAGGTCAAACCGCTCGTACGGAGAGGCCCCCGGGGAAGGAGACAGGTCCCGAGGCCATCCCTCGGGCCGTACCGACCCCAGACGGCGTCCCGTACGGAGGGCGGCGGCACGCGGAACGTCACTTGCATCGGCCCGACAGGTCCTGCAGCCGAGAGACCCGATCCTGACGGAACAGGCCCCATAAATGGATAGCGCCCATGCTCAGGAAAGAGAGCATTCTCACGGAGCCCGAGGCCTGACGACCAGCCGCTCTGCCAGCGTCGCCCTCCCTCTTTTTCTCTTCTGTCTTTGCCTTTTCCCTGCTGGGCCCGGCGGACGAGGTCGGAAAGCCGCCTGGCACCCTTCACCAAAAAGGGAAAAGAGAAGAGGACGGGGGAGGGGGGTTCCCGAGGCAGAAGAAGACAAGCACGCGATGGAAGGGGATAAAGAAGGAAGAATCTGGGGACGACAAGGTAAGCCAAACTAGCCTGGGGACAAGGAGGAAGCACGGGCACAAGGCCTTGCACCGAGAGAAAAACCAGAGATCCCGAGAGGGGAACACTGGGCATGAGTTCGACAAGCAGGCCCAGCCGAGATTCCGGTCTCCAGGGCATTTCCTTCACCAATTAACTCTCTAAATCTGGGACCCTTCCGAGGGCCCGGGTGGGAGAGTCTGTTCCTTCTCGTCGTCTACTGACTTGACCGTCGGAGCCCCCTCGCCGGGATCCTCGGCCGGGGTCTTCTAACCCCTTTACTGCAGGTTCTCCGCAGGAAGGGAGGCTCCCTCGCCAGGCGGTCAGGAAGGATCGGCTGATCCGTGGCACGGGCGCGGCGACGAGAGCGGCAACAGATTGGCGTGCCAGGTAGGGGGGGCAGGACACTAACCCCTAGTGGGAACCAGCTTTCTGCAGGTGTCACGCTCTCCAGCAATGGTGGTCACTTGTGGTCGCGAGGCGTCCACCAGCCGTGTGGGAGAAGCCCACTCCCCTCCAGGGGGCCACACCCCCAGCTCCCCCTCCTCTTCCACAGCAGCCTGCCCGCGCGGACGGATCCCTTGCGGCCATCGTCCAGCAGTTGCAGACCTTGACCTCAGCGGTCCGACAGCTTCAGCATCAGCAACGGTCCCTAGCCACTCAGCCGCAGCCAGGGACCCCCGCGGCCCGAGCCGCGGGGCAGCGTGGGAGCCTGCGCTCAATCCACGGCAAGCCGTCCCACCCGAGGGCCATCTCCAACCCCCGGGGGAGCCACCAAGCTCCCGCAAAGAGAAACTATTCCGGTTCGGAGGATCACGAGAGTCGATCCCCGGCCGATGGGGCCGAAACGGTGCATCGCAGCAAGCGACGCCGGGGCCAGACCTCGCGCCGAGACCGATCGGTGCCCCCTTCACCTGCAGTCTCGGTGGAAGACTCCACCGATGAAGCCGTCAGGCGCCAGGCCGAGAGGCGCCTAGAAGAGCACGAGCGCAAGTTGGCGGAGTTTGCCCGACGGTTCGCCGACCTGCAGAACCCGTCAGCTGACCCGGCGGGCTACGACTCCCGCCCCCCTTTCTCTGAAGAAATCCAGGCGGAACCGATCCCGAAACGGTTCCGCATGCCGTAGGTGGACCCCTACGACGGGACCACCGACCCCTGGACCATTTGGAGAGCTATAAAGCTCTCATGAGGGTCCAGGGCGCCACCGACGCCCTCCTGTGCATCGCCTTCCCGGCAACCCTTCGGAAGGCCGCTCGAGTCTGGTTCACCCGCCTCGAGCCCGGATCCATCTGCTCCTTCCATCAACTGGAAGGAAGGTTCGTGGCGCACTTCGACGCTTGTCGAAAGGTGCCTAGAGAGGTGGACAGCCTCTTTTCCATCCGCCAGCAGGACCAGGAGCTGCTCCGGGACTACATCACCCGGTTCAAGACCGCAGCCCTGGAAATCTACAGCTTGGACGAGCCCGTCGCCATGCTGGCCTTAAAGCGCGGACTCAAGATGTCCCGCCTCACCTATTCCCTGGACAAGAAGCCGCCCGGGATGTATTCCGAGCTCCTCCTCCGCGTCCACAAGTACATCCGAGCGGAGGAGGCCGACCGCACCCGTCGAGAGCTGGACGGGAAGACTCCAAAGAAGCCGCTCCCGAGGGACACCCCGGGAGCTCGGAGGCCCGGGCCATCTGCCGACCTCCGCCCAAATCCGAAGCCGAGGGGCGAAGCTACTCCCGAGCGGAGGTACACCCCTCTCCTCGCACCTCGAACGAAGATCCTCATGGAAATCGAGGGCGAGCGCTACCTCCGCCGACCTCCACCTCAGAACCCGAGAGCCGCCCGAGACAAATCAAAGTACTGCCAGTTCCACCGCGAGCACGGACATGACACGGAGGAGTGTCGCCATCTGAAGCGGGAGATTGAGGAGCTGATCGGGAGGGGTTACCTCAGGAAGTTCGTCAAGAACGGGGTCCCCTCTGAAGGGCAGCCGCTCGCGGCCTTACTGCCTGTCCCCGCGATCGATAACCGCCCAACAGAGAAGCCCGTGGGCATGATCTCACGCGGGTCCGGCCGAGCAGAGAAGAGAGCCCGGGAAGTCCCGGAGAATGTAATCCCTCCCAAAGGGAGGGAAATTAATGACAATGTAAACAATGATGCCGTGGTGGTCGAGATGACCATCGCGAAGCATCCTGTACATCGAATCATGGTGGATAGTGGAAGCTCGGCCGACATACTTTTTTACGATGCTTTCTCTCGGATGAACTTGTCTCCCGACCAGCTGAAACCAGTGCACATCCCACTGGTAGGTTTTACAGGGGACTCCGTGGGGGTCGAAGGAGAGATCACTCTCCCGGTCACCGCCGGATCCCCGCCTCGGCAGGCGACCGTCATGATAACATTCACTGTCGTCAAGCTCCCTTCGCCTTACAACGCCATTCTCGGGCGTCCCGGGCTCAACCAACTGGACGCCACCATCTCCACAAGGAGGCTGCTGGTGCAGTTCCCCACGCCTTCCGGGGTCGAGAAAATGAAGGGGACGATCCAGCCGGTCCCGCTCTGCCTCCAGACAGTCCCAGGCACTAGGAGCGCAGAGCTCGCCCACGATATCGAGGATCTCGACCTGAGAGAGAAGGAACCCAGGGGAGGGCCCGTAGAGCGCCTGCTAACTTTTCCCCTCGGTTCGGACCCCCTGAAGACGGTGCAAGTCGGGGCCCAGCTCCCCGAGGAGGAGCGAACCCGCCTGCTGGAGTTCCTCCATGCCAATGCTGACGTGTTCACCTGGTCGACGGCCGACATGCCGGGCATCCCGCCCGAGATCATCATGCATAGCCTGAACGTGGACCCAGGTTGCCGCCCGGTCCGCCAGAAGAAGAGAAGCTTCGCCATGGAGAGACAGAAGGCGATCAACGAGGAGGTAGAAAAGCTCCTCGCCGTCGGTTTTGTCCGAGAGGTCCAATACCCTAGCTGGTTAGCAAACGTGGTCATGGTAAAGAAGAGTAGTGGTAAGTGGAGGATCTGTGTGGACTACACCGACCTCAATCGAGCTTGCCCGAAGGACAGCTTCCCTGGTGTGGACACCAGAAGCCGAAAGAAACTTCACTCCAACAAGGTTAGCCTTATCCCAATTTGGATCGAAGATAATTAGGTTACCTTGTATCCTTTAGTTCAAAAATATTTTATTTTCAAGAGTCATTTCCTTTTCAAGAGTCCTGTAATTAATTTTGAGTTTCAAATCAAGAGTGTTTATTGAGTCCTGTAATTACTTTTAAAATTTCATTTCTTGTAAGTCCATTTCAAGTTTTAAAGTCTAGGTCAGTCAAGTCAGTTCAGTTGAGTTAAGTCTAATTCAATTGAGTTAAGTCTAATCAAGTCTTAAAGCCATGAAAGCCAACAACAAGACTCAAATTCTAGACCCCAGAATTTGACCACATGAAGAAGAGAAGACACATCAACCAAGCAAGAGAAAAGGACCATCAACTAGGACCACTGGGCGACACATGTCATTCTTATCCAAGTAGAAGACCACCTCACCATGCCACATCATCAGGTGCCACTTCACCAGCCACCTCATCATCCTTTGGGCGCCAACAAGGGAGATTCAAATTCAAGGAGGTTGGCCACATCCCTCCAAGTCCTCCACCAAATCCTCCAACCCCCCTACATCCCTCCAAACTCTCCACCAAATCCTCCAACCCCCCTTGTAATCCTCCTCGATTTGGGGAGTTTTTAAATTTCAAAAGCTAGCTTTGTGAGGCTATTAAAAGCCTTGGACGCCCATTGTAAAAGGGATTGATTTTGGAAATGAATGAAGTTTGAAGTGAAGTTGTCTTGAGTTTTATGTGTGAAATTTTTCCTATCTTCTTCTTCCACGCCCAAAGCCACTCTCTTCCCTAGCAATTCATCATCCAAGCTCAAGGCAAAGGCATTGGAGTCGGCCAGATCTTCTCAACTATCTTTTCTTTGTTCACAAGTTCTCCCATCCCTTCTTTATGTTTGCATCCTTCAACCTTAACTTTGATCTTCATTGCAGGGTCCTTCGAAGTCCTTGAGTTGTGAACAGGGTTCCCCTTGACAATGAACCAACAAGCTGAAGCACAAGTCCAGGGTTCTGATCACTGTTATCCAAGATCTCCAATCCTGAGCATCAGTAGTTTCAAGTTTTGAATCATAGGAAGGTTGGAAAACTCATCAAGGTAAGTCCTCAATCATTAGCCCCTATTGTCTAGATCTTCTTCCTTCTTAGTTTTAGAGTTGTGTCTAATCATGTAATAGTCCCTTTTCATATAATCCTTAAATCTTATTAAGATGAGTACAATGCTAAGTATAATTAGGTTTCATTGCTCTACAAACACCATATTCAAAACATTAATCATATGCGTGCCGCATCAAATTGGTATCAGAGCATGGTTGCATTAGGGTATAATAGTTTTCTTTAAATCCAAGCAAGATCTAAAATTCACGCCTCCTGAGCGGGTGTACTCCAGTACACTGTCATGACCCATGGGAATAATGAGCCCCTGGCCGGACGTGAGTTTTTAGATTGAAGTTTTGGGTAAGCCATTGCACTTGTTTGATTAGGTTCTGTTTTATGAAAATTTGCATCTATTTGCTGTAATCCGTCTGCAGCTCCAAAGGCAAGTCACTGATTTTTTATTGAAATATTTTTTTTCTTGTTCCTTTTTAAGTCAGTTATCACCATATTAAATTTCATCATCAGAAAAAAATTATAAAAAAAATAAAAATTTCTGCAGTTCGACACTGTCATTAGGGTTCTGTTCTGTCCTTTTTATTTATCTTCAATTGTAGGATCTGCTTAGAGTAGTACAGATTTTATTTTTAAAATTCCTTTCACCTGCATTGAAACATATAAGTTAGGAATCCTCTGTGAATTTTTCATAATTTTTGGACATTTTTTCATCACATTTTCTACACCACTTTCAAACTGCAACACACTTCTGCAGCACCTTTGCATTTCATTCATCTCATGAGAAATCAAATTAAGGGCATCAATTTGACATAGGGTCGGGATTTCATCACCTGTCCCTAGCCCAAAAAATCACCAACCAGCATATCGATCCCAGCCCATTAATTAAAATTGAGTAGAACGTTAATTGCCCTAGTGGGTTAGGGACACCAACAAATTGGGTTCAGGTTAGGGTCAAGTTAACTGTGTCAGCTAATTGGTGTGTGCTTACTGGCTTGGTGTCTAGGATTGGTGCATCAGGGCTTGTGATTTGGTCTGCCTACCTGGCCAATCTCAGATTGGTGTCTAAGGTTGGCAATCAGGGACCTTCACTCCCCACCACCTACCTGGCTAAGTCCCATAAGTACTACTAGCTAGTTGGTTCACTTAATTAGACCTCTAATTTGTGCTCTAGGTCTAGGAAACCTTAGCTCAAGCTTGAGTCCATTTGCATGCATGACAACTAGAGCAGGGACACCATATTCACCAATCCAAGCCCAGTCTAGTGTAGCCATGGACCCGAATCTTGAAACCATGCTGAAAGGCCTAAATGATCTAATGGCCCAATTGAACCAAATGCTGGCTAAACAATTTTCCTTAGACCAACCAACTCTTACTTTCCCATTAGCTCATATGAATGATAGGAGTAAGAACCCTGAAGTACAAGTTGAGTTCATGAATACTCAAGACTTAGGGTATCCTCAAACTGAAGGGCTAGGGAAGGAAGAAGGCAAGTCTGAACCTAGTAAATATGTGTATGAGACTAACATAAATTTAATAGATGAAAATGAAGGGGAAGACTGTGAAGAGAACAACTTTAGTACCTTACCTGAGGAAACCTTTGGTAAAGAAAAGATTATTGAGCCTAGTCCTAAAACATCAGAACAACCAAAATTTAGTGATGACTTGGTTCCCGTAAGACAATGCCCTCAGGAAGAACCCAATACTTTAGCTTCGACACAAGAACTCCTTCAGGTACCTGAGAAGAACCCAATCATTATTCTAGAAGACTTTCCTGATGACCTTCAACTACCTAGAAGCATGCTGCCTGTAGATCAAAATTCTAATCTTAAGGTCATCATGAGTAACCAAGGTCTATTTCAAGATTCTCCTAAATTATCTCAAGTCTCGGATTCCTATTTCCTGCCTTTCCCTGAGTCTTATCATAATTTTAGAGCCATTAAGTTTCATTTTGATGAGATTACTAGGATGCATGAGCTTTTAAAGCCTATTCCTTTTGCTACCTACTTTTGGAAAACCTTATGGCATTTGCTAGGAACCCATGGTAAATTCTCATGTGCATACCAGACCAGGGTCAAACCTAGAGAGTCATTAATCTGTTAGGTTTAGGCCCTAGAGAGTCCAATAAAATTCCTCTCAATAAAGATGCCTAGTTCAGTCTGCATTTCATAAGTACTTGTGTAAGTTTCTGAGTCTGCTGAGTCTTTTGCACAGCATGTCACAAATCTGCATAAAGAAATCAGTAATAAGATCAACCTGAGCAATGAAACTTATAAACACTTAGCTGACTCACATAAGAGGGCTAAAGAATTCTGTGAAGGGGATTATGCGATGATTAGGCTCAACCCTGAATGGTTTCCCCCTGGAACCATAAAGAAGCTGCATGCCCGCGGAGCGGGACCTTTTAAGATCTTAAAGAAAATAGGGCCTAATGCATATGTTTTGGAACTTCCACCTGATATGGGTATTAGTACAACCTTCAATGTTTCAGACCTAGTAGAATACAAAGAACCACTACTAATACCTAGTGAGCCTTTTGAGCCAGAAACTTTCATTGAGAGTGAGCATATTTCCGAGTGTCCACCACCAACCTTACCTGAGCAGAGAGAGAGGATTGAGAGAATCCTGGATGACAAGATCATTACTACCAGGAATAAGGACTATCAGCGATACCTGGTTCAATGGCAAGGTCGACCTGAGTCCGACAACTCTTGGATTACTCGAGAGGACCTGCAAAGACTTAACCCAGACTTGTTCGAGCATTACCAGGGCAAAACTGAACCATACTCGACTGGGTCGAGTTCTGCCCACCCCAGGAGAATTGGTGTGGACACCAGAAGCCGAAAGAAACTTCACTCCAATAAGGTTAGCCTTATCCCAATTTGGATCGAAGATAATTAGGTTACCTTGTATCCTTTAGTTCAAAAATATTTTATTTTCAAGAGTCATTTCCTTTTCAAGAGTCCTGTAATTAATTTTGAGTTTCAAATCAAGAGTGTTTATTGAGTCCTGTAATTACTTTTAAAATTTCATTTCTTGTAAGTCCATTTCAAGTTTTAAAGTCTAGGTCAGTCAAGTCAGTTCAGTTGAGTTAAGTCTAATTCAATTGAGTTAAGTCTAATCAAGTCTTAAAGCCATGAAAGCCAACAACAAGACTCAAATTCTAGACCCCAGAATTTGACCACATGAAGAAGAGAAGACACATCAACCAAGCAAGAGAAAAGGACCATCAACTAGGACCACTGGGCGACACATGTCATTCTTATCCAAGTAGAAGACCACCTCACCATGCCACATCATCAGGTGCCACTTCACCAGCCACCTCATCATCCTTTGGGCGCCAACAAGGGAGATTCAAATTCAAGGAGGTTGGCCACATCCCTCCAAGTCCTCCACCAAATCCTCCAACCCCCCTACATCCCTCCAAACTCTCCACCAAATCCTCCAACCCCCCTTGTAATCCTCCTCGATTTGGGGAGTTTTTAAATTTCAAAAGCTAGCTTTGTGAGGCTATTAAAAGCCTTGGACGCCCATTGTAAAAGGGATTGATTTTGGAAATGAATGAAGTTTGAAGTGAAGTTGTCTTGAGTTTTATGTGTGAAATTTTTCCTATCTTCTTCTTCCACGCCCAAAGCCACTCTCTTCCCTAGCAATTCATCATCCAAGCTCAAGGCAAAGGCATTGGAGTCGGCCAGATCTTCTCAACTATCTTTTCTTTGTTCACAAGTTCTCCCATCCCTTCTTTATGTTTGCATCCTTCAACCTTAACTTTGATCTTCATTGCAGGGTCCTTCGAAGTCCTTGAGTTGTGAACAGGGTTCCCCTTGACAATGAACCAACAAGCTGAAGCACAAGTCCAGGGTTCTGATCACTGTTATCCAAGATCTCCAGTCCTGAGCATCAGTAGTTTCAAGTTTTGAATCATAGGAAGGTTGGAAAACTCATCAAGGTAAGTCCTCAATCATTAGCCCCTATTGTCTAGATCTTCTTCCTTCTTAGTTTTAGAGTTGTGTCTAATCATGTAATAGTCCCTTTTCATATAATCCTTAAATCTTATTAAGATGAGTACAATGCTAAGTATAATTAGGTTTCATTGCTCTACAAACACCATATTCAAAACATTAATCATATGCGTGCCGCATCAAATTCAAATGAGGGTTATGGAGCTTATAAATAACCCCTCATTCCTATTGTAAAAAAGGGAGAAGAAATTGAATTTTTGGGATTTGGTTTGTCAGTTGGTTTGGCAGTTGTTGTTCAGGGCTATGGCCCATTATGTCTTCACCTGCGGGTGTTGATGTTGTCTTTGTCCTTCAAGACATCGTAGGGGCGTGATGCCCTAGTTATCCCCCCATTTCGTTTTCCTCCACGTTCTTTGAAATCCCCCTCATGGCTCCAGGAGTGACCTGGGTGGCAGGTGAAATACCCTGGGCTCCGCGTGTAGTGAGATGGGTGGTAGGTGAGATACCCTAGACTGCATGTAGTGAGGTGGGTGGTAGGTATAATGCCCTAGAGGTGTGAAGTCTCTCTGTGAGAGTGGGTTTCAGGGTTCGTGGTAGTCCATCCTCGTTATCCTCCATCCCTATTTTTTTTCCTTCGTCACCACCATAAAGAAATCAGAAAATAGAAAAAAAATAGGATACCCTAATCTTCGGCGACTTCTTAGCTCGCCGACGATCCTATCCCTATCCCGTGCCCCATCAATTTGGTATCAGAGCAGGAATGATGCATGGAGCCAGAGGATGAGGGAAAAGTATGGTCTTGATACCTCCGAGTTCACATACAACCCAGCAGAGCGCAAACCCCGCTGAGCTTGACTCGACGGAGTCGAGTTCTCCCCACCTCAGGAGAATGATGGGGACATCATCCTGCACGAATCTCGGAGCAGCATGAATCTCGGAGCAGCAAATAAATTTGAAAAATAAATTTAGGATTTATCTTTTATTTGAAATTTAAATTAGGATTTTGTTGGTTATGATTGAGATATGGATAGGCTTATCTTATCCTATCTTGTATTTAAATTTGAGTTATCCCTATCCTGTATTCAAATTCAAATGAGGGTTATGGAGCTTATAAATAACCCCTCATTCCTATTGTAAAAAGGGAGAAGAAATTGAATTTTTGGGATTTGGTTTGTCAGTTGGTTTGGCAGTTGTTGTTCAGGGCTATGGCCCATTATGTCTTCACCTGCGGGTGTTGATGTTGTCTTTGTCCTTCAAGACATAGTAGGGGCGTGATGCCCTAGTTATCCCCCCATTTCGTTTTCCTCCACGTTCTTTGAAATCCCCCTCATGGCTCCAGGAGTGACCTGGGTGGCAGGTGAAATACCCTGGGCTCCGCGTGTAGTGAGATGGGTGGTAGGTGAGATACCCTAGACTGCATGTAGTGAGGTGGGTGGTAGGTATAATGCCCTAGAGGTGTGAAGTCTCTCTGTGAGAGTGGGTTTCAGGGTTCGTGGTAGTCCATCCTCGTTATCCTCCATCCCTATTTTTTTTCCTTCGTCACCACCATAAAGAAATCAGAAAATAGAAAAAAAATAGGATACCCTAATCTTCGGCGACTTCTTAGCTCGCCGACGATCCTATCCCTATCCCGTGCCCCATCATTCCCTCTGCCGAAGATCGACCAGCTGGTCGACACCACCTCGGGGCATCGCCTCCTGTCATTCATGGACGCCTTCTCCGGATATAACCAGATCCGGATGAACCCGGAGGACGAAGAACACACCGCCTTCATTACTGACCGCGGGACTTTCTGTTACAGGATGATGCCCTTCGGCCTCAAGAACGCGGGGGCGACGTATCAACGTCTGGTCAGTAAAATCTTCAAAGACCAGATAGGCCGCAACATGCAGGTGTACGTGGACGACATGCTGGTAATGAGCAAACTTGATTCGGACCACGTGGCTGACTTGACGGAGACGTTCGGCAACCTCCGGCGCCATCAGATGAAGCTGAACCCGGCGAAGTGCGCCTTCGGCGTCTCCGCCAGGAAGTTCCTAGGGTTTATGGTGACCCAAAGAGGAATCGAGGCCAACCCGGAGAAGGTCCAGGCCATCCTGGACATGGAGCAGCCAGCCTCCAAGAAGCAAGTGCAGCAACTGACCGGCTGGGTTGCGGCCCATAGCCGTTTCATTTCCAGGTTGGCGGACCGTTGCCGTCCCTTCTTCAAGGTGCTGAGAAAGATGAATGGCTTTGCTTGGACCGAGGAGTGCCAGCAGGCCTTCGAGGAGCTGAAGAAGATGCTCGCATCGCCACCTTTACTGTCCAGACCCGAGGAGGGGGAGGAGCTTACCCTCTACTTGGCGGTTACCCCGGAGGCCGTCAGCTCTGTCTTGGTCCGAACCGACGACCAGGGGCTCCAGCGGTCGGTGTACTATACTAGCAAACTCCTCCTGGATGCGGAGCTCAGGTATTCCCAGCCCGAGAAACTCATTTTTGTGCTAATAGTGTCTGCCCAGCATCTCAGGCCCTATTTCCAAGCGCATCCCATCGCCGTCTTGACGGATCAACTGCTGAAAGCGGTGCTCAGCCGACCCGATACCTCGGGACGATTAGCCAAGTGGGCACTGAAACTCAGCGAGTTCGACATTACATACCGACCGAGGTCGGCCATGAAGGCGCAGGTGCTGGCCGATTTCTTGGTCGAGTGCGCAGGCTTGGGCAAGGAGCCCGAGAAGGGCCCCCCGGCTCGGCCGATGGAGGTCGGCACCGACGAGCCTGGAGAGGACCCGTGGATCCTCCATGTAGACGGAGCCTCAAACTCCGGCGGAAGCGGAGCTGGGCTCATCCTTGCCAACGGCGACGGGGTCGTCGCGGAGTGCGCACTCCGTTTCCAATTCCCCGCGACAAATAACCAGGCGGAGTACGAGGCGCTTCTCGCCGGACTGAGGGTCTCCCGCGAGCTGGGCGTGACCGACCTCAGAGCTTTCACCGACGCCCAGCTCGTGGCGGGGCAGGTGTCCGGGGAGTACGTCGCACACGACCCCCAGATGGCGAAGTATTTGGAGCTCGTCAAAGCGGGCGCGTCCAAGTTCCGGCGCTTCAACATCTTCCATATCCCCCGCGGGGAGAACGCCCACGCGGATGCCCTCTCCTGGTTGGCGACCCTGCCGGACGCGATGCTGGGACGCGCTCATGTGGAGCGCCTTGAGGTCCCAAACCTCGAAGCACCGGCGAAGGTCCATCAGGTCAGCCAGGAGCCCAGCTGGATGGACAAGTACGCTGCGTACATCATCGGCGGCACCCTGCCGGAGGACCGACAGGCGGCTCGCCTCATCAGGAAAAAAGCCGTGCGATTTGTCCTGATGGACGGGCAATTGTATCGAAGATCCTACTCCTACCCCCTCCTCAAGTGCATAGGACCCGCAGAAGCCAAGCTTGTGCTCCAGGAGATTCACGAGGGCATCTGCGGGAACCACGTGGGGGGCAGGGCATTAGCGTACAAGGCCCTCCGTCAGGGCTACTTCTGGGAGACAATGAAGGAAGACGCCGCCGACTTCGTGAAGAAGTGCGACCGGTGCCAGCATCACGCCACGGTGCAGCGGCAACCCTCCAACCCGATCTCTCAGCTCTCAGCCCCCTGGCCGTTCGCCCAGTGGGGGATGGTCCTCTTAGGCCCATTCCCGCCGGCGTCCGGCCAGCGGAAGTTTTTGATAGTGGCTATCGACTACTTCACAAAGTGGGTCGAGGCCGAGCCCTTGGCAAGAATCACCGAGGCAAACGTCGCCAAGTTCTTCTGGAAGTCCATCGTCTGCCGCTTCGGCCTCCCCCACACCGTGGTCACCGACAACGGACGCCAGTTCGACTGTCGGGAGTTCGAAGATTTCTGCAGCGACCTCGGCATCAAGCATCGCTTCACCTCGGTGGCGCACCCTCAGACCAACGGGGAAGCCGATGTCACGAACAGGACCATTCTTCAGGGCCTCCGCACGCGGCTGGACCAAGCCAAGGGCAGGTGGGTCGACGAGCTTCCCAGCGTCCTTTGGGCATACCATACCACCCCAAGGACGGCTACCGACGAAACTCCATTCAACCTCGTCTTCGGAGCCGAGGCGGTCATCCCGATCGAGCTCAGCCTACCCACGCTGCGCGTGGAGCAATACGACGAGACAGAAAACCCGGCCAGGATGATGCTCAACCTAGACCTTCTCGAGGAGACGAGGGACAAGGCCCGGATCCGAATGGCGGCATACCGGCAACGAGTAGCCAGATATTACAACTCCCGAGTGCGGCGAAGGTTTTTCGTCCCGGGGACCTGGTCCTCCGACGCGCAGAAGCCTCCCAGCCACGGGAATGCGGCAAGCTTTCACCCAACTGGGAAGGCCCATATCGGGTAGCAGAAGCCCTCCCTCATGGGGCATATTACTTGGAAGAATTGGGAGGTGCCAGGTTCCCCCGGACATGGAACTCCTCGAACCTGAGAATGTACTACCAGTGATGTAAGGCTCCCAGTTTCTGTAACAAAGCTCCCCCACTTCAAACACTCCCCTCTAACTTCAACAAGAAGGCCTGCGGCATCGAGCTCAGTCCGGAAGATCCTGGGCCTCGGCCTGGAAGGTGGCGCCGAACCCAGTTCGCCCATGCAAGCCTGGAGCACAGCTCAGCAGGCCGCGCAAGGCTTGAGAAAGCCTGCGGCATCGAGCTCAGTCCGGAAGATCCTGGGCCTCGGCCTGGAAGGTGGCGCCGAACCCAGTTCGCCCATGCAAGCCCGGAGCATAGCTCAGCAGGCCGCGCAAGGCTTGAGAAAGCCTACGGCATCGAGCTCAGTCCGGAAGATCCTGGGCCTCGGCCTGGAAGGTGGCGCCGAACCCAGTTCGCCCACGCAAGCCCGGAGCACAGCTCAGCAGGCCGTGCAAGGCTTGAGAAAGCCTGCGGCATCGAGCTCAGTCCGGAAGATCCTGGGCCTCGGCCTGGAAGGTGGCGCCGAACCCAGTTCGCCCACGCAAGCCCGGAGCACAGCTCAGCAGGCCGCGCAAGGCTTGAGAAAGCCTGCGGCATCGAGCTCAGTCCGGAAGATCCTGGGCCTCGGCCTGGAAGGTGGCGCCGAACCCAGTTCGCCCACGCAAGCCCGGAGCACAGCTCAGCAGGCCGTGCAAGGCTTGAGAAAGCCTGCGGCATCGAGCTCAGTCCAGGAGATCCTGGGCCTCGGCCCGAAAGGTGGCACCGTTCCCAGTTCACCCGCGCAAGCCCGGAGTACAGCTTAGCGAGCCGCGCGAGGTTTGAGAAAGCCTGCGGCACCAAGCTTAATCTGGAGATCCCGGGTTTCGGCCTGGAAGACGGTGCGGAAACCGTGTTGTTCGCCTAGGCATGAAGGCAACCCAAAATCGGACCTGCTTAAGGTTTGCCTTGCTGCAACGTGACTCAACGGGCCCCATCCTTCGATTTGAGCAATGGAAGGATCGGGCCTGCAGTTACTTCAGGTGTTCCAGACCGACATCTCAGAAAGAAAAGAAGAGAAAGGTGAGACGAAGCAACAACCAAGGTTTCGATAAAAATCAGATCTTCATTGATATAAGTGGTCGCTACAAGCTGGGAGCCCCGACAGGCTGGGACTCCCCAAAAAAACAAAAACTACAGGGATAAACCAAAAAGACAGTGCCGGGTCACTGGGTGCGGGTTCGGAGCCGTCTGCCGGAGGCGCGGGCGCTGCTTCTTCTTCAACTTCTACAGTGGCCGGCTCCTGGGGCTGTTCCGGGGCCGCGGCATCACTGGTCGACGGCGCCGCAGGTGTCGCTTTGGCCGCGCCGGGAGCCCTGCTCTCGCCCCCTGGCTTCCTGCCACCGACGACGACCCCGCTCAGGTCCAGCTGGGGGAAGAAGGCCCCCACCTTCTCCCGGCACATCCGGAACCCCTTCAGGAAGGAGTCCACGGTGGCCTCCCGGACCTCCGACGTGAACTCGTCGGAGGCCCGGAACTTGGGGACGGCCTCTTGCGCTTCTCGCTTGGCCGCCTCCAGGAGCACATTGACGTAGGCGCTCCGGTCCTTCGCCGCGGCCACCTCTCGCTGGGCCTCCTCCAGCTGGCGCTCCAGCCATTGGGAGTGGGCCTGCAGGCGGGCCTTCTCCGCCGCCTCCTCCTCGGTTCGGCGCTGGTTGGAGGTTCGCTCCTCCGACAAGGAGGCCTCCAACTCCTTGTTCTGCTCCTCGGAACGTGTCAGGTCGGACTGGAGGGCTTGCTTCTCGGCTCGCAGCTCGGCCCCCTTCTCCATCAGATCCTTCACGTCGGCCGCGAGCTTGCCGAGCTTCAGCTCCCGATCGGAGTCCCTCTTGGCATTCCCTACAAGGTAATTCCTCAGTAAGAGGACGTCGTTCCCGATCTGCAGTGGCAAAAACGACGCACGTCAGAGCAGAGGCAGAAAGCCTCGAGGTTGAAACGAGGAAGAGGAGGAAGCTCGCACTTACCGTGAAAAGCTGAGGAAGGATGCCGAGCAGAGCGTCCGCATAGTCTCGGCCGCCCCGAGCTCGGCGGTCCCGGGCGGTGGAGGCGTACTCCATCATCTTCTCCGCCAGTCCCCTGTCGAGGATGACCGAGTCCCGGTGGGAGATCACCGGTGCCGGACCCTTCGGGCCGGCCCCTGCGGCAGCTGCCCCCTCAGCCGGAGCCGCAACCGACGGGCCGGCGGTCGCCACAAACGGCGCTGTCAGGCTGGCGGCGATGACAGGCCCGGAGACAGGCGGAGCGGCGGGCGCTGGAGCTCTCCCTGCGGCGCCGCCAGGTCGCGTGGCTGAAGTACCAGGAACCCCGCCCTGAGGTGGCCTGGGCGGGGAAATGGCAGCAGCCGGGTCGGGC
Organism: Areca catechu; assembly: GCA_021397845.1. Lineage (NCBI taxonomy): Eukaryota > Viridiplantae > Streptophyta > Magnoliopsida > Arecales > Arecaceae > Areca > Areca catechu. The sequence goes on along the minus strand of CM038040.1, from coordinate 130,044,943 downwards.
ACGGTCGCCGCCACGACCTCCCGGCTCGTCTCTGTACGAGCCCTCTTCGCTGCGGGCTCATCCACCTCCTCGACGTCCCGCTGGGCCGCCCCCTCCAGGAGGTTCTCCAAAGAAAACTTCATCCCTGCAAAATGAAAAAGACAGAGGGTCAGACAGCTCGATCTTAAAGAAAGAGGGGAAGGCAGAAATCAATGCAGGGCCAAATCTCACCAGTCTCACGGATGGGACTGATGCCGGCCTCGAAAAGATTCTGCTCAGAGAGCAGAACCTCGAGCGCCGGGACCTCGTCACTCAGGAGCTGGGTGTAGGACTCCTGGTCCGCAGACTCCACTCGAGAATTTCGGTTCGGCGACCGGTCCGGTTCGCTCCAGGCCCAATCGACGTCGTCGACCGAGGCGAAGAAAAACCGGCTCTTCCATCCCTTGACCGAGGAAGGGAGGTCGAACCGGAGACACCTAGGCCGGGGCGAGATGTACCACCAGCCGTCATCGGTGGAGCACTTCTTCAGGGTGAACAGGGCCCTGAAGAGAGAAAAAACGGGCAACGAACCCGTGAAAGTGGCAGAAGACAATAAAGGAGAAGATGACCCGGATGGCATTAGGAGCCAGCTGGGCCGGGACGAGCCGGAAGTGGCTGAGGAAGGAAAGAAAGAAAGGGTGCAGAGGAAAATGAAGACCCCCGAGGAGGAAGTCTTCGTAGAAAGCAATGCGGCCGGGGCCACTCATGGTGACGCGCTCCCCAGACCGTGGAGCAAAGAGACGGATAGACCCCGGGATGCCATAGGCATCCCGGAGCAGAGAAAGGTCACCTTCGGTCATGGTAGAAGCATGACCGGAGGGACCGACGGGAAGAGATGGCGGAGCAGGAAGAGAAGGCAAGGCAGGAAGGGAACGGAGGGGCACGGCAGGTGCAACCGGAGGGGGCCGGATCCCCCTGGGGATGCCGATGGTGATCCCCCGGGTTGCAAACGCCGGCGGACCTCCTCCGGAATCACCTCCTCACCTGAGGAGGAAGAAGAAGATGGAGTCCTCGGCCGGGATGGACCGGCCTCGTCCGGGTTGGAAGAGACATGGCGACGGCGCGCCATGGAAAAGAAAAGAACAGAAAGATCGGAAAAGAAGTGAGAAGGAAGGAGGAGGGCTAGAGAAGGAGAAGAAGGCACTCACCGAAAATGCACAGACGAGTGCGAGCAGCAGAAGTTGTTAGCCTGCAGCAAACCGCCCACGAAGCAAGGAAAAAGGCCTCGTTCTGGAAAGTCCAATCCCTTTCAAACTCAGCCGACGGCAGCCGTACCCATCATTCCGCCTCCGACCACTGGATGGTCGCCACGTGGGTGCACGCCCGACACCGACGCCTCGTTAGCAGAGTAACGGCCTCTGCCCCGAAGCGACACATTGATTACGGGCAAGTGGACGACGCGTGGCGGCTCCCCATAGGTCTTCAGCCGCATCGAGCCACGACGAGCGAGGATCGTGGCAATCATGATGCAAGATCTTCGCCTCCCCACGTCATGTCCGCATTTAATCCCGACGTTCCGTTCTACGGTTCCCCGACGGAACGGTCGGCTGGGGGGCAACTGTTACAGCCGTGACAGTGACGTGGCGAGGCTCAGGTATCGCCGAATGAGAGCAAGCCATGTGTAAGTTTCCCCGCCGGAGTCAGCGCTACGTCCACAAAGCTAGGATCGGCGTACCGCACCACCCGACGACTGTCTGAAGCAAATCGCCCTCGCCGAGGTCGAGCTCGGCCCGGAGTTCCTCTACCACCTCATTGGCGCCCGGGCCCGGAGGGGTCCGCCCGAGTGAGGTCGGCCGAGGTCGGGCGGCCCCCTGCCGCCTCGCCAGGTGTCCACCAGGAGGGGTCCGCCGAAGCCGAGGTCGGCAGATCTTTCGCCCTGCGCCAGGTGGCCACCCGGAGACGGGCCCACCTCGGCCGAAGCCAGGCGACCTCCTGCCACCTCGCCAGGCGTCCACCCAGGAGGGGTCCGCCGAAGCCGAGGTCGGCAGATCTTTCACCCTGCGCCAGGTGGCCACCCGGAGACGGGCCCACCTCGGCCGAAGCTGGGCGACCTCCTGCCACCTCGCCAGGTGTCCACCCGGAAGGGGTCCACCTAAGCCGAGGTCAGCTGATCCTTCGCCCTTCGTCAGGTGGCTACCCGGAGACGGGTCCACCTCGACCGAAGCCAGGCGACCTCCTGCCACCTCTCCAGGTGTCCACCCAGGAGGGGTCCACCTAAGCCGAGGTCGGCAGATCCTTCGCCCCTCGCCAGTTGGCCCCGGAGACGGGTCCAACTCAGCCGAGGTCAGACCGCTCGTACGGAGAGGCCCCCGGGGAAGGAGACAGGTCCCGAGGCCATCCCTCGGGCCGTACCGACCCCAGACGGCGTCCCGTACGGAGGGCGGCGGCACGCGAAACGTCACTTGCATCGGCCCGACAGGTCCCGCAGCCGAGAGACCCGATCCTGACGGAACAGGCCCCATAAATGGATGGCACCCACGCTCGGGAAAGAGAGCGTTCTCACGGAGCCCGAGGCCTGACGACCAGCCGCTCTGCCAGCGCCGCCCTCCCTCTTTTTCTCTTCTATCTTTGCCTTTTCCCTGCTGGGCCCGGCGGACGAGGTCGGAAAGCTGCCTGGCACCCTTCACCAAAAAGGGAAAAGAGAAGAGGACGGGGGAGGGGGGTTCCCGAGGCAGAAGAAGACAAGCGCGCGACGGAAGGGGATAAAGAAGGAAGAATCTGGGGACGACAAGGTAAGCCAAACTAGCCTGGGGACAAGGAGGAAGCACGGGCACAAGGCCTTGCACCGAGAGAAAAACCAGAGATCCCGAGAGGGGAACACTGGGTGTGAGTTCGACAAGCAGGCCCAGCCGAGATTCCGGTCTCCAGGGCATTTCCTTCACCAATTAACTCTCTAAATCTGGGACCCTTCCGAGGGCCCGGGTGGGAGAGTCTGTTCCTTCTCGTCGTCTACTGACTTGACCGTCGGAGCCCCCTCGCCGGGATCCCCGGCCGGGGTCTTCTAACCCCTTTGCTGCAGGTTCTCCGCAGGAAGGGAGGCTCCCTCGCCAGGCGGTCAGGAAGGATCGGCTGATCCGTGGCACGGGCGCGGCGACGAGAGCGGCAACAGTACCTATTAGATATGGTACGATCCATGATGTGCTTCACAAATTTACCCATTTCCTTCTGGGGTCATGCCCTAGAAACTGCTGTTTATATTCTGAACAAGGTACCTTCTAAATCCGTTGTTAGTACTCCATATGAAATTTGGAGTGGAAAGAACCGTATCTTAATATTTTAAGGTATGGGGATGTCCAGCTTATGTTAAAAGAAATTTTGGACATAAGTTAGAACCTAGAGCGGATAAATGTCTATTTGTCGAATATCCTAAAGAGGGTAGAGGATATCTGTTCTACCATCCTACTGAACAAAAGATTTTCAGCAGGCATGCCACTTTTCTAGAAAAAGAGTTCATTTTAGAAAAGGGCAATGGTAGAACTGTTGAACTTGGAGAAGTACAAGAAACACAGATAGACAGTTCTCAACCATTAGAACATATATTTAGGACAGAACCAGAACACAAAACTCCTCCCCGTAGGTCTGATAGAGTGCCACGGGCACCTAAGTGGTATGGGTTTATTATTGAAAATAATGAAGCCAAGTCATTCAAAATGATGAACCTCTGACCTATACGGAAGCTATCTTGAGTACTGATTCAGATAGATGGCAAGAAGCCATGGAATCCGAGATAGACTCTATGTATGTAAACCAAGTATGGTCTTTGGTTGAAGCACCAGAGGGTCTTAATCCTATTGGGTGCAAATGGGTCTATAAGAAAAGATTGGGGCTGATGGCCAAGTTGAAACCTATAAAGCCAGATTAGTGGCTAAAGGTTTTAGACAAAAACAGGGAATTGATTATGATGAAACATTCTCACCTGTTGCCATGCTCAAATCAATTCGGATTTTACTTGCTATAGCAGCATACCACGATTATGAGATCTGGCAGATGGATGTGAAGACTGCATTCCTCAATGGTTTCCTTGAGGAAGAAGTCTACATGTCACAGCCAGAAGGTTTTATTTCAAAGAATAAACCTAATCAAGTATGCAAGCTAAAGAAATCCATTTATGGATTAAAGCAAGCTTCAAGGAGTTGGAACATCAGCTTTGATGAAACTATTAAAAGGTTTGGTTTTATCAAAAATGTGGATGAACCCTGTGTTTATAAGAAGACTAGTGGGAGTGCCATAGTCTTCTTGGTTCTGTATGTAGATGACATACTCCTATTGGGAATGATATCCCAATGTTGCAATCAGTCAAGGTTTGGCTATCAAACCAGTTTTCCATGAAAGATTTGGGAGAAGCATCCTATATACTAGGTATTAAGATCTATAGAGATAGATCTAAGAGGATGCTAGGTTTATCCCAATCTAGGTACATTGACTTAGTGCTGAAAAGATTCAGCATGGATGAAGTAAAAGAGGTTATCTTCCTATGAGTCAAGGCATACATCTTTCTAAAAGGATGTCTCCTAAGACACCTGAAGAAAGAAATAGAATGAATTCTATACCTTATGCTTCGGCAATAGGGTCCATAATGTATGCCATGTTATGTACCAGGCCTGATGTGGCATATGCTTTAGGCATTGTCAGTAGGTTTCAGGCTGATCCAGGAGAGGATCATTGGAAAGCAGTTAAAAATATTCTTAAGTACCTGAGAAGGACTAAGAATATTTTTTTGGTTTATGGTGATTCTGATCTTAAACTAGAAGCTTATTCTGATTCTAGTTTTCAATCAGACCCTGATGATAGCAAATCCATTTCGGGATATGTTTTTATCCTAAATGGTGGAGCAGTGAGTTGGAAGAGTACCAAACAGCAGACTGTAGCTGACTCAACCACAGAGGCAGTAATACTGTCAGTGAAGCCGCCAAGGAAGCAGTCTGGATGAAGAAGTTCATCACAGAGTTGGGTGTTGTTCCTGAGATTGAAAACCCAGTGCCACTTTACTGTGACAACACTGGGGCTGTTGCTCAAGCTAAGGAACCAAGAGCTCATCATAAGTCCAAGCACATTCTGAGATGCTTCCATCTCGTCTGAGAAATAGTAGAAAGACAAGATGTCTACATAAATAGAGTTGATACAAAGAACAATGTAGCAGACCCGTTCACTAAGGCTCTACCACAGCGAGATTTTGATCGCCACCTCGAGTGTATGGGATTAAGATTTAAAGGCGATTGTCTTAGTGCAAGTGGAGATTGAAAGGGATATACCCTACAAGCCAATCTATGTTGTATCTCCCAAACCATTGTAATTGGCAATTTTCTAAATAAAGGCATTATTTTTCATCATACGCTGTGTTTATATTATATGATGAACCCCATAGATTGGGTTATGATGAGATCATACCAGTGAGACCTAAAATCTTAAAACCTTAATCTAAAGTAATCCTAGTCAAAGGAACCCTGAGTAGGGGATCAGGGTTTTCCGGTAAGACTAGCACATCCCATGTATACTGGAAAGGGTGACTGCTCTCACAGTCACTTGTGTATGACACTAATACTGGGATGTGGATGCTCATTGGAGAATGAGTTCACTGATATGATCCAACTTGAGAATATCTAATGGAGTCTTAGCTACATGTCAATAGAAGGTTCTCATAGTGGGAGTGGTACAAGTAATCCTTTGACCTGAGACTGCCATAAGTACCTTATGTACATGAACCCATGCTTTGGTTCGATCCTAATCATGACATTGAGTCATGCACAGGATTGATACTGGGAATGGTGAATTGGATATGAAGGTAATGAGTAGGTCAATAAGGAATCGATCACTCTTGGTAAGAGGAGATTGCATCCAGCTAGTTAACAATCGGATGATGATTCAGGGAATCTTTGATCAAAGTAAAGATATTAGAGATGGTTTCTAATATCAAGATAATTGAATCATCAATATAAGATTGAGCTAGAAATAAATATAATATTGGATTTGACATATATCCATATCCATAGTTATATTTGGGTGCAGGCTGATCAAAAGATTTAATTGTACGGTAACTCTCTACTGAAGGGTAATTTTGGTATTTCACCAGAATTTCCATATCTTCCGGGTAGACATGACACGTTGCTAGACGTCAATCTTGTCTTGTGGGTTGATCAAATTCAAAGATCACTTATTAGGAAGAGTCCTAATTGATCAAATCGGGTAAGCCCGGTTTGACCTAAATCGATTAGAATGAGTTCTAATCAAATTAGGTCAACTTGTATTCGAACCCACTGCTGGCTAGATGTGGAACCCAATGGACACACACTTAAGAGGATTGATCAAGAGTTTAATTTGTGATTAAATCATCTTTGCAGGATAACACTCTAGCAGGTGTTGCAAACCCTAGCTTCTATTCGAATCGGATTCGAATTAGGGTTCCGGATTGGTTCAAATTGGGTTCTAATTGGATCTAATTAGACTCTAATTGTGAAAATAGGGATTATGGCTAACCCTATTGGCTAGCCATGCACCTAGGCTAGCCCCCACCCGCCCCTTAGCATTTTTCACGCCAAAATGCCAAGAGTCCATGCGCTAATGGACTCTTGGCGCGCCATTTGGAAGAGTCCATGGCGCATGGACTCTTGGCGCCCCCACTTAATTCTCCGATGATTTTATTTGGGGTGGCCTCCTTTCTTAAGAATTAGTGCCTCACCTGTGTGCCCTTGGATGGGAATCCAACGGCTGGAAAGTTTTAAGAAAGAAGAAAAACACTGACTCTTCCCGGGCGCGCGAAATAACATCTCTTCGGAGATGAAAAGTCGCGACTCCTTTCTTTTTAAACACCGTGACTTTTTCTTTAAGAAAGGCCGTGGGATTTAATCTGAAGGGCCGTGAGAAGTGGGAAGGGGCGTGAGAAAATCAGAAGGGCGTGAGATGGGTGTTTACGGAGAGGTGTGTGGGCGCCTATCTGAGATCTATTTAAAGGGTCGGGAAAATCAGAACAGGGGAATGTTTGTTCTTCCTCTCCTAAAGACTCTTTTTATTCTTTTCTTGCTCTTGCACTGTTTCCTTTACAGAGTACACCTCTGTCGAAACTCTGCTACTGAACAAGAAGAAGAGTAAAAGTCTCCGACGGTAAAGGAAAGAAAGGAGTTCTGATTTGTTCCTTTCTTTCTTACATTAAGACATCATTGTCTTAATTTCTCCTCCAACTTAAGACAAGCCTTTGTCCTCTTAGGACAAGGTCTTTTCTTCAAGACAAGGGTGTCTAAAGGGCCAAGGTCTTAGTGGAAGGAGGAGAAGAGGTCAAGGAAAGGGAGGCAAGCTCTTGTGTGGAGGAATTCAAGCCATAGTCCAAGCAATTGAGTTCTAGGAAGAAGAACTCAATAGAAGGAACCATTGAAAAGAAGATAGAGTTTTCTTGATCATTGCTCTGTGTAGATCACCATCGGAGGGCGGACACTTGGATGCCTGGTGAAATCAATTAGCCTCTTCAACATCAAATTTTGTTGGAATTAGCGATTACAGGTTGGTACCCTAATCCTAATTTACATAGATATGTTTGTCATATGATATAGTCTTATTTAAGGGTTCCTGTTTTAGGATTTTTGGTGTTAATTTAGTTTCATTTTTGAAATTACACTTCCGCTGCGTTGCACTGGAACCCAATATGCCCAAGCAAAGATCTTAAGAGTTTTGGATAAGGCCCTAGACCTCAAAAAGGCAGCACGTTCCTTGATCAACCTAGCCCATTTTTCTGTAGCTTGGGTTACCACTTTATTCACCTTGATAATATCATCAGTTACCTTCTTAAGCGCCACAGTCACCGACCTCTCCAGTTTAGCAATTGATAGAGGGAATGAAGCTCGGCATTAAGCTAGGCCATCTCCTCGACCATTGCTCTCACCTTTGGGCCATTTGCTCCTCAGCAACCTTTCCTCGAGCCTTAGCCTCTCAAATCCTCCTCTCTATTAGGACTTCACCCAGAAAAGAATAGGGAGCAAAGGTCAAAGAGGAAAAGCCAAAAAGCATAGAAGCTTCAAGCAATGGGGAAGAAGAAAATCTAGGTAAATGAACCTTCACTAGAATATGTGTTAAGGCTCGAAACCATGATTGAATGTTGAAAGCTATAGCCCAAGATGGTTCTAAGAGCCTTTGGTGACAAAGGCTAAAAAAAGGAGAAAATAGAGTTTGAGGGCATTGCAAGAAGCCAATCAAGGAAAGCCTATATATACTACTTGCCAACGACTAAAATTACCGCTCCTAATATCGAATAAATGGAACATTGACACATGGTAGTCTATCCCATGGCCCATAATAGGCAACCCTTCAATGCACCATCTCTCTGATCCAACTATAGTTACCGAATCCATGCAGTGTAGCTAAAAACCAATGGGTCACTAAGACATGGCAAATTGTAGTAGACCCAAGGCAAATCTTGGGGATCACCTCCTCAAGTCATAATGATGCCTCCTGCAACCACTCCACATTTACTATGAAAAGATACTCTAAGATGGCTTGTTGCTTCGCCTATCCTGCCATGCAATCAATGCAGTTAGCAGAACAAAGTGGCAAGTTGAAATGGACTAAAAATTACACCAAGATCAAGCCCGAGAATCAAGGTCAAAGTTCTACCAAATGCTTGGCTAACAGGATGAAGCCTATCAGTTTATGCAATATCCTTTACAAATTATGTGCCAAATGCTTTGGCTAATAGGATAAAGCCTATCCTTCCCAGACTTATTTCTCCTGAACAAGGAACTTTCATTGGGGGTAGGTGTATTTTAGACAATATTCTTATTGCTCAAGAGTTCATGCATGATCTGAGGAGAGCTCCAGCTAGGCGGGCTTTGATGGCTATCAAACTTGATATGGAGAGGGCCTATGATCGGATACGCTAGAGCTTCTTGGAGCAGGCTTTGGGAGATTTCGGATTTCATCATTTTTGGATTGCTCGAATTATGGCATGTATTATTGATCCCTCTTATGCTATTCTTATCAATGGGACCCCTTCGGATTTCTTCCACTCTACTATTGGTCTTCGCCAAGATTGCCCTCTCTCTCCTTTCTTGTTTATCTTATGTGTTGATGCTCTCTCACAAGCTTTATGGGTGGCGGTACGGGAGTCGGCGATTCAGCCATATTGTCTCTTTCCTGGTGCTCCCCCAATCTCGTATTTTCTTTTTGCAGAAGATTGTCTTCTCTTAGGTCAGGCTTTTTGGCATCGACAGCAGGTTTTAGGTCCGTGTTGGAGCTTTATTGTATGTACTTGGGCTAGAAGGTGAATCTCTTAAATTGGAGGTCCGATTCAGCATGAAAACTCTTATCAGGCTTCAACATTCCATTCAGGAGTTTTTGGGCATTGCTGTTCAGGATGGGTGCATGCAGTATTTTGGAGTTCCTATCTCAGGTGGGAGGTTGCGGAGCTCGGACTGTCGGAGGGTGGTCACTGCGGTTCGGGAGAGGGTCCAGGGCTGATAGAGTCGTGCTCTCTCTTCCATGGGTCGGTTGACCCTGATTAGGTCAGTTCTCACCTCCCTCCCAGTGTTCTTGCTCTCCAATGTTGTTATTCCCAAGTCTATCATCTGAAAGGTGGAGAAAAATATTGTTCCTTTCTTTGATCTTTTTCGACTTCTCGACGAGGTGTTCACTTGTTGGGTTGGAGTGTGGTCTGCCAGCCAACTAGGGATGGTGGTCTTGGCATCCATTCTTTGTGAGCTGTGAGGGAAGCCTGTATTGTGAGGCATGTTTCTAGATTTTTGCTGGGCCCGGAGACTATGTGGACTTCGATGTTGAGATTTTGATATGGTTCCCTGACCTCGGTGCTGGATGCTGAGGGTATCGTACCTCGATGGGGTTCTGTTATTTAGAGAGAGATATCTCGGATTGCTCCTACGGTTATTCCACACTTAAGGTGGGTCATTGGTGATGGTTCTTTGATCAGTTTTATGGATGATCCGTGGATCTCTGAGTTCCCCTTAGCCTGCTGGCCTACCTTCATTACGATGGATGGTTCGATCATCAGGTCTGTTGCTGATCTTATGTCCCCTGATGGATCCCACTGGAGTTATGCTTTGGTTGTTCGGACCTTCGGGTTTATCTTAGGGGAGCGGGTTCTTTCTATTATTCTGCCGACGCATCCTTGTATAGTTATTCGGGTATGGAGGTCTTCGGTGCTGAGTAGAGCTCCTATGTCCGATCTTTATCATATATTCCAGGAGAAACCTTAAAGAAGTTGTCAGATTGGGTGGATCTGGTCTCTTCATGTGCATCCCAGAGTGGCCCTCTTCTTGTGGAAAGTAGCCTGGCATCGTCTCCCAACCAGGATTCTCCTTCAGTCCAGAGGGATGGATCTTCCTACTTCCTGCCCAGCTTGTGAGGTTCATACTGAGACTATAGAGCATATGTTATTCACTTGTCCTAGGGCTCGGTGTGCCTGGTCGTCTGTTGGGATGGATTTCACGAGTCCTCGGTCTGGGGATTTGGTGGATGCCTTTTTGGATGTTCTCAGGTCTCCTTTCCTCCCCTTCATCTCCAGTCTTTTTGCTTATTTGGCTTACCACATTTGGCTTTCTCGGAACGTCCTTGTTTTCGGCTCTTCTAGGTGTTCCACCAGAGTGTTGGTTGAGTTAGCTTCGGCTCATATGGAGGAGTTTCGCACTGTGACCTAAACATCTACGGAGATCTGGGGTTTCGGCATTGCTTTTAGAGCGCCCCGGAGGGTATTTATTTCCTGGGAGCCCCCCCTCCGTCATATGTCAAGGTCAATTTTGACGGGAGTGTCAAAGAAGCTGATGGTGGTGCGGCGTTTGTGATCCGGAGTTCGGGTCTTGATATTATAACATCTAGGGGATGTCACCTGGTTGAGTCTTCTGTTATTCAGGCTAAGCTTACGGCAGCTTGGGCTAGGATTCAGTATGCATGTCGTTATCTCAGGACTGAGCACTTGATTATTGAGGGGGACTCTGCTACTGTCATATCGTGGATCAAGAGGGCAGCTAATTCTGCTTCTGCTCATCCCTTGATTCGGAATATTGCGCTCTGGTTGCAGGGTTGATCCTCGGTTATGGTCAGGCACATCTTTAGGGAGGCCAATTCGGCTGCAGACTGGGTAGCCTCCTTCGTTGCTGCTTTCGGGATCGATTTTATGGACCGGGTTGGTGGATTCTTCTATGGAGTTCCGTGATTGTATTTTTTTTGACTTCTTTGGATACATTCATTCTAGATTTGTTGAGTGAAGCATCCGCCTTACCAAAAAAAAAAAAAATTCTACCAAAGACCTACTTTCCGAAACCAAAGACCACTTCGGCCTGGAAAGTGGAGGGTAACTGTTGCAAAGGAAATGACTTGTTCAATTTTGGATGACATGGCAAGTACACAATAGATATGACATAGACAACTGGTCCGAGGATGAAATGAAGAGCTTAAAGGTCTATCAATGGCCATCCCAATTGGAAGCATGGCACATCAAATGGCATCAGTTGATGGCCAGCCCCAAGATTGGGCTGTAGCCGATATTTATCCAGAACCCGCCGAACCAACTGAAATGGGCAAGACATTGGAGAACATCCCCCACAATTATTCTTTGACTTCGATCACTGACCGACCTAGGGCCGAAATAATCCTAGGATCTCTATGCTCCTCTAAGTCGCCCTCAACACAGAAGCTGTGTTCGTCCCACTGCAGCCACTATCTGGTCCATTGCAGCTACTATCTGGCCCATTGTAACCATCATCTGGCCTATTGCAACCACACTATCTTTTGCACCCAACATTTCTGTCAGGGCATACTAGGATCCTCCACTCACCTTGGCAAGCAATCTTCTACAATCACCACCTAACGGTCCACCATAGCCAACCACCTTGGCCACTCAAAACACTGTAAGCCAGGTGATTCCACATTGCCACCCTCTATAAGGAGACAAGGAAAATCTCGAAAGGAAGCTCTGCCTCTCTTTCTCCAGTTCTCAAGGCTTTTTCTAGTTCTAGCTCTAGCTCTCGTTCCACCTTCATCCTTCCATTTGTTCTCAAATTTTTAGTTGACTTACTAATCGAAGGATTCTCTGCCACGCCACCTATAATGAAAATGAACCTTTTCTTTTATAGGTCCAAGAAGCTGACAGGCGTATTCCATCGGACATCTAGCTAATCTCCAACGAGACTGGAAGTTGTCCTTGCAATGCAAACCTCCGAAGAGTCGCGGCAACATATGGTAGTAAACATTATCGGCTTTCACTTGCCAGCACATGAAATGTTAACTTTGGATGATACCCAGAATTTTAGCTATATATAGTATAAAATACTGTCTAACAGATTCCCATTAAAACCAAAATTAAATACGTGAGAAATAATTTACTCTGGATGGTCTTACTACTAAATAAAAGAAAAGAATGAAAATGGTGGTGATATTTAAGGCATACTTTTATTTATATTTTTAGTAATTATTGTAGTAAAGAACCATGGAGGGACGTATTTGGAGGGTGAAAAGAGCAAACATCTGGAATGACAAAGATGCTTCAACCCAATGGAATGACAAAGATGCTTCAACCCAACTATATGGAGGTCGGACAAGGTCATTGCAAGATAAGGTTGGGTCAAAGCAATTGATGAATAATTTAATTATCTATATTCCTCTTTTACAAAAACGCATACTTAAAGCTTGAAAATCTTCTTCCCTTTTTTTTTTTTTATTTTTTTTTGAACTCTTTATGGACTTCTAGAATGTTTCCTTTATTCTAAATGTTTATCCCATCCCAACTTATATTCAACTTGTAACAATGCTCAGAAAAAGGGTGGAATTTTTTATTTTGACCCACTTGCCGAACCAAGCTAGACCCAAACCTGACCCAACTAACCCAATCTGTTGGGTTCATGGATCACGCATCGATCAGCCAATCATGATCCACTAGCAGGCCAGGACAAGTTTGTGTTAGACCTCAACTTGTTAGGTCAAGAAGGTGAATATATACTAAATTAGTTTTAATTTATATTCTCTTAAAGTGGTGGATTGTGGGATGAACGTGAGACATTGAATTAATAATTTATATTATTAGTTTATTTACTTTGCTATATCATGTAATTTAATCCACAAACCTACAAAAATAGTTTATCCATGCCAAAAACTTGATGGGTTTGTGCCAATTAAAACAGGTCTGCAAATTAGCTACGGATTGGCATGTTAGCTACAGGTTAGGTTCTGGTCAAGGATTGTTGACCTGCTAGCTAAACAGGTCTGGTTCAGATCAGGCCCTATAGGCCAACATATATTCATTTTGGTGGGGACCCGACGAAGCTGCAAATCGCCACCTCTAGCTCAAATGGTTAACCAATTGTATGATCAACTCATAGTGATGTCAGAAAAGAGTGGAGACTTGAGAGAATTATGTTATCTCGATGAAGTAATTTAGATCCTTGTGGCTTTGAGTGACTTGTAACGCGATGCACGAACTTTAGTGAGCTTGAATGTCATATAGGCCCAGGAAGAACCTTCCAGTAAATTTGAAACACTTCACATCCCATGAAGAACTATTAAGTAAAGCTGAAACAGACCGTATTACAATTTTTAATGCCTATATTGCTGCAAGAAGCCCCAACTAAACCAGAAAATGAATAACTATTACCTTTTGAATCATTGTATAACTTAATGCAAGTTACAAGGAAAATTAATCAAGCATGGTGTGTAATAAGCTATTATTAGATCTGTTGTCCCAAGAAAAAAAAAAATGAACTGTGCTCCTACCTCTGAAATGCTCGTAAAAGGCCTCTCCTACCATGTCTAAATCCATTTGAACTGCTGCTGAGATATTCTTCTGAAAATTAAGCAAGGACTGCTAGCAAAGGGCTTCCAACTCGAAGCCATGTCCCCGTCCAAAGTTAATCAATGATTCAAAAAGCAGAATCAGGCAGTCATAACCATGGGTGATCCATAGCCATTGCGATGTGATTTCTGCCATTTCCATGCAATGGAAAGGCTCTCCTGAAGATCAGTGTATCGCGCCGTCCAACTGAGTTCACGATTAATCTTTGAAGGGTCACTGTATACCTCAGCATAGTCACCTGGTCTGCGGTCAAGGTATTCAACCTTAATGTTGGCCCCAGTAGCTTTCTTGCAGGCTTCCACAAACTCCTTTACCGATCTACCTGATAAGTAATGTCACAACATATTTAGAAAATTTTTGATGTTACTGGAACCCAGTAGTCAAATCAGAGTACTTTGCACCTACTACTTATAAGCACCTGACTGCAGAAACAGTTTGATGTATATGATAAGATTCATGATTTATATCAATTACTACAAACTCTTGTCCATGAAACAGTAGAAAATTGAGAAACAACAGCAGGAAAGCAACATTTGGGAGAAGTTCTAATGACCTTTTCCGGTGCCGACATTGTATATACTAACTTTGTTAGGCCTTGCCTTGTCAAGAGCTTTCACATGAGCATCAACCAGATCAGTGACGTCAATATAATCCCTTATACAAGTTCCGTCAGCCGTAGGATAGTCTGCTCCTTTAACCTGGGAACAAGGCCAACAAACAAAGAATAATTTCTACCTGAAATGGTTTGTCTTAGATTATTGAAGCATTGTGGTTTCACAGCATGGTACCTTCAGCCCTGGAATTATTCCTAATGCTGCATCAAAGCATGCACCAGATATACGTCCATGCCCTCGTAATTCAGGTCTAGGAGCCTCCCCTAACCTTCCCTCTGGATCTGACCCAATGACATTGAAATATCTGATGTAGTGGCTAGAGTTATTAACCACTATCAACCATCCCATTTAGTAGTTGTAGTCTACTAGAAGCAACATACCTTAAGATCATCACAGCCATGTCTGAATTCTTAGAGAAATCCAAAATGATGTCCTCTGCCATTTTCTTGGCCTTCCCATATGGGTTGATAGGAAACTACATGTAACAAAAGAAAGTTCCAATAACAGAGTTCCAAACTTTCCAGCCAAATAGAATATTTTCTTCCAAATTAATTTAGGAATTCTATTGCAATCCATTATGACCACCATGGTCATATAATTTAGGACTGCTAAGGTGCTCCTTTTTAATATATGAATATCAAGAGGTCTAATATGACCACAAACCAACAGAACAAATGCAATGTCACCAGTCCATTCAGACATTTAGATGTTACTCTATTCTAACCTGAGGAGTTTCTTCTGTAATAGGCATTTTTTCAGGCTCCCCATAAGTTGCACATGTACTTGAGTAAATAAGAGTTTTAACACCATGTGCTGCCATAGCCTCCAGGATGACCAAAGTGTTTGCGGTGATATTATGATAGTACCTGGTACAGAATAATGGAAATAAAATTAAACATGGTAAACCTTATATAACAAATTTCTGAAACAATGGCATTTGATCATATATACAATGGAAATAGTATCACAAAGAGTTAAGAGACAGGCATGCGCGCACGTGCAAAAAAAAAAACAGAGAGAGGGAATGATCATTCAAATGGCATTTTGGTGAAACAAAGTGCCACACACAGCAAGGTATTGACATCTGAAAATGAAGTAATATAGTTATAAAACCCAAATTGAAAATAATGGTGTTTGCACATTCCAAATGGATTAAGCCCAACTATTTTGATATAGTTCTCCATCAATATTTAAATATTCAAACAAATTAATCTAACATAACAGTTTTGCTTCATCTGAGAAGTTGCAAACAATATTATATAAAGAAGAACCCATTTCCCATTTGTGGTCCACCATCCAATGCCTGTTCTGAACCCAAGTTGCCAAGGTGAAAACCAGAAAACCCAACAGGACTGCAACACCTCATTCAAACACAAATTATAATGGGATCCCACTATAAAAAATTTTATTGATCTTGTACATTTGGTAATTGACTTACAAGGTGATGCAATGGCCATTTTCTGTTTAGTTCATGTTAATGATTAATATCCACCACAAGGATATCCAGGGATAGGTAAAATGTAGCAGTTGTACAGCCTCCCTTCCCAAGTGAAAGGAGAAGCTCAACAGCCAAAGTATGAGAGAGAGAGAGAGAGAGAGAGAGAGAGAGAGAGAGAGAGAGAGAGAGAGAGAGAGAGAGAGAGAGAGAGAGAGAGAACACAGTTTTTAAATGAACCTAATTATATTCATGATATAAATGAATATGTTAAAGGGAAATATATGGACTTATTTACTTAACGCATTGGCGTTATAAACAAAACAGAAGACTTAGCATGAGGATGTGTGGAGATAGGTGAATTTCTGTGAAATCACTTTAAGAAACCAATAGAAATTGGGTAAATGATTGTTTCTCACATAAGAGAAATGTTATGATGTTTTTCTTACTTCTAAGATTTGGAGCCTCAAAGCCCATCGTAATCTACCAGCCACTAGGGTTTTTCACCTTTTCTGAAGAATTAGGACAGATCGAAGCCCAGTAAAAGTAAGAGGGAGCATGGGATTGAACCCAAATCTCTTGTATCGGCAAGAGGGCAGGTGCCCTCCAGCCACAAAGAAAAATAGAGTTAAAGGAAAACATTAAATATAAATGTATTTCATTAGAAAATAAATAAAATATTGCATAGTTTAGAAAAAAGAATTGTGAAGTAACATATGGACATGCTTGAAAACTTTCTTTTCTCAAACAGTATGGCAGACGGCAGTTACATATAAGGAAGGCTGTTAGCTTAGGCCTGGTTTAATAAAATATCTAACAGAACTGAAAATTCTAGTTAATATAGATTATGGAGTGTCAAGCAATGCCATATTGTAGCAATACAGTTTTCAGAAACTTCAATTCATGCAACAAAAAAATTGATGCTGCAGTAATTGAGCCAAAACCAATCAGTGACAACTGCTTTGCCCAGATCAAACATCTAAAACACATGAACATACCTAAGAGGCTCAAGTGTACTTTCCCCAACATATGCAACAGCTCAAAAGTGCATAACAGCATCAAATGCATTTTGTGCAAATATTTGGTTGACCTGATAACCGGTTAAAGAATGAACCTCAAAGTCCATCTAACACAAAAAGCTTGACAACAGAAAATTCTCGATGTGTAAAAAAAAAATGTGATAAGGATACAGCTTGTGCATCGCCCAGATCAGCATAAATAAATTGAAGTCTCCCTGGCTCTGGGAATAGCTCCTGGAGAACCTTAATTGCTCCAATATTTCCCCTAGAAAGGTTATCCTGTAAAATTACTTTAAACTGTTCATACCAATGGTGATCAGCATACAAAAGACATATGTCTGTACGAAAAATAGTGAATTACCACAATTGTCACTCGATATGAGTCCTTCAAGAGTCGAAGTGCAGCATGTGAGCCAATATATCCAGCACCACCTGTTACTAAGACATGGGTTACCCCCGGTTCATGACGAGAAAACTGTAAGATGCGAGAAAAATCAAAGTCACTAAAAGGGAAGCCAGATGGTAAGGAAGCATCCTGCTATTGTAGAACCCACAACAAACCAACTGTATTAAGAAACTACCACATCATAGAGGGAAGAAGGAAGCAGAGTTGCACCATGCAATTGTATAACCGATATGTGGGTCACAGGAGCCATAGCTTGAAAACAGAATCGGTTATAGAAATAAACATCAATTACTAAAGATCAGAAAAATACTGATTCAGAAAAAGAAAATGAAAAAGAAAGTGCATTCATATCATCAATATAATCAATAAACCACTTATTGTTAGGAGAAGAACTATAATATTAGTTTTTGGAGTCCATTGTCATAGATTACCAAAGAAAATAAACTTTTATACTCCCATAATGGGTATCTCACTCATGCAGTTGGAATATACAGACATAAACCCAACAGCAAGGACCAGAGATGCACAATTTGCTTTCTCTTTTTTTTCTTCTTTTTTTTCCTTTTTTCTCTCCTCTGCAGTTAATGTACACTTAAATCCCTCAACAATCATATCCTTTTTTAACTGTTGTCAAGTATAAAGGTTTCTGTCATGTGTTCTTCATTTATCCACGTAGCCACAAACTCTTTCTAATATGGATAAAATTAATGAACATTGATAACCATATCTTCCAATTCCGAAGGTACAGGAGGCCTTCTGAAATTACCCCACAGGTTGCCAGTTATGAGCAATTTTGTCATTTTTTCTAACAGATTATAAATTACATCTTAAGATTATCAAAGGAAACATTCCAGTCCCATAGTTATACAAAATAACAACAGTAACAACTCAATTTGCTTATCCATATCTATTTCATCCATTTATTGCAAATCTATTTGACAGTATCCATTTTAAACTTTATGTCCATGACCAATTTTAGACAAACAAACTCCTAAATTCAGCCCCATGTCTTGGCCATGTTCCAAGATATTATGGTGATCTTGGCAATCAATTTTAGAAGCTGCCTAATTCCTGCATTGATCTTTGTCAAAAATGTCACCAAAATAACCTATAGCACCTTAGTCATCAATAAGAAGTAAAGCAGAACAAACGGACTTTACAAATATCAATGCCATTTTAGGAGTGAGGCAAATGGAGTGAAGATGAATTTACAAAATAAGATTATGCTTTAGGCACCTCAATTTGGCTACAACCTGCAAACATATTACCTGTAGCTATCCTACCTTAGATCAACTAACTTCCAAGGATTTTCCAAACCGTGCCGAACCGGCTGGTTCGGGGTGTACCGAACTGGACCGGTGGCCGGCCGGCACGGTTCAGCTTTAAAAAATGGCACAGTCTCCCTAAAAAAAAAAAAAAAAAAAAATGGGTATCGCACCGAACCGGACCCAAACCGGTGCTAAACCGGTCGAAATGGTCCCGAACCGGGCGGTTTGGCGCGGTTCGGCCCGGTTCGGGTCGGTACGGGTGGGAGGGGACAGGTGGGCCAATTTTTTTTTGTTTTTATCACATTGTACTGTAACCATGTGACTGCTTTGAGAGGGGGGTTTGCTTGGGTTTTAAGAAGAGAAAAGGCATAGAGAGCTCGTAAGAGCTCTCTGTTGCAGAGTTGTCGACGGAAAAACACAGAAAAAAAAATTGCCCGATCAATTTCAACCCAATCGAACCTGCAAAAGTCGAAGAGGAAGTTAGAATCAAGGTCCGTATACCTTTATTTTTCCGTATTTTTCTCTTTCATATTGTTATTTTTTGTTAAAATCCGTGCAAAATAGAAAATTAAGAAGAAATGCTGTCAAAATTTATTTGTTGGCTATGATTTTAGAGTATGTGGTAGATCTAGGATAGATCTACACAATGATACTAAAATCTTAATTTTTTGTTAAGTATATAATTTTTTAAATTAAAAATTAATTTCAAATTAATAAATTAATTTTTAAAAAATAATTAGAAAAAAAATTATAATTATAAATAATTAATTTAAGGCTTGTAAGCTACTTTCACTATAAATTTCATGTCGATTTATTTAAGTTTTGTGCATCTCATGAATAGTGCCCGCAAGTCTTAAATTGAAAAAAAATTGACTTTTAATACATTTTTAGGATCTTAAAAAAATATATGTAGCATGTATGATGGAATCCTACATGAATCTAAAATTTAAATTTTTTTTTATTTTTCTTTATTTTTTAAATTTTTTAAATAAAAAAAATTAAAAAAATAAATTAAAATTTAAAAATTAGGTTCATAAAGTGTTAATTAATAAAGATTATTATTGACCTTATATGTAATTTAAATATTCAGGTATGGATCTATCAAGGAGGAAGAAGGATCCGGAGCAGGACATTGACCGATTACATGGAGAGATGCTCTCGGGTCAGCATCACTGGAGGTGTAAATAGTGCAATACCGAATTCAAAGGTAGGGGGTAACAAGGTTGAAGCAGCACTTGGCTAGCGGCTATCCTGATGTATCTGCATGCCAACAGTGTTCACAGAAGGTCCGTCAGTTGATGAAGAAACACTTTGCTGAATTTAAAACTGGGAAGGAAAGAGCAGCAAAAAAGAAGGCAGAGGTAGACCGCAGAGCTGCAGAACCACCTTCTTATCACTCCAGGGAGTCAGAAGAAGCATCTATTCCTTCTAATTAGAAGGCACAAATGGAGGCTGCTATTCAAGTGAGCTTGTATAAGCAAGGCAGCAGGAGGAGGCAGCCAGGCATAGACAGCGATTCGGGCCATCAGCTTTTGAGTCAGGATCGGGATCCGCTTCTACTAGTACTCCAGGAGAGTCTGAAATACAGTTTAGGAGGACCTCCTCAGTCAGAGAGCCCATCAGGAGAGGCACCGGCCGTATTGCATCCATGTTGGGAGCATTTGGCAGTAGGAGGAAGTCTTCCAGGCCAGGGACATTCCAGAGGGAGCCACTATCCATGATGTCGATCCACATGCATTTTCCAGTAGAAGTTCCAAGCAACAGAGGATTGACACAATGTTGAAAAAGGATAAGAAGAAGGATATGTGGCGGGTCATCTCCTCCTGGTTTCATTTCAGTCATATCCCAACCCATGCAGCAGACAATCCATATTATCGCTCTGCTATTTCATCTATACAAGCTGTTGGTGCAGGTGTAGATCCTCCAGCATCGAGGGATATCTATGGTCATCTTCTGGACAGTAATAAAGAGGAGCTAGAAGGATGGATATCCTCATATCAGAGCAAGTGACCCGTGTATGGATTGACGGTGCTGTGTGATGGTTGGACTGGTCCTACTAGACGGAGCATCATCAATTTCTTGACTTATTATGATGGGAAGACTTTTTTCAGAAGTCTATTGATGCTTCAAATCAGGTGTACGATGCCAGTTATATCCTCATATTGATAGAGGATGTGATTGATCAGGTGGGAGAACATAATATCGTGCAGGTCATCATTGATAATGGACCATAGTACAGGACCGCGGGGCAGATCTTGATGGAGCGACGGTTGCATATTTTTTGGACCCTTTGTGCTGCACATTGTATGACCTCATGTTGATGGATATTGATAAAATTCGCAGGGTGCAGAAGATTGTTGAGCTAGCACAGTCTATCACCAAATTTATATATAATCATACATGGATCTTATCATTGATGAGGAGCTTTACAGGGAAGGAAATATTGAAACCGGGGGTCACACGGTTTGCTACTAATTACATTACACTTGATAGTCTTCTTGGCAAGAAAGCAGAGCTGCATCAGATGTTAATCAGTCAGGACTGGCAGGAGAGCAGATATGCCAGGGCAAATACTAAGGAAAGCAATATGGAGAATTTAGTGATGAGACAGACATTCTGGCAGTGGGCTGAGAGGGTAGTGGAGGCTATCAAGCCTCTATATGACGTACTTCATGCCGTGGACTCCAAGAGATATGCTCAGATGGGCTTCTTATATTTCATGATGCAAAGGACAAAGGAAAAGATCCAGGAGGCAGATCCATCATATGCATATGAGTATATCCGGATCATTGATGGACGATGGAGTTATCAAATGAGTTTGGATTTGCATCTAGTAGGTACATAGTATTTTATAAAATCCCTAAAAATTAAGTTTCAATTAGATTCATACAACTACGTAGTATTTTATGAAGTTCCTAAAAATTAAGTTTCAATTAGATTCATATAACTATGCTTGACTGATTCTTAAAATATATATGCAGCTTACTATCTAAATCCGAGATTTCAGTACTCCGTACCGGACATTGCCATGGATGAGGATCTTATGTCCACCCTACGCAATGGTGTATATAATGTTTGCAATTCGTTGCAGGGACTACAGGTTAGCAAGAGATTCAAGGATGGGGAGCAGTTCCGGAGCGTCAAAAATGGAAATCGTTTTCCAGTGCTGGCGGTCGAAGTTCTGAGTCTTGTTTTTGAGTCTAGTACTGTCGAATTAGTCGACTATCATTATTGTCCTAGTTTTATTATGAGCATTATCTCTGTAGGCCTATTGGCCAATTGTGGTTATGAACTTTCAATAAAAGAAATTTTTGTCAAGTTATTGTAAATAACTCGATCATAATGAAAGCTAAGTTAAATAATGGCATTTATGTTTTGTCATGACCTGTTAATGTAATGTACACATCTAGCAAATGCCCAAGGATAGAAAATTTCAGTGACTTATATCTATGGCACCGTAGGCGAGGTCATGTTAACCAAAATAGGATAAATAAGTTGCGAGGAGAAGGCCTCCTCGAGGTCAGTAATTCTCACTCACTGCCCACGTGTGAATCTTGTTTGCTTGGTAAAATGACCAAGTCACCTTTTACTGGAAAAGATGAACGAGCTATAGAACTTCTGAGTCTCATACATATTGATGTATACGGACCCATGATAGTTAGTTCCAGAGTTGGATATAGATATTTCATTACATTTACAGATGACCTTTCTAGGTATGGTTGTCTTCTTGATGAGACATAAATCTGAGTTTTTGAAATATTCAAACGATATCATAATGAAGTGGAGAAACAAACTGGAAAGAGTATTAAAACCCTTCAATCTGATCGAGGCGATGAATACCTATTTGGTGAGTTCATGACATATCTTGAGAAGAATGGGATTCTCTCTCAATGGACTTCTCCAGGAATGCCCTAGTTGAATGGTGAGTCCAAAAGGAGGAATCGAACCCTGTTGGACATGGTTTGATCCATGATGGGCTTTGCAACTCTACCGCTGTCCTTCTAGGGATATGCACTTGAGACAGCTTGTTACCTGCTGAATGATGTTTCGAGCAAGTCTGTTGTCTCTACTCCATATGAGTTATGGACTGGATGTAAGCCCTTAATTTCATACCTTCGGGTCTAGGTTTGTCTGGCTTATGTAAAGCTTTAGACCCAGATAAACTTGGTCCTAGGTCTGATCAGTTCCTGTTTATTGGGTATCCTAAGGAAACAAAAGGGTATTTCTTCTACTTGGAGGACGAACAGAAAGTGTTCGTTGCTCTTAGGGATATCTTTTTGGAAAAGGGGTTTCTTGGAGAAGGAACTGTAGCCTCTAAGATTGAACTTAGTGAAGTTCAACCAGTGGAAGAACCTACACACTCTAAGGACATCATAGAATCGATTGTGATTGGATCACACCTGAAATCGATTAATAGGAGATCCGGTAGAGTACCGTGTTAGCTGGACAGATATTATGGTTTCTTTGTCCAGGATGGTGATCCCATTGAGCTTGACGAGAACGATGAAGATCCGATCACCTATATGGATGCACTTCAGAGATCTGACTTTGAGGTGTGGCTTGGAGCCAAGCGATCCGAGATGGAGTCCATGGAGATCAACAATGTATGGACATTGGTTGATCCACCTGAAGGGATAAAATCCATCGGGTGCAAGTAGATTTTCAAGAGAAAAAGGGGCATGGATGGGAAGGTGGAGACCTATAAAGCCCACCTAGTTGCCAAGGGGCATCGTCAGTGATATGGTATCGATTATGATGAGACGTTCTCCCTTGTGGCAATGCTCAAGTCCATTCGGATCATGCTTGCTTTGGCAGCACATTTTGATTATGAGTCTGGTAAATGGATGTCCAAACTGCTTTCCTGAATGGGGAACTGGATGAGAAGGTGTATATGATACAACCTGAAGGTTTAACATTCATAGATGAGTCAAAAGTGTGCAAATTGCAGAGGTCCATTTATGGACTCAAGCAAGCATCTCGAAGTTGGAACATGTGATTTGATAGGTGTATCAAATCATATGGCTTCATTAGGAATGGAGAGGAACCCTACATCTATATGTGGGTTAATAGTTCTGTGATTGTATTCTTGGTACTGTATGTTGATTACATTCTCTTAATCAGGAATGACATCGCAGCATTGCAAGGAATAAAGGTCTGGTTGTCATCTCAGTTCTCCATGAAGGACTTGGGTGAAGCTTCTTATATATTGGGTATGAAGATCTATAGAGATAGATCTAAGAAGCTTTTGGGATTGTTCTAGTCTATGTACATTAATACCGCGCTGAAACAGTTTAGCATGGAGAATTCTAAGAAAGGCTATCTCTCGATAGGTTATGGAATTACTCTTTCCAAGAAGGATTGTGCGACAACTCCTAAGGAAAGAGAGTGCATGAGTAGAGTTCCTTATGTTTCTGCAGTGGGCTCTATCATGTATGCTATGACATGTACTAGACCAGACGTGGCATACTCACTAGGAGTGGTGAGCTGATACTAGTCTAACCCAAGTGAGGTGCATTGGAAGGTGGTTAAGACCATCCTGAAGTATTTAAGAATACTAAGGACCAATGGCTGATTTATGGAGAACTTGACTTGAAACTTGTGTGGTATACTGACTCCAGTTTCCAGTCAGGTAGCGATGATAGCAAGAGTGTGTGTCAGGGTTTGTGTTTACCCTAAATGAAGGAGTGTTCTACTGGAAGAGTTCCAAGCAAGCAACAGTTGCAGACTCAATATGCGAAGCAGAGTACATTGCAGCATCAGATGCAGCAAAGGAAGTTGTGTGGTTGTAGAAGTTCCTTGGAGAGCTAGGGGTGGCACCTTCCCTAGATGTTCCTGTTCCAGTGTATTATGATAGTACAGGAGCCATTGCTCAAGCTACGGAGCCAAAGTCTCATCACCGCACCAAGCATATTCTGCGGTGCTATCACCTCATGTGAGAGATCATGGAACGAGGCGACATCAATCTTATGAAGATCGATGGAAAGGAGAATCTGGCCAACCCCTTCACTAAAGCTCTCATAATCAAAGAGTTTGACTATTGTAAAAGGAAAATGGGTATTATATACTGTTCTGATTGGTTTTAGTACAAGTGGGAGTTGTTGGAAATTTTGTCCCAAAGCCAATCGCTTAGACTGTAGGCGGTTGTGCTCAGTATTGTAATTTGTATATGAATTAATAAAACTTTATTTTGGCAGCTCATAACATTATTCATTTCTTTGTAATGAACTCTATTTATGTGATGAAGTCCTTAGGACTGCACTGACTTCGATATAGAGAGGATATATCGAGTAGACCTTTAAAAAGGTTCACAACCAAGGGATACATTGTACAGGACGGCAATGTATCAAGTATAGGTTGTTGTGGTTCACATCGTTTGGTTGTCCTCTTGATCAAAGGAGTGTGGTGACACTAATGTGATCTGCAAGTAGGATGTGTGACATCTCATTGAACGTGACTCCATGAAGCTCCTTTTTGTCAAAGGATTGCTCGTGATTGGATATGGGTATATGTGTCCCTCCGACCTGAGGTCACCATGGTAGCTTGCAAGCAACTCCCTGTGCTTTGATGCTGGACTACCCGTATTTCTAATCCGGTGATGGAAGGTTTCTAGGTATAGGCAAGTACTTATGGAGTAGTGGTGGACCAAGATGGAATTGTCCTGTCCAAATTGTTTGGATTGAATGTCTCGCAGTATCTCAATTTAGCAAATCCTTGGCCGGGATAGTCTTAGTGAGGAGTCACTGGACTTGCGAGGTTGAGACATGTTATGGATTGACTCAGTTAGAGTTGATAGTCTAACCCTAGGTCATCTTGAGCATTGGAGGTCAAAGAGATAAATTATATGGTAACCATATGCCAGAGGTTTGATAGATTGCTCTCGCATCTTCAGCCTATCCGGATGCCGGGACCCATTGCTAGATGGTATCTTGTGTTGGTACTAAAAATGTTCTAGTGCTACCATTTAGGTTTGAACCTATGAGGTCACAAGCCATAGAGGATTTCTTCCTGATCCAGGAGCCGATCAATGATTGGGAATCATTTCGGTATTAAGGTCAAATGGTCTGATTGAGCACACATTGGATTTTTTCTGATCAACCTGTCTGATTTGGATCGACCAGGATTGGTTTGGGTCAACCAAGAACTGTCCTGGTAGACCAGGACTGGATCCAATTTTTTTACTGATCGAGTTTGGTCAGACCGGGATTTTTTTTGAACTAGGTTTTGGGTTTGATGAACTGGTTTAAAACATGGCATGTTTACATGATGTTTTCTCCCAGAAATTTAAAAACACCGGCTTGAAGACTTGCATTGGTTCCCTACTCTTGGTTGCCCTATTTTACCGCTTGAATAGGATAAGAACAGCATAAAGATCGATTGTAGCTTGGGATATCAGATAATTTTCAATAGCACAACAATCTGGAAAGGGTCTCACGGTGGTCTCTCCTGCACGTCATTTCTTTCTCTCGGTCCCTGCTTTCATGGTGATATAGCCCATATTGTTCTCTTCCACCCTGTGGTTCCCAGTATTTTAAACCGATCAAAAGCTAATTCAAAAGGAGTTTGGGTTTTATTTAAACATCTCTCACGATGACTTCCCTGCCTTCACAAGTTTTCTCAGCCTCTTATATAACTTGGTTATAGGTTGTGAGATGAGGGAGATGGGAAGAAATAGGGCATGTGATAAGAGAGGAGCAAAGAGCGATTAATAGCCATCGTGAGCTTTTGGGATGAATATCTGAGTGCAGAAATTTGTAAAGCGTCTCGTGAAATCCTTCCCTGATCTTTAGGTTTTCCATTGTGTGCTCTTGGTGGAGTAAGGGCGGTCTTGGAGGAGACCGTCCGTGAAGATCTGTTTGGCTTTCCCTGCTCCACATATCCGTGACCTGTTCATTGATTCTCGGAGGACTAGCATCCATCCGGGAGTCGGATCAGCGAGAGCCCGTGAGTGGATACTCTAGAGGGTGGACTTTTGGACACCTTGAGAGATTGGACCGATCCCTTTCTTGTTCTTGCTGTTGCTTATGTGTTACAGATTAAGTGGAAGCCTTGTTTGCTGATATGTTCTGAAGAGTGCTGGGAGTTCACGTTGACATCTTCTTCCAGATCTGTTTTGCTATTAAAGGAGTTCAACCGGCTACCTTGGTTTGCTGTTGAAGGGAGTCTAGCTGCAGCCTTGATTTGCTGTTGAAGGAGTTCAACCAGCTGATCTATTTTGGTCAAGAAAGGAGTCAGCTTCATCCTGCTTCGATCCAAATTCAGAACAAAAGGAAGCTCTATAAGGTATATTATTTCCTTTTTGTTACCATACATGTTTAGATCTAGATTTTATCATATTGTTTATAATTATTGTACTTGCCTTTACATGCTTGTATATTAGTTACATGCATCATGTTTATGTTAGATCTTATGCATAAGTAGGCTTTTCTGTATGCATGTTTAAAAAAAAATTTAATTATGCAATTCCTACTCCCTAGTGTAGCATGCCTAGGGTAGGCATCCGATGCATTGTTTTTCTTTCATCTTGGTATTCGGTGGCCACAATCCTTGGATGGCTGGGCTAAGACTTCTTGAAAGGTCCAACAAACTATTTAGGACTCTTAGGTAGTTGGGCTTCCTAATTGATTACAACCAACCAACTAACCACCTAACTAACTAACCAACTAACACTTGGACCCAACTCCATAACCCAACTTGGTTATGTTACAATCTCTCAAAAAACTTCCCCCAAGAAATTAATATGAGAAAACACTCAAACCCCGAGCCCATGTATATCCATGTCTCACATGTTCTCTAAACCCTGGATCAAGCCCCCTGACCTAACATGACTTTGGGGCCCTTCAGAACTTATAAACCTAAGCCTCCTAAACTTGTGTGCCTTCCTTGGAGCACCTCCAAAACCTCTGGAATATCTTCAGAAACTGCTTGGCACGCCTCCAAGCATCCAGGGATCGCCTCAAACATCCCTACCATGGCCTTTCAAGTCTTTCCAAGGCTTGGTAGTACCACAAAAAACCCTACAATCTCCACCTTGGTGCCTCCAAGCTTTGGCAAACCTAGCAACATCATCCTATACAATCCCATTGTAACTGCCTGTCCTGATAGTCTCTTGTGCAGATCTCCTTGCCTTTGCCAACACCCTTCAGCTACTGCGCGCCCTTGGAGGCCTTTGGGATGACTGCCTCTTTAGCTGAAGATCCTTGCTTATACCTTGGCACCACCATTATAGCCTTCCTTCTGCCTGGCAGCTGCATTAGTCTTTTCCTTGGACTTCCCTGGAGAGAACACAGTGATCTTGAACCGGCACTCGCTGTAATTGAAGCTCTTCTTGACACCATATTCTCAAAGCCACGCCAATCTATGCACACTCTGCTCCACCTAGCTAAGTGCATCCCTAGAACTTATGCTAGGATATGGCCAGTATCCCTGCACCTCCCGCTCTAAATTAGTGTTGAAACCTGCTCCACCGGTGAAGCCACCTCTCCCCGGTGCTACACCTGAGACTGAAGTCCCCCTGATGCCATAGAAAGAAATCCCGAGGCCAGCCACTCAACACTACCTTGCTGAGCCTGCCACTGCACCTCGTATCTAGTCGCTACCTCCTAGGACCCTTTGCATCCTGTGAACCCCTCCGAGACCATTTCGGATACATTGCACCCAACAGGATCCTTCGAAACAAAGAGCTCATCTAACTCTTCCTTTGACCCAATGACTGAACCTAAGAAATCTGGGCTTTTTCTTTCTCCATCCCTGCACTTCGCATTACTGTCTGCACCCTTCTTGCTATCTCTTGAGCTGATATCTTCCTGTCAAAGCCACCTTGCCATCCCAACTGGAACATCGACTTGTACTCCACAGCTTCTGAGACTCATGCTCCACCACACTCCTAACCTTGAACTGATGTCTTCTTACTCTGTCCCTGTGACTGCAACACCAACCTATGCTTTTGTAGTACACCCAAACAGCTGTGCAAACCTAATGCCAATGTCAAACCTCTTCTGCAAAATCAACCAATCCCGATCCGTCATCTCCTCTGGCTTTTCTTCCAAAGCCACATCCAGAAAATTTTGCACCAACAAATCCTCCACCTGAACCTTCCATATAGAGAAGCTTCCCTTCCTATTAAATTTCTCAAACTCCACCTTGCTACTACTATTCATCGTTGATCAGGCCATGAAGAACAACTCAAAAGGCTTGATTTTAGAAACACCTCGAAGGGATCTTGGGTAGAAATCCATAACACACAGACATCATGCAGATGGGTGTAGCAGAAGACCGGTGTCTTCTTCCTTCTTGGGGATGAACCAAGGAGCACGCCTCCTTACCTTGAATCCTCCTCTCCCAATGTTCGAACAAGGCTCCGATACCAATTATAGAGATTCTTAGGCATTGATACCACTTGTTGGGAGATATGAATCAGCACCTATGCTGCGGAAGCAACCTGTCTTGGATACAAGATTCACAAGAAGATAGAAAAGAGATAGGAGAAAAAGGAAGATTGCTTTATTAATAATTGGAGAAAAAACTTGATACAATCAAGACACCAACCTCCTCTTACAAACTCGAGAAGAAGCCTCATGCATGAAAATCCCTATGCATCCCTTCTCCATCCAAGAAGTCCATAGTCTCACCAGAAAGAAGAACCTCCACGTATGCCAAGCCCTCACGCATGCCCTTCTCTCTTTCTCAAGACCGTCCAAGCCCCCCATGTGAACTCTCCAAGCCGTCACAGTCTAATCCTTTAGACCATCGACCTCTTAAGAAACCTGAGGCACCATGAACACACGCCATCCCCTTTCTTAAATAAATGGGGCGGTGGTTATGAATCTTGGTCTTGGGCGATTACAATCCTTGGATGGTTGGGCAAAGACTTCTTGAAGGTCCAATAAACTGGTTAGGACTCTTAGGTAGGTCGGCTTCATAATTGGTTACAACCAACTAACTAACCACCTAACTAACTAACCAACTAACACTGGACCCAACCTCATAACCCAGCTGGGTTATGTTACAATCTCTCAAAGAACTTCCACCAAGAAATCAATGTGAGAAAATACTTAAACCTCGAGCCCATGTACACTCATGTCTCACATGTTCTCTCAACCCTAGGTCAAGCTCCTTGACCCAACATGACTCTGGGGCCCTTGGAAACTTATAAACCTAAGCCTCTCAAACCTGTGTGCCTTCCCTGGAACACCTTTATGACCTCTGGAACACCTCTAGAATCTCTGGAACACCACCAGAAACCACTTGGCATGCCTCCAAGCACCCAGGGATCACCTCGAATATCCCTGTGATAGCCTTCTAAGTCTCTCCAAGACTTGAGAGCACCATACAAAACCCTACAGTGTCGACCCATCTAATGGATTTATTGAAAAATTCAAGAATGCTTCATTAATAGCTGTAAGGGTTATGGCACTTAATGTTTTAGATTTCAGGGTTTTAATCACATCAGTTGCTAAAGTCCAAGGGTTTGTAACACCCTTGAATCCCAAGAACTCCAAAACACCCAATTAATCTCTCATTACCTCCCTTTTGTGGTTTTATTTAAGGCCTATTTTAGGTGGGCATATTAGGATGATTTATTCTTCACCTAGGTCGAGATTATGCCCCTTTTCTCCTTGTTAGAAATCTTGACCTTTGAGAGATTGTAAGATTTGATCTCATTTTGTCAGAAGGGTTTTAACAAGATAGTGTGAGGTTTTGGGTTTTGGGATTACTGTGTGCATACCTTTTATTGAAGGTTTGCGACAAAGAGTTCTGGAAAAGATTCTTGGGTGCTTTGTTCCATCTTAGTTCAGTAACTGGTTCTTCAAGATATTGAAGAAGGAGACCGCCCTTGCGACATCATTTCCAGAGAAGTTAGCACCTCGAAGGAAGGAGAAGAATCCCCTTACATCAGTGTGAACTACCTGTTGAGGTAGGACATTTGTGCTGCTCGCAGGGCTTGTCTTCTACATTGGAGTACTTTCCTTCCTGGTGATTGTCGCCTTGCAAATAAGGTTCATACTCCTATCTCATGGGTATGATGAAATGTTCTTCAGTACCGTCTTATATGATTCAAAGAATGGTTCATACTTTGCATCCTGATTTTATGCAAACATTATTCTATATGCATAAAAATCTATGTAGGGCCAGTGTTAATTAGATTAACATGTTTAGATAAAAATATTTTATCTTCTTTCCCTGCGTCATGTTATTTGAAAAAGTTTTAAATTGCATATATCGGCCCTACCTTGGCATGCTAGCAATGGTATCAGAGCCACATGTTAGATGCATGTTTAGTTTGATGCTTTGGTATGAAATCGGTTTGACATCCTTGACATATACTTCGATTAAGGTGTATTCGCCATGACCGTCCGATCATAGGAGAGAAGTATGGTTTAAAGGCCATCTCTTCCCATTCGGTGGGGTTCTCCTATGGCATGTAGGGGTACCACTGCGTCACGACCTTATGAAGAAGAAAGTGTAGGATTTGATAGGTTAAAATAGTTTTAATATATATTTGTAGATCATAACTATGTTTAGATAAGATCTAAAAGATGCATGATCTAAAATTTTAAAAAGTTCAAGTGAAAAGGGATGAATTTTGGAGTTACTATTTTCTGCCAAGATATATAAGCCAACACATCCCTGCTCGAGTCGACTCGTCTCTGTGGATTGAAGGAAAAGTTTTCTGGAGGAACTTACTCACATCCTGCATGAGTCAACTTGACCAGAAAACCTTAAAACAGTAATTTTGAAGTTCATAATTTTTATGAAATTGTTTCACTTGTTTTTGAAATTGTTTTAAATTTAAGTTAATTAAAAATGTTTCAATTGGCATGTTATACTTAATCAAGAATTAAGTTATATTTTTGAAACCTTTTAAGATTTAGAATGTGATTCTAATCTTAAGTCATGATTGATAAACTATGGGTTGATTGGGTTAGCTAGAATTGGGTCATTAAATGAGTTAGACCTAGGTTTGATGAATGGATTAATTAGAGAAAAGACTAATCAAAGGTTGAATTAGGTCTCTCCTCTATAGATCTCTCTAATAGTTAGTTGGATCAATTCATACATCTAAATGAACTTGATTGATGGCTTCGTGGTGAGCCTGGGTCTTTAGGTTAGTCTAATTGAGTCTAGTAAACTGCTTGGTATCTAAGGTAAGTTTGACATTGGTGATCAAGGTTCTTTGGGGCTAACTTTTACCTGGCCAACTTATGGTTGGTGTCTAAGGTAAGAGGCTTACCTGGCTTAACCCATCCCTTGATCTTACTTACCTAGCTAATATGGTGAATTAGATCTAATTAAATTATTGATTGATTTGAGTTAACCCATGTCAACTAAGGTTAATCAGTTTGACTGGTTTAAGGTGCCCATGGACCTATTTGATCATGAAACCCTCTAAGAGTTAAGTTGGAGTTTTCTTGATCAAGGTCCATGCCTTCTTTTCATGTGTCACAAAATTTAAATCCTCTAAATTATTAGGTCCATAAAATGGACAAAGTAATGTGATAGCCTAAGTCCTAGCCTCCCATTAAGTTGGGTTGGTAATGAGTCCATAAGTTGGGTGCTCATCGACAGTTCTGAAGAATGGGTGGTCATCAGGCGAGTGGAATTGCCATTCAACATATGATGGCTCGATGTGACTATCTTAACACGTGCTCAGGTGGGCCGACCAAAGTGGGGCTTGATCATGGGTTAGTTAGAAGCATTGAATTTGATCATATTAATGGTTGGACCTAACTAGGATGTTGCCCAGGTGGCTTTCCTAAGAGGGGGTGAATTGAAAATTTAAAAAACTCAGACAATAATATGCTCTTTGAAAATCCTTTATAAGTGTTAAGTGTTGTGATAGGAAAATAGAATGCAAAAGCGTAATCAAATAAGAAAGGCACAACACAAACACAACCAAATTATAGTGGTTTAGAGCAACCCAGCTCCTACATCCACTACCCAAGATTACCACTTAGGATTTCCAGTATATCCCCCACTGGAATACAGTCAGATTGTTTTCATAGGCTCACAATCCAAACCTTTACACTTTGGTTTTTAAACCGGGCTCATCAAAGAAACACAACTTAGTTTTACCTGGATCACCAAGAACATAACTTGGTTTTAACACAGGATCACCAAGAACCCAACTTGGTTTTAACACAGGCTAACCAAGAATCCAACAATTCAATAAAAGAATTGTAAAGAAAAGCAACAAAATGACAAACAAATTTGTGTAGAATGGTTGCCGATGCAACTCGAGAGAATCCCACTTGAATGCACTTCAATGCACTTTAATAGCTTCTATAGCATCTTTACTAAGTGCTTCAAGCTTCAGATGAGAGTTGGTGAAGGCTTGAAGGCTATCTTGAATACTCTCAGTGCTCTCTTGCTTGTTGGCTTGCTTGGTTATTCAATAATGCATTAACTCTTCATCTCTTTATCAAAAACTTACTTTAAAGAAGTTCAAATTCCTTAAATATATAGTCTTGTACCTTTCTCAGATGATTTTAGTCGTTGTAGACCATTGGAATGTGACATTTGACTGTTGGAGCACTTTTTGAATTCAAATTCCAAGTTTTGGAACTAGTCTTTATAAGTCTGAATCGACCTTCGAGTCAACTCAGATCACTCAAGTTGGCTCAGATCCTCAGAGTAGTTCTAGTTGAGTCGACTCTCTTCAATATGGTCGGCTCGCTTGCACAATGTTCTGATTCCTCACTCTGTAAGAGTCAGCTCGCCTTGATTCTAATCGACTCGGATCCTCAGGCCTTCAAAATGCAGTCTGGAAGAGTTGGCTCTTTCTCTTTAGAGTTGGCTTGATTAGCTATAGTTCTCATATTTTTTTTCTGGACTCTGGATGAGTCGGCTCGATATTCCGAAGAGTCAGCTCGGATTCTAATAATATGATAGAGTTAGCTCGAACTCCTTTTGGGTCAACTCGCCTATCTGATTCAGGAAATGGTAC
The DNA here is from genome assembly GCA_021397845.1 of Areca catechu. Classification (NCBI taxonomy): domain Eukaryota; kingdom Viridiplantae; phylum Streptophyta; class Magnoliopsida; order Arecales; family Arecaceae; genus Areca; species Areca catechu. The sequence continues at coordinate 130,011,459 of CM038040.1, read as the reverse complement.
TCTAGATAAGTCGGCTCGGATCCCTAAGAGTTGGCTCGGATATTTGCATGGCAGAATCCTCATGCATGCCTTGTGCCAGAGTCAGCTCTCTTCTTCTCGAGTCGGCTCGGATGTGTTCTTCAGTGAATTTTCAATTCGTCTCCAGAATTCATCCAACAAGGCTTCAAGCTTTCAAGATATCTTCAAACTCTTCTTATAATATACTCAAAATAATTTAAAGCTTGAAATAACCTAGAAGTAACCCATTTGATTGATTTTCACTTAAGTTTTTCTTTGGGTTCTTCTTTACAAGGTTCAATTACAATACAACTCAACATAAGAAATAGAAATATAGGAGTTGAAATTAAGCAATGAATTCATCCTACAAAAACTTGTAAAATGCTTGAAGAGTTATCAGTAAAAAAATACATGCACCAATTTTGGTTATTATCAAAATCACTTATGGGGTCAACAATCTCTCCCTTTTTGATGATGACAAAATACTGGGCATGAAAAATTCTTTACAATTACATGTATGATTGTATTTAAGAGTAAGCATGCAAATGCTAACTGTATTTGCATGTATCAAAGCTAACTATATTTGCAAGTAAGTATCATAGCTTTTGTGAAAAACTATAAAGTATTGGTGTTAGTGCTTTTGTATGTATCAGAGTATTGAAGTTTGTATGTTTCAAAGTATCAGAACATAGCACAAACACAAAGTACCAGAGCTCAAAATTGTGAGTATTAGAGCTAATTTTTGAGCTAAAAATTTAAAGACAATCAGAGCAAGTTAAATTTTTGAAATAATCAGAGCAAATTACAAGTTTTGATCTAAAGCCATTCAGTTTTAATAATTTACTCCCCCTTTCTGATGATTTGAAAATTTTGAAACAATTTCATGCTTAGTCAAATATATTCTCCCCCTTTCTATATATTCTCAAATAGTTATAGTATTTCTCATGCAAGCTCAATGTTCTCCCCTTTTTTGTCAATAATCAAAAAGGATATTCAAATAAAGCTTAATTGTTATGATAGAATGAGAAAGTTCATAAATTTGTTTGAGATAATTTCACTTTTTCAAATCAACGTTGATATTCTAATTAAAATTCATCAGATTAGCATTGTATAATTGAAGATATGATTGCAAGACATTGCACAATTCAATTTAAACACAAAAGATATGTCAACCAAAAGTTCTTTCATTTCATTCAAAGTATTCAATACAAGTTACAAGAAATTGAAAGCTGTACAATCAAACACTATTTAGTTTTGTAGTATTGGATGGCCTAAAGCTGAGAAGCTGGCTTCCTAGGATGCATGCTAGATGTAGGTCTAGTAGTAGGTACAGGTTTGGGTGTAGGAGTGACAAATGCTACAATGACTGTTGTTTTTAGCTAATCCAGTTGAAATTGAACCACTTCCATTGCTTCTTGAAGCTTTTTGATCTTAGAGTTTAAACCAACTAACTCAGTAGCTTGTGCATTTGTAAAAGCTTCAGCAGAACCCCTTAATCTTCCAAATTCTGATCTTAGGATTCCAATACCCTTTGTGTAGTCTTCTTCCATCCTCTTTCCTTCTTCAAATGATTCCATCTTGAATCTTATTTCATTCATCTCAATTTTGAATTTTTCTAATGTTTGATTAACTATCTTTTTAATTGATTCAGAACCAGATGATACCATATCAAGGATGGGCTATAGATTAGGTTGTGATACAGATCTGGAGGTCTCAAGTGTGTCATCCTGCTATGCAGATCTCTGATCTTACCTCCAAATTGATCCAATCTATCATTCATTGACTGGCGAAACTTGCCAAATATGCTAGATAAGGAGCTAGCCAGTGTCTCAGTCAAAGATCTCATCTGCTAAGTAATAAAATCCTGGATCATTGAAGTATCAACTAAAGGTGCAAGATGTCTTGGAGCAGTATGTGCTGGTGGAGATGTTGGTAGATCAATGTGCTTAGTCTCCAAAGCCTCAAATATAGTATGCTTAGATCCAGTAGGTCCAAACTCAGTCTCAGTTGGCTCAGATATAGGCTTAGTAGAGGTCCCAAATTCAGTAATAGGTACATCAAATATATGCTCTAAGGTGGGAACAGTCTCCTCTGGTGCTGATGGTCCTGTAGTGTTGATCTCCCTCAAAAGGTCTTCACTGTCATCCTCAGAATTGCTACTGCTGCTGGAGGAGTCTGCAATCGCTCTTTCTTCAGTCCCTTTCTTCTTCCACACTCCTTCACTACATATATAACCCATTCTAAGGAGTGATTTAGCAGTGTAGGTATTAGTGTGATGGAGGGGTTTACCAACTTCCCCTTCTAGGCTGATCCTTGAGTCTTGAAATAGTAATGTTAAAACCATACCGTATGGTAAACAAGCCTTTACCTTTCTAATAGATTCTTTCATCTACATTATCATTATATAGGGCAGGTTCAGTGACTCTCCCTGAATAATATGCTCCATGAAGCTTAAGTCATGCTCACTTACCCAATGAAATCTCCCTGTTCTTGGAAGAAAAATCCTACTAATAAAATTATAGAGTAGTCTCATCTCTAGGAAAAGAGTGTTAGCCATTACAGTCCCTACTCCAACATTTGTTCTGCCAAAAATTGCTTGTAAGGTCTTTTCTCTATCCATTAAAACCAAATGTTTAACCCCTTTAGCAGGCATTTCCAAAATAGAGTTGAGCCTTTCTTCTGTTACTTTAACCCTTTTACCCTTGATAGTAGACTCAATATGATGGGGTTCTAGTCTGAGGTTCTCATAAAAGCTCTAACAAGTGTTGGATAAGTAGAAATATTTAAAGAACAAAAGTATGTCCAACCTTGTGCTTCAATTAAATCTCCGATTTTTAATCCAATTTCTACCAGAATGTTGAAAATGATGCATCTATCGCTAGTAACAGGCCAATTTGTTATAGAAACTACCTGTCTTGGAGATGGAGCAGCGGCCAACTGTTCTCTTTCTTCCTCTTGTTCTTCTACTGTTCGAGTCGGCTCTTCCTGCTGACCTTTTGACCTTCTTTCAGTTTCCACAGAGGGTGCTAATGTTTTTTATCTCTTTCCTACGGCTATCTTAGGAGCCATTGCAACAATTTGGCAAGAATGAAGAAATTGAAGCTTTGGGAATAGGATTTTAGAGGATAAGAGATTGTTTCGAGTGGAATGATAGGGTTTGGAGTCAAAATGAAGAGCATGAAAAGTCAGAAAAAGTTACTCAACTCTATTAAAATATTGTAAATCTGACATTCGAGTAGGCTAGGCAAACCATAAATTGACCTAGTCGGCTCATCCAGAGTAAGAGCCAAAATATCAGAGATTCAAGCCGGCTCGACATGAGCAAAATTACCCGAGTCGACTCGAACAAAAACTTTCTATAAAAGTTGAAATGATTTAGAAATTGAAATTAATTCAATAAAATCTCAAGAAAAGTTGTTCAAAGAACTTGAATAGATGTAGGAGGTTTTATAGATAATTTATTCTTAATTTTGAAGGATTAGGTTAGTAAAATCTAGAAAGGATCACAAAGACCTAATTCTTCTATAATCATTTCAAATCTATCTTGATTGAGTAGCTTAGTAAAATATCAGCAAGTTGGTTCTTAGTTGGGATAAATTCTAGTTCAATGTCACCATTCAAAATATGATCTCTAATAAAATGGTGTCTAAACTCTATGTGCTTAGTTCTAGAATGTTGAATTAGATTTTTTGTCAAATTTATAGCACTTGTGTTATCACATTTGATTAGAATTTTAGATTGTGTAACACCAAAGCCTTCTAGTTATTGTTTAATCTATAACACTTGTGCACAACAATTCCCTGTAGCAACATACTCTACCTCAGTAATAGAAACTGCTACCGAGTTTTGTTTCTTACAGTACCATGAGATTAAATTTAACCCTAGAAATTATCATGTACCGCTAGTACTTTTTCTATCAATTCTACAATCAGCATAATCAACGTCCGAAAATCTAATTAAATTCAATGAAGAATGTTTTGAAAATCATAGACCTAGATTACTTGTACCTTTCAAATATCTGATAATTCTTTTAATAGCAAGCATATGTGATTCTTTAGGATTGGATTGGAATCTAGCACACACACATACGCTATACAAGATATCAGGTCTACTTGCAGTTAAATATAGCTAGGATATGATCATACCTTTATAGAGCTTTTGGTCAATGTTAGATCCATTTTCATCTTTATCCGATCTGCAAGATAGGCTCATGGGTGTGGTCATTTGTTTGCTTGACTCCGTACCAAACTTTTTGATTTTTTCCTTGGTGTACTTGGCTTGGTTGATGAAGATTCATTCCTTTGTTTGTTTTGCTTGAAGTCCAAGGAAGTAGTTAAGTTCACCCATTAGGCTCAATTCAAATTCTCCCTACATTAACTTTGCAAATTCTCCAAATAGAGTTTCATTAGTTGCACCAAATATAATATCATCAACATAAATCTGTATAACTAATAAATCATTATTTTTCTTCTTGATGAAAAAAGTTTTATCAACATTTCCTCTTGAAAAATCATTTTCAATCAAGAAAGTGCTAAGTCTATCATACCAGGCTCTAGGTGCTTGTTTCGATCCATATAATGCTTTATTTAATTTAAACACATGATTTGGAAAAACAAGATCTTCAAAACATGATGGTTGTTCTACAAAAGCTTGTTCATAAATGAAACCATTTAAAAATGTACTTTTCACATCCATTTGAAAAAGTTTAAAATTCATGTAGCAAGCAAATGCAAGAGTAATCTAATGACTTCTAATCTTGCTATAGGTGCATATGTTTCATCAAAATCAATGCCCTCTTCTTGATTATATTCCTTAGCCACTAATCTAGCTTTGTTTCTTATTACATTTTCTTGCTCATCTAACTTGTTTTTATAGACCCATTTGGTTCGTATTATTGGATGGTCTGAAGGTCTATCAACTAATGTCCATACCATATTTCTTTCAAACTGGTTTAGTTCTTCAGGCATGGCCATCATCCAGTTTGGATCAGATTCAACTTCTTCTAAGGTATGAGGTTCTATTTGTGATACAAAGGCTAGATAATCATGTGCATCTCTATGTGATGACCTAGTCCTAATACTTTGAGAAGGATCACCAATAATTAATTCTCTTGGATAAGAGGTTACAT